>JAHWFO010005382.1:1768688-1827284 GCA_023313115.1 Rhysida immarginata | reverse complement strand
TATTAGATCTGATGCACTCACCAAACATGGTGTAATAAGTTATAGGAAAACAGGCGGTGTTGCGATCTTCAGAAATATTAACTCTTTAACCAAATGCGAACGTACACTGATAGACTGGTCAAACTATAGATGACTGATTGATTCTGGTATCGATAATATTTGTATGGTTAAAGTGTGGTAAGATTCATACTAGGCATTGTTTAAAATCATCTTAATGTTCGATATCCGATATGGCAATGTTGGTGTTCAGTGCGATGATCAAATATTCACCAGCAACTACACCTATGAAAGACAACATGGAGGTGAATACTGATGTGCAAATTATGATGTTTGGAGGCTTCAATGTAGATGTTATATTAAAATTACAGCTCTTGGCTTTGTGAAAAAACGTTTCAATTTAGATTACATGCCCATCGAATCACCGACTACATTGGGTGGCAGTACTACAGATTTAATATTGATTCTAGTCTGTTGACATTTGTATCATTCTTCTCTTATCACAGACCACTGAATGGTCTATAATTAAGGTTCGGTTAAAATTTACGCGTCTGGTTAAAAAATTATGATATATTGCATGTATATTAAACATTTTATGCTAGAAATTAAAATTTTTAAACTGTGTTATACAAAATGATTTCTTATTCGCCATGTAGCCACAAGACGTATTCTACGACTTAACTAGCGGCCGTGTCCCAACACAGCCCCGTACAATTTTTTTCTTTCACCCATAGATTTCTTTTTTTTCTATGAATCATTTTAAATTATTCATATTTTGGGGCCTGGTAAATTTCCTTTTGGCCCAAAAATATGGATACTTTAACATTGCAGCCGCTTCTCTTCACACCCATTACTTTAATGTTACAGTCTCTATGTGCATAAATTGGAAACGCTACGTGTTAGAAAAAAATCTAAAAGAAGATTGGGTTCAGCACACTAACAACCATAAGAATAAGGCAAATTCATCATTGGCCTGTGTTATATTCTTCCAGAAATAACAATGACTGCGATAAAGGATAGAACAAAAAAAATCGAAATAAAATACTCACGAGTTTAAGAACTCAAAATTATTACCTTTCTTTCATTATTAACATGAAGAATAATGTCAATTTCAACATTAATTTACAAACAATAGACAGTTTATAAAATTTTCCTAGAAAATTTGTGACAGAGGGTAAATGCTGCAACAATCTCTCCTCCCAATGCGTAGCAAGCAATCACAAACCAGATTGGTATACACAAAAACTTATTATTAGTAAAAAAAAACAAAAAAAGCCAAAAATAAGTCATAAAAAAGGCCCACTGCATCGAATTGGGATAGCATAATGTAATCAAAAAAGCATTTTTTTCCTTAAGCGACGATTGGTAACTTATTGAACTCTTGACAAACACTGCTTTACAATGAAGTTGCTCCCCCCCCACAAGGAGTTATCCGAATGAGCCAAAAGTAGGTATACAGCAAGAGATATCTGAACACACCTTTGTTATGGAGCCAAGACGTGCACCCGTTTGTACAGGGTGTCCCAACGGAAAGCGGCATCATTAGGTTTGTGGCACCACCTCTAGCGGCGATGCATTGTTCCGGCCGCAGGTGTAGGTGATCATACAGGTGGCGAATGTCATCTTGGGGTACGTCTGCCCATGCCTGGTGAACCTGCTGTGTCAGTTCATGGAGATTGCGGGGTGATCGTAAACGACGTTCCACCATGACCACACGAGCTCAATTGGCGATAGGTCTGGGGACCTCTCGGGCCATGGCAGGCAGTTGACATCATGCAGACATGCCATGCTCATGTTTGCCGTGTGCGGTCTGGCATTATCCTGCTGAAAGGCTACGCCGGTTATGGTGTACAGAAAGGGCAGTAATACCGGCTGCAGAATCTCTGTGACGTACCGTGTTGCTGTCAGGGTGCCTTGGATGGTGACTAAAGACGTTCTGGTATCGTAGCCGATGGCAGCCCAGACCATGATCCCGAATGTTGGTCCACGATGGCGATACCGGATGCATCGTTCATTGGCACGTTCCAATGGTCAGCGCCACACCCGTTTGCATCTGTCGTCGGTGTCCAATCAAATGCGGGATTCGTCGCTGAAGACCACCGGGCGCCATTCCATTCGCCAGCCCACTCGTTCACAACACCATTAAAGTCGTATAGCGTAGTGCTCAGGTGTCAAAGGAAGACACAACAATGGACGCCTGGCAGACATTGTCGCGGCATGTAACCGGCGTGCTATTGTCGCTATTGACACTGGAGCAGCACCGGGAATAGTGATGTTGTTGCGCAGTTGCCGCAGGGTGATTGTTCTGTCCGCTAGCGCTGTTCGCAGTAACCGCCTGTCGGTACGAGCTGACGAGCTTCTCCGGGCCCCAGAGCCTGGTCTTCTGGCATGTGTGCCTTCCTCTCGCCATTGCCTCCAACATCGGCCTACCGTCCGTGCGTCCCGCGACACATGGATAGCAATCCGTCTGCTTGACCATCCAGCCTCGGAGAGGCCAATAATCCGACCTCGTTTAAAATCCGTTAATTGCGTGAACGGTTGTCGTTGTCGTCGTTGCGGCATTGAGATCATTGAGCGGATTACAGTAGTGTACGTTCACGAGGCAGTAGCTTCTTCCCTACTGCATGGAACGTCTCGCACAGGTGTCAACTGATGAGCCTATACAGGCACCCGGACACCCTGTGTCAACCCAAAGGTCATGTCCCGTGGGCATGCATCTAATCGTTTACTAGTCGGAGGTAGACGAACACCCCCACTAAATATGGATAAGGTCGGATAACTCCTTGTTGGTGGGGCAATTTCATTGCAAAGCAGTGTATGTTCTTCTCTCACTAAAGTAATTGTATCTAATTTTTTTTTTACCTTTTACATTTTAATTTTTTGTGATATAAAAAAAACACAGTGGTATTCCAAATTTCCAAATTTAATTTTTATTTAAAAATTCGTTATTTAAATCTGTGAGTTTGTGCGTGTGTCCATAAAAAAATTTTAAAGTTAAGAGATTTTGACTTTGTATCCTTAAAACTCATCAAAAGGAGAACAGGAATGTGTAAAAGACCCTCTATCTCTATGTCTTTATCAATAAGATTGAGCTCAGGACCATGAACTTTTTTCTTATTTGCTGCAAAGGTGATTGGACTACCTCGGCACCTAAACTTAAGCTTTCAATTTTACCATTGAGCAGAAAGATATAGAGGTCTTTCAATTTTACCATAGGTCTTTAAGACATACGTATTCTACTTTTTGGTAATCTGTAAAAATCCAAAGTCAGAATTTCAAAACCCCAAAATTTTTGCGTACATTCAAACAGACATACAGACTGGTAGATTTCAGCAATGAACTTTGTAAGTTCGTTGGTAATACAAGCTCGCGCATTCTCAACTGAATTTATATTGGGATTTAAGCACAAAAGACAAAAAATTTGTCACCTGCTGTTGATATCGCTCTATTGTGATGAAAATTTTCTTCAACTTGATACCCATCATCCTCATTAAGGACCTTTTGAAAGTGCAGTAATATCGATTTAAGAATTACAGTTGAAAATGTCGACGAATTTTCTGAACTGAAGGTGCACATCCCTTCGCTTTAGTTTAAAGCTTTAATGCGCTTGGGCATTAATTGTCCAAGTGCCATTATAACAAAGAAAAACCTCTTGTCCACAAAAAGAATTTTAATACGTGTTTCGAACCCTTTAGGTTCAGTATTCACTCATATGGCATTGAATAATGAACCTAAAGGGTTCGAAATACGTATATGCTTAATTAAAATTCTTTTTGTGGACAAGAGGTTTTCCTTTGTTATTATGTCGCTTTCCACAGTTATTGAACGTTTTTCAAGTGTCATTAGATAATCACTGTCTATCTCCAACCATGATGCATACAATTTATCCCGCAGATCGGGGATGTTAGTCGCATGGCGATTATCCGTTTAACACTTTGCTCCTGGTGGTCCCACAAATCTCTACTGGGTTCAGATCTGGGGATTTGGCGAGCCCACAGCTTGCCCACAGCATCTCAGAGCCACATCCGCTTGCACCACACCTTGAACACAATCATTGATTCTTCTATGCACACGACGTCAAACATCATTCGAATAAATACAAAACTTTGATTCATCCGAACAAATCACGAGTTCTCAGTCGTCTACAGTCCAATTCTGTTATCGCTCGCACCACTGTACACGATCTTTGTGAACTGGAGTGAGCATCGGACACTTGCGAGGTCATCTGCTCCAATGTCCATTTTATGCAGTTGCCTCCTTAAGGTTCTTTCACGAACTTATCCATGCGGGCCACTATTGTCTTCCTGCAGTTCTTGCCTGGCCTGAAAGTTGTTGGCCGTGACCAAGTGCGATATTCGCGTTCACTCCCCGTTCACTCAGCGCAGACTTCCGACGTAGTTGCCACCCGACGCGCCTATGGACCATTTCTTGAACTCACGGATGACTGTGCGCTTTGATACTCCGGCAAAGATAGCTACTTCTTGCACGGGATGTCCTTTTGCCTGCCCAAATGCTATGACCCCCTTTTGTCACTGAGTTAAATCTAGGTTACGACCCAATTTTCGCAGCCAAGCTCGACACGGAATAACACAAACTACTGTTAACAATGCTCGTACGTTGCTTAGCTACTACTATCTCGCAATGAAATGTGCTCATGTGCAATCATTTGTATATTCAAACTACTTTATATAAAAGGTGTAGACGCTTAAAGAGACTATAACTTTTTGTCCGTTGTGTTTATTAATTGGTATTAATGTTACCGAATCTTACTTTAGGATTTAATCCCAAGAACAACTTTATACACCGAGAGCACCCTTCTAATAATCACTACATCATTTCTTCAAACGAAAAAGGTGCAGTGATTCAACGCATGTACAGCACACTCCCCATACACTAGTATATAGACATCCTTATTGTATCTGTATAGGAGTGTGTTGCCCTTCCCATTGTTAAACATTCATTTAGCATTGGAACCGCGGACGAATTACTTGGCTCTTCCAATTAGGGCAATAGTATCCTCCTCACTTAATTTTTCAGATGAAAAGTGTAGTGATTCACTCCATGTACAAGAAGATCCTCAAAAAAAAAACAAACGAAAACTACGATAATAGGACAAGAAGTCGGAAAACTGAACTGAAAACCGGTATTGTTAGTAATTGCCTGAAATTTATTTCATTTTTCAACGTCATCGCCCTGTACACTTATCAGATATTTATACCATAGCTTTACAAACCTTAAGTAAAGGAGTTGTGCGGCAGCTATCACAGCCAATTACTTACCCCCTAAGCTACGTCTGCATCATCTTTGAAACGGCGACCAACTAGATGATTTTTCATGATCTTGATTTTTCATGATCCTCCTACAACGTTCAGCCTCACTGTTAATGTCTTTACCTCAAGACCTTCAAAGATAATAGGCAAATTCACCTAACAATATCAAAGGGTTCAACAAACGAAAAAAAATTTCCCGTACTTCCCATCGTCCATGAAACTTGTAAAGAGTAACGATTGCTTTTTTTACTCCTATATCAAGCTTGTTAACAATAACTGCAATCATATTTACAAAACAACTAGTCCCCATTATGGAGTTCTTCAAGATTATAGAGAAGTCATCGGTCGGTGAGGAAATTATCCAATTGGCGAAGATTTGTCAAATTTTTTAATGAAATTCACAGAAATTCACAAATTTTGATTTGTCTTCTTTTACCTGAATTCCCCATTGTTAACCGTAAAAACCCTCAACAGATTTGACTCTTTGTTAAACTTCACATTGTTACAAAAGCTACAGCCCCCAAGATCTTTTCATTCAACAATGGTACGAACAGACATATACAGGGTGTTTCACCTAAAGTGAACAAATCTAAGGACAGCCACACTTAGGGAGAGATTGAACCCAAATTAGATGTCTGCTCTTCCAGAGCCTTTGAAATTTGTTCCAAAGTTTCCCATGCTGGGTACCCCTTTGAGTACGGTAGCCAGTTTCCCCCTCATTGCCTCACCCTTTGATCCAGGCCACAAAACTGCTTTTAGATCGTTGATTTTTTTTTCTTGTAAGCAATATCCTTTTAGCTTTCATCTCCTTAAGAAGGTTGCAAAGCTACCAAAGTATACTTTGATAAAAGGCAACTGTGTAATAGCTTCTTGATCCATGAAGACTTTCTTTGCTTTGTTGAGAGCAATATTTTCTGCGATCAATAAGTTACAAGCGTCTAACATTTAATTACGATAGCGCTCGTACTGACTGTGCAAATATTGTATTTTTAACTGAGTTTTCACTCTTTCTCAAGCACGAGGAGCCTTTCTTGTTTTTCCTGCCGCACGTGATCAGCACGTGATTGAATCATAGAGAAAAATAGATAGACGATAGTAGTTACGGGGAAAGAAACTACCTATTTCGTGGACGGGCCGGCGGCAGGCCATTCACTCGACAGTGTGTCGCTATTGTTGACTTGATGTTATTCTTGGATTGAACGGATGTTGCATAGAATGAAAGCAATTACCTCGATTTTTGCGCTTGATTAAAACTTTAAATATGGTTTAATATAAAATAATACCTAAAACATTCAAAAAATATGTGCTAAAGCCAGAAATATGCATTTATATGGACAATAAAACTTAGGCTAGAAGATCCAGATGAGGCTGAAACTGCTTAAAAATATCATTTGAGCGAACTAATAGTTCGTAAAAAATATGCATCTTAATTCAAAATCCGAACCCTAATAAAGTTACTAATAACTCTAGAAAGAAGCGTTTTCGACCCCATGTTCATATGACATTTTCTGTTTGTTTTGGTCCCTGGAACATATTCGAGAGTTTGGACAGACCATTCAGAACACCCTGTATAAAAAGAGGAAAAAAAGTATTGTTAATTTATATAATTCATAATGTTACTTAGAATTTAACGGGATATTTTCAAAACGACAGACATCTCGCGTACAGATGCATAGATGACATATTAAGATGATGCACGATTTCGACCCAATATGAATACATTTTTCATCATGGATTTAAATATCATTTTAATTTTATTTTTATCCTGCTTAATATTTTATTGCTATATCTTATCTTTCAATCCATATTATCTTCTCTTGAAAATTTAGTTTGCATATAAGCTTTAATCATATACAACGTGAAGCAAAGCAATTAAAAAAATAAGGTTATTTTGAAAGATTAATTTTAAAACCAAAATTCACGAAAATTTTTATGTGCAGACTGTGGAAAACATAAATGTTCTCTATACAGATGCTTTATTATTTCTTCAGAGGGCGATTATTAATTAGGATAAAATTGTTCTTTCGTCTTTGTAATTACTAATGTGTTTAAGGTGAGCGGCACCTGTTGTTGTTGTTGTTGCTTACGGAATTGATTATCATTCAGAAAACAGGGAAACGAGTAAAAGCGGGCGAGGAACGTTTATGAAGTGTTAGTTATGATGATGTGTTTCCGAGGTAATTATGGTGGGCATTTTTCGGAGATCATTCTAGGAAAATTCGCTTGTGCCACTAAATTTCATCTCATTTGCGGAAACTATTCAGCGCCATCAATGCTTCTCCCAAAATAAAGACAATGGATTTAATATAGGGCCCCCGCTTTTAACATATGCATCTGCAGTGAGAAAATTCCAATGCAGATTAAATGTATTAAATAATAAAAACTCATCGTGATTTAGCTGAACGCTAAATACGTAATGAGTATGTGCGAACGATGCATGATGATTTGGTATTCAAATTGGAACTCGGTGCGCGACCGTTAAAAACACAAGTTCTTAATGAGTCCATGAAACGCCAACAAATAACTAACTCCGAACAAAATAAACAAGTGGATAAGGAATTTATGAAGTAGAAATTGCCAGCGCAGATGTTTAGCCGCCCGACGCCAATAATTCTAACTGCTTTCTGAATGCACGGGGTAACTTAGAAATACCCCCAACGAAAATTAAAACGAGTTAGTTCTAACTAAACTCTAGGAAGAGATGAATTGCTACTACAGGGTGTCCCAAAAATGTGCACATCCTTTGAAGAATTATAAAATACGAGGGCGTTTTGAAAAGTTTTGCCTCCTATCCGAGATAAGGATATGAAATTGGTATTAAAGGAAAGCCGATTCATTGACTATCACGATAACTAGCGGCGGCCAGAATAGCTGAGAAAATGACGACGCACATGGACGTTCGGTTGAAACAACGCCCTGTAATTGAGTTCCTCTCCGCGTTGTGCACCCATAGAAGGATATGTGTTATCTATGTTAATGCATGTGTGAATGTAAGCACTGTCAGAAGGTGGACAAGGAATGTTAAACACAGCGATCCAATCACAAAAAGCCTCCATGACCAGCTCCGAGTAGACAATCCGTAATATCTGAAAGAACACCTGAATGTTCACCGTTACACAAATGATGAAGAGGTGAAAGCAGCAGAACACTACTCTGTATGAAGTTTCATTCACTTATAGGCATATGGCTGCATACGCTGCGTGATCAACCTTTCCCAGCTTTCATAAAAAACACCAGATGATAGATCAATGGTGCCGGCAACAGATGCCGATTTCTTCGTCGATGAAATGAAAATAACTTATCTACCGTTCGCGAAAATGTGTGCACAGGTATGATGAGTATGTTGAAAAATAAGACACTGTCTGATAGAGGACAGTTTGTGTGTTTCATAATATGCATAGCTCAGGTCAGTATCTCGCAAAGGCTTTTCAAAAGGCCGTTATACAACCGGGGGTAACTTTGCACAAGGTAGCGTCAAACACTTGCTGCCTCTTATTTGTTTTACAATAAGATTGCATTAAAGTGTTAAATACAAAATCATTCAACATAAAATAAGTTCTTTGATAGTAGCAAATGTTTGCGTTCTCTTGTGCAAAGTTACCCCCGAGTGTGCAAACTAACCCCGGTTTAAGGTATAGCTCAGTTTTATAACCAAAGTTAAAGAAGACAAGTGTAGTCTCTGAGTTATTACAGATGTTCATGTTCAGACACTGTTGAAAATCCGGATAGCTGCAATTAAAATCATATACAAATTTCAATTCAGAAAATTGTGTTTACACTACCCTACAATAATCGACCAAACAGTATACTTGTACGGAAAAGTGATAGTTTACTGACCTCCGCAAGCTGGACATACTTTCTATACGTTCTGAAAAATAGCTTGGGCCCATTCTAGCTGCCTTAACCTAATAGTGTCAGCAGTGGATTTTGAACGTGGCTACCCGGACCTAATAAATGTGCGGTCAGGGCTCTGTGCGGGCAACGAGGGGCGATTGACATTCGTCTTCATGTCTGCGTGCACTGCCTGAAGAAAGCCGAAACATGACATGGCAGATTATTACCCTGAAAATAACAAACCCTCGTTACCAAAAAATTCCCACAGCGTCGGAAGAACCAGAATGTCCAAAAATATCCTTCTAGGCTTCAGAGTTCAAATTACCTTCAATCACATGCAAGGGTATCAAGCCATGCTACCTGGTATTCGCCGTATTCAAACACGCCCATCCGACTGGAACAGAGAGTTGTGTGATTGTCACTCCACAAAATGTTTTTGCAATCTTCGACAGTTCATTGTCGGCATTCCAAATACCACTGGATTCTAGAACCTTGTTGTTTGGCGAGATATTTGGCTTGCGTGGGGTTACAAATCTCTGAATGCCGAATGCATAAAATTCCTTTCACAAAAGTGTAGTAATACGTACTGACTACTTGTTGATGACCTGCAGTGGTTTCTTGCAGTTATTATGAGGATCGTCGGCCGTGGGACGTGCGTGTTCGATGCCTGTAGTGTTCCATTTCCTCACGATATTATCAACCTGATAATTTTCCTGAAATTCACACGAATAGAGTTATGAATTATTTATTAATTTATTTAAGAATTTATATATTTATCTAAGAAAAAATGGTTAGCTATTAATACATCAGAGCCCAATAAGGACTAGTTACACCGATGTGGGCTCAACAACATACAAAACAACAAAAAACAATATGTGTTAGTTTAACAATTGTAACATTGTTTTATATGCTCATAACATTATATTTGTATACCACGACAGGAGCTTAAAATAATCCTCACGGTGTTAAATTATAATCAATGCTAATTTTATATCTATACAAAAACCGCAGAATATATGCCATTTATCCACGAATGTTTCAGTTATCCACTTATCTTAGGGTTATCCGCCTTAGCGGTCCTAAAGAAAAAAATTTACAGAATAAATCTTCCTTTGGTATAAATAAATAGGAGAATTATTCCATCTCCAGTCAGGTACAGCAAAACAGGGTGCTATAGTCCTCTTAAGCAATAACTAAGACAAATCCCGAATAGACGATTAGATTGTTCAAAAGAGAGCCAGCAATAGATGAATACACAAGTGTCTGAAATATATTTCAAATCTAACGATCGCTGGCTCCGTATCCACAGGTCTTATGAATGGAACAATATGCTTTTAGTAACTTGTGAAACATGAGATATGAAGGCGAAGAGCTTATTGCCACTACGCTATTACCTTCGTTTAGCCATTCTCCACCTACAGCAACATTACACGACTAGCAAGTTACCACACCAACACTAGAAAAAATCACCTCATTTGTTGCAACGCGTAAGTGAAATTTTATGTAAATTAGGCGTTCGTTCCATTATTGTAGGTTAGTCTCTTTTTAGGGTACTATTTATTACTACTACTGCTGCTACCGCTTAAAAACAGCGATTCCATCAACCAAATGTTTATAGACAGACTCCCTCTTCTCTTTCTTTGTAAAGTTATAAAGACGGTTTTGGGATTTTCTCTATTGCAGAGAATTTTTGCCGAGGGTAAAAGTCGTTTGTGGGGATGGAGTTAGCCGTTCGCCTCCGCTCTAATAGGCGGACTAATCCCCTCGCAGGTGATCTTGCGGGCATAAAGGAAGACGATTTGGTCAGTCAGGTTCAAGGATTTGCGGGATTCTGTTCAGATTTTGTAACCTAAGCTCGTGAAACTCGTGTAGAGTTACTCGATAAAATCAGCTCATTAGCTAGAACTATTCCTTTATTCGTGGCTTTGCGGTAAACATTGTGCCGACCATAAGAATAACCTCGCTTTCTTACCTTTGCCCTTTTCTTCTTTGTGGACCTTGGATGTTGTTATCGCCTTTTTTATTAACTCACTTAAAAGATGAACAATTTTAAGCCATACTTTTCAGAACAGGTCTTAATAGCTTTGAAGGATATTTTCATACTCAAATTGCCTAGAGAGCCATAAATGCCATAAAATTCCAATTTTTCAGAGATAGGGGTTTCGCCCTGTGATTGCTTACAACCAATCAAATTTTTAGAAGGAAACTATAAAAATGGTTGTATTGCTTCTCCATCCATGGAAGAACGACTTTATAGTAATGCCCTTTTGAGACTAGTTGAGAAGATTGGATGTGTATTCAAATTACGCATTCATGGTGCATCTCAATTTTTATGTCATTCACTTACATTTCAGTATTCTTATAAGAGACGTAGGACCATAATACAAAATATTACTGACACTCCTTGACGTAATATGAATGCTCAATAGAAATGCTTTTGATGTTGAGAAGCATTTTCTTTTAATGAAATTAAATATGCGAGTGGCGTATCATTTTTTCCATCAGTTATAGCTTAGTCGACGAGTCTACATTCTTAAAATAGGTGCCCATAAAAGATTTGTACGTAACGACAATTAAGAAAATTTGAACATTAACAGAAAGTTATGTACCACTTTCAGCATGTTAAAAACTCAAAAAAAAATTTCTGATATATTCGTTTATTACGGAAAGTGCTCATAGGAGAAATTGGTATCAACATCGACCATTTTTTTAATCAGAAAATTGATTTTTCACGAATGTAGTATTTAGTAAATCGAAAAAAACTGCATACTCACGTGACCACTACCATATATTCGGACTGATTCCCATAACTCTGTCTCCACTAGGATAGTCCGACCCAAGTTTCATATACGCTTTGTCACCTTAACTTGACACTATTTTTGTGCTACGCGAAAACGAGGATGACCAGACCATGAATTCCTGGAGCGTATTCATCGCATAGTAGCTACCCCTAAAATGCAGCTTACAAGATAGTAGCAGTAGTTATCATACTATAACCTTCTCCTCTTATTAAGGAAGAGTGTATGGCGTATTGCTGTATTGCCACGATGGAATGCACAAATAAACCTGTTTGAAGGATTGCATTTTGGGGATGCCTAAATTTTATTGAACATTTTGCTGTCTTTGTTGTATAGAAACGAATTTTCTTATTCCAACTATGTATGTGGAAGGCGCAAGTGATTGTCTCTTAACAATAGGAAAAACCGGGATTTTATATTATAAATAAAATGGAATCTTCTAGCATGGAAAGAGGGAGGATAAAAAAGCAGCTCTTCTGGGGAAAGGAAGAAGCGAGAGGTCATGATCAAAAGGCCTAAGGAATTAGGATGATCTCGTATTATATGGCGAACTTGGCGATTTTGATGCAATTTTAGGTTAGTGAAAATCCATAGGAGTAAAGAGGATGTGATTTAATAGGAAAAATTCCGCAACGTCGTGAATACTAGAGGCTGGAATTGGAACGCACGCAGTCATACTCGCATGGAGACAAAATTTCGACAAGAGGTTCCAGCTACGATGGCATATTGGTGGAATATGTTGTCTGAAATTTATGTATGATCTTCCCCTGAGATAAGAACTTGAAAACGAATCGTCCGATCATGGTACACGCCATAACGACCGTTTAAGAAGGAACCCTAGTGTTACCTCTGGCTGAAGAAATGAAAGGAAGATTAAGGCTCTGAAAGGGCATCTTCGATAGATAATTATTGGTTTTTTGTTTCATTTGCAGAACAATAAGCAGCGAGTTCTGATCCATTAAGTAGACTTATCACTTGTGGCCAAAATTGAACGCAAAATGATTCTGTCTGTTATATGAGGTATTCATAAAAATAATATACGTGCAGAGTGTTTTTTTCCCTAAAACGTAACTTAAATTGGACCTTAAAGACAAATTCTTAGTGGGTATTGCAAGATGTTAAAGCTAAGTAACTATAATTGAATTACAAGAGGTTGCATCCCAATCTTGAGGGGTTGGTCATAAGATGGATAAAGGGGCAATGAATAGCCAGGATTTTGTGTAGTGCTCAGTACGACATGGATTTAATTTAGCCTTCCCCTTTAATTTAAATCTTATTACATTTGGGTTTTTTTTTTCTATAATAAAAAATAATTCCAATTTAATGAGTAAATATAAATCACATTTCACACTCATGCAAATTGAGAAAAACAGAATAAAGTTTGTTATTCTATGAAAGAAAATGTAATGGTTAAATTTTTCACAAATTACACGAATCTAGGATGTTTCTACTGAACTTCATAGGGAATTGGTGACCCCTTTCCCATGATGCTCGCCACAAGAGAATTAAAGGAATGCTCCCAATGATTGGTTACTTGTGTTACGTGATACTCAGGAATGGTACAACTCGATAATGCGAGTGAACACTAGAAACTGTATACACACCGTAAGATTTGAAGTGTGAAGTTACTGTAAGAAAGTCTATAGTAATGTAGATCTTATCTAGAGGAATCTTCATGCCGAATTTCAGTTCTGGACATATCTATTTATTATAACCATCGGAACCGTCCAAAACAAAGTAGAACATGACGTACCAAAATTTAATCTTCTATGTCAAAGGATGTTGAAATTGTATATGGTACTGACATGGGTGGTTGGTTGGTTTGTTTAGGGCGTACTGAGTTTTAGGGCGTGTCAACTTCTTTGGTCATTTGCGCCCAGCCGCATAACTGGAATCTAATCTCGAAAATAAAAAGGTGATTACTGATTAGATGATTAAAAACTATGAAGGTAGGATAAAAGCAAACAGCATAAAAAGGTAAAAAGATAAAACGGACATAAAAATCAGGAACACATATAAACAACTCGGTTGATCATATCTTTTTAGCTGAGTTTAAAAAGGGATAATTTCTTTAAAAATAAAAATATCTTTTTAATAGGAGATGAGTCTTTTGATAAAAGCTCCGCAATAGGTTTTTCTAGGTCCATACTTGATCTTAAGGTCTTGCTTAAAGTACAGTCTGTTAAAATATGCTTAATATAGGATGTGGATCATTTTTAAGAAGGTGGCAATGTGTAAGTCTGCTGTGTCCTATGCGAAGTCGTGCTAATACTACTTCTTCGCGTCGGATCTGACTGTATGCGGAATTCCAACAACTGATTGTGGGCTTAATTTCCTGTAACATAGAGGATTGGATAGACCATGCTGATTGCCATGAGTGCATAAGATGCTGCGAAATCAGAGGATATGTATGCTGAGACAGCGACTTGATTGGCAAAATACGTGGATGTAACGTAGCTTCTCTGGCCGCCCTGTCAACCAGCTCGTTTTCCTGAATGCCCGGATGACTGGGAATCCAGCAAAAGATAGTCTTAGTATTTGGGTTTCCAGATAGGACAGATATTCCTTTACCCTTTGAATGAGAGGGTTATAAGAATTAAATTGAAGGAGAGAAAGAAGAGCTCCTTGTGAGTCTGAAAAAATCAGAAGGTTTGAACTCGAGAAAGAAAAGGAAAATTCTAATGCCTTCACGATAGCCATCAACTCTGCTGAAAAGATAGAAAAATTGTCAGGCAGACGAAATGCGTATTCTGAGTTGTTCACCAGGAAGGCACATCCTACCTCACTGCTAGTTTTGGAACCGTCTGTAAAGATACAGATCTTATTAGGATGATCAGCTAAAAATCTTCGCAAACAAGTCTGGACTTCAGTTGATAAGAGAGCAGATTTTTTCCCGGGAAAAATGTTAAAAATCAGTCTAGGAAGAGGAAGGGTCCAGGGCGGACAGTCCCGAGTTCCTCGCCTCAGCATAGGTGGGAATGAAATATTCAGCTCCTCCAATAGTGAATGCAAGATCCTATTTATAGAACGGACTCTGCATCCCCAGTATTGACATGGTTCCATTTTTCTGCTACCTAATAAAGTGAATCAGAACTATGTCCATTCAAGTGTATTCTGTGTAGAAACTGCTAAGAATGGCAGTCTCAGAATCAACTAATATGTACTCAAGATGGAAACGTCCAAGCAAGAAAAAACGAGCAGTCATTCGATTTTGGAAGCGGAAAACCATTCGGCAGCCGAAATTTACCGCCGAATGAGTACTATTTATGGGGAGAACTCTCTGGGTCAGTCAAAAGTTAGAGTAGGATGTGCACATAGTCACGTATATCGTCTTTTGAACGAGTTCTCCTGAAAGGCTTCGCTCCCAATCGGCGGACTATTACATCATGGTGTCCATTGACTTGTGTCACAGTGGGAGAAGCGTGTCGCCAGTGGAACAACTAACAAGTATGTTCTTTCCTTTGTCCGCAGGTCCTCACGGATCGTTTTCATTCGACTGCTTCTTTAAAATCCGGTACCTTTTCTAGCAAAGAAAGAATGCGTCCAAGCAAAGATAGGATGTTGTAGCAAGCTGGATCTACAGAAACGCCATGAGCCCGATAAAGACGTTGAATATTTTGATTCCATCGCTGAAAATATTCTGATAATAAAATATTATTTTTCAAAAATTCTAAACTACATAAGAGTCCAATAATCGTCTCACTTCATTGGATGTGGTGACTTGTCATTCTCAAAATATTTAATTTCCTGCATTACTATATAGCCTATTCGCCCGTAAGGATAGTAAACGCAAACGGAACCACAGGTTTAACGATAAATATAATGTTTCTACCTTAAATGCACTTGGTCTCACCGGCGGCAGTGTCATGATTGTCATAAACGATTATGAGTTATTGGCATTATAGTTGATCAAAGTTGTTAGAATTGCCTTCAGTGTTAATATTAATGGAGAGAAAATTAGATAGTTTAATTGGTCATATCTAGCAGCATTTGTACGAACCGCAGAATTATTTGTGATTGGAACTAATAATGATTTCAGTTTAATGTTAAATTCTGCTAACTTTATGGTTTAATCTTATTTGCTTCACTGCACTGCACATATGAAATGCAGACGGCATCCCATCTTCCAATTGAATAATTGTCGACGATTCATAATTGATTAAATGCTGAAAAGTGCATATATTCATTTCGCTCTGTTTGTAAGTCTGTCTGTCCTCCTTTTTGTCCTACGATTTCTCGAGAATGGTTTATCTTTTTCGAATTCTTTTTTCGCTGTGCGATAGAGACTCTTTCTGAGTTTAACTGATTAAAATGTCATTGAAATCGAACTAACGGGCTCGTGATCATTAGAATGGATTGACACCCGCCCCTGGGTGGCATGATAGGCATATGGCATGTTGTATGGCATTCGATCGGGAATCACGAACAACCAAAACATATAACATTCTTTTCGATATTAGTGATGCTACGTCCAAAGAACATAAATGACTCGTTATAAAAAAACTTTTTTCAGTTTTCGTCAGCAAACAACGTTTAACCAATACCGCCTCTACTCAAAACCTGAGCGCGAAAATTTCATATATTGTTACATCATCATAAAAAGTCATCTTTAATCGCATTTCTACCAATAATAAGATCTAAATTATGACTTCGTATCATGATGTAACAATGTATGACGTTTCCGCGCTCATGCTTTCTCTTTAGGTGGTGTTGGTTTAACACACAATCTTTTGAAACAATGATTTCTACGTCTTGTTCTCTAGAGTAACTTTGAATAAGAAAGGAAGAATGTTTCTAGCAATGGGAAGAATAGAGACGCAGTTGGTTAAAGCATTTATACGCGCGTACAGTTCACATTCTCTTTTGTGCGTTTTGTGAATATTCGCGTGAACTTGATACGCGATTGCTGGAGAGACTGCAGACGAATGAATAAGTCGATTTAACTCTGCTTTAGTATTAAATGTAATATTCACCATTCGGCATATTACACAAACTACCAGAAGTAATTGGGCACCTACACAAGATGTTTGTCTAGATTTTTGAACTCAAAAGCTGCTGATAACTCTTGCGGCTATAACAGCAATCACCCTCTGAGGTATGCTCGAAACTAAGGTATGCTCCCACCATTCCTCTTGCAAATCTCACACAGAAGGATAATGAAAATTGGCCGCTGCTCCTGAAACTTTATAAAGATTGAGGTCGGAACTCTGTGAAGGCCAATCCAAGCGTTGAACATTGTTCTCTTCATATCAGCGCCTGGTTGCCGCAGCAAAATGACAGCTGGCATTATCTTAGAAGTAACAGAGGTCCATTCCGTTCTATTATTGATGCGCCCGTAAACTTAACGAACCGACCAACCAACCATTCTATAATAGCGCCACAGTGTTGGGAGCACTTCATTCTCCAGAATATTACTATGAACAACCACCACTAGCCCACCACCAAAGTACCTAAAAATTTCCCAGTAGCCACTATACAGTCAGGCTGAAAGCATTTCCCCGTAGCCGCTACACCATAAACGTCCATCGGATCGAAACAGCGTTACTCCACAGAACTGATTTCCACTGCTCCAGAGTCCAGTTGCGTGTTCATTGGAACACTGCGAACATCACTTGAGTCTTGAGACTTTGTGTTATAGAGTTTTGGCTGCTCTACTTGAATATCCAAGTTTCTGGGCCTCTGTTCGCAATGTTCCATAGGAAACGGACATTCCTATTGCTACCTGAAATTTCTGTCTCTTGGCTGTATTGGTTTTTGAAAATTTCACGTTTCTACGATCTCTGTTGGTCAGGGTTCTACGATCTCTGTTGGTCAGAATTTTCAGTGCCCGGAACGTTCGGCATTCCAGCAATGTTCCTCCACCTTCTGATTACGCAGGACGAACATCACAGTTGATTTTTAATGTTTAACTTAGCAGTAATTTCTCTGCTGGACAGTTCACTAAGATGGCAACCCACAATTATATCCTTATCAATCTCTGCATCACGCGCCATCTCCTTTACAATGATGTTCATAACTGCAACTGGTTTAAGACACTTGATCGCTGCGCAGGACTATTAATCTACTATCAGGGGGTACCCAGTTACTTTGTGATAATTAAAATCAAAATTTTATGGTGCTTTTTCACCTTATTTTCAAATCGTTTAGGTAACGTATATATATTTCAATAAGAATTATATTTATTAAAGAAAATTTATGGATGACATCAATAATTAGCTAACCGTTGCTTCAAACTGAGAATTATTTTACATAACATTAATTGAGCTTTTTTACTCCTTTATCTAACGTCGGAGCATAATCAAGATCTTTCTAAGTCTCGGAAAGAAGTCATTTACAGCGAATCATGGGGAATGGAAAGAAGTGGAGAAGGTGGAGATAAAGGTTGACGAAAAGGACAAAAAGAAAAAAAAAAGGAGATTGGCGATACGAGTGAATCCTCTTGGGCGAGTCCATTTCCTTAGGCTGCCGAGTCGGTTCTCGGTAGAAGGGGTTTGGTGGAGCTTGGAGAATCTTCAAGCACACACGCAGGCGCACGCACATACACTAAACACACACACTCTCTCTCTCTCTCTCTCTCGTCCTTAATCCCTCGAGTGTCTCCATTATTTTACAGCGTTCGCCGATAGTAAGGCTGAGCCATTTTTCCTCACGGGAATCCAAAGCAGTTTCCGCCGCGAGGATAATAGGCGGCGTCAGGTGGATTCCGCTTCGGGGCGGTGGGCGCAACTTCGTCGGCGCCAACGACGAAAATCACCGTCGGAGAAAATTCTGCGAGAGGAAGTAAAGGTGGAAATTTCATCGTTTCAAGCGTTCATGATTTGAGCGAAGACTGCCGCCAATCAGAGGGCAGAAGGAGAAGCAGGGAGGCCACGACGGCTTGATTTGAAATTTTTTTCTTGTCATTTTCTTGAGAGCGGAAGAAAATATATATAATGTTCGTTTTTTCTCTTCATTTTTTGGTTGAAAGAACACGACTTACATTCTCATTCAAGAGAAGTCTTAGAAACAGCGTTTTTGCAGTTTTGTAATGTTAGTCAACCTAAACACTGTAAAGAAGATTTTCATAAATACTTTTACTTCTAATTCCAATTCTATTCTTTTAAAAAATTAATTTGCATAAAGTCGAGCTATTTTAGAAAATACCACAGTTGAAATAGCTTTTTTGTATTGTGTACGCGAATTAATAAATTCTAAACCTGTAAATGTAAAGGGATACGTAATATGCAAAAAATGACCAGCACTAACTTAAACTAACCTAACCTATACAAGGTGAATCAAAAACAGGGGGACAAATTGCGGAGACTAGTTTTTCATAGAAAAAACAAGTAAAAGGGAGGATTACAATGGAAACAATGTTCATATTACTGAATTGTTCCCATTTATGCATCAACGCACTGATAACTCGACACCAATAGCGATTCAAAATCAATGCCTGATCGGACTATACGTTCTACCTGTACGTCGTACTGGCGATGTGTACATCATTAACATGCTTCCAAATCTACTCGAGATGTGCCCCTGGCTTATTCATGATGGTGCTCCCGCACATTTCAACTACAGTGTTTGGGAGACGCTTAATAAAATCTACCATGACCGTGGGGACAGTGGACCAGTTCCGTGGCTTGTACGGTCACTCGATCTCAATCCGCTAGACTTCTGTCCGTGGGGACACTTCAAAGCCGTCGTGTATGCAACCCTGATGGTGGTCTATGACAGGGTGCAACAGTTCATGTCCGTGCTGGTCCTATTCATGCGTGCGTCGACGCAGTCACAGAACAATTCGAATATTTATCCTGACTTGTGAGGTTACCACATTGTATTGGTATTGTACGATCTACGTACATACAACGGTCACTCCAAAAGTAATGCACAATAATTTTTTCCTAATTTATTTTTTTCTACACCCTTACAACTTATGGAGGTCATAGATACATCCTTTAGGAAGAACATGTCATTTTTCCACATAATCCTCGTCCTTTTCAACTGCCTTAGGCCACCTTGGAAAGGGGGTATGTATACCTGCACGGTAAAAGTCTCCACCAGCACGTTTGAGTTACTGTTTAGCAGCGTGCACGAGGGAGTCTTCATCTAAAAACTTCGTTTGCGAAGGGATTTCTTTAGTTTACCAAAGAGATGGTAGTCGCATGGTGCCAGGTCAGGACTATAAGGCGGGTGGTTCAGTGTTCTCCATCCAAGTTTTCTGATCTCTTCTGTGGTTTTGTGACTGACATGTGGCCGTGCGTTATCGTGCAGTAGCATATCATCCTGCTTCTCCCGATATGGTCGAACACGACTCATTGTCATGTAACATGCTGCACATTATCAAGGCTTTGTGCAGTGCCTGGTCTCCCGCTGCGAGGAGAATCCCGAATATTGGCGTGGCCTCTTTCACCTGATAATCTGGTTGCCCACCGACTAACCGTACTGCGATCGACAGCTGCATCTCCATATACCTTTTTCAACCTTTTGCGAATGTTTCCCACTGTTTCGTTCTCACAGCAAAGGAACTCGATCACAGCGCGTTGTTTTTGATGAATGTGCAGTGCATAACTTTTGGAGTGACCCTCGTACTTCTAATAAATGCTGTTCATTTCCACTGTTTCCATTGTAGTCTGGCTTTGTATCTTTTTAGCGGAATAACTCATCAATAAAGCATTCCGTTCTTATGTTTATATGATCCGTTTTTACTTGTTTCGATATGTAAATAACCCCCGAAATTTGTCTCCTTATTTTAAAATTTAGATAAAGAATCTGTATTTAAAGAGATAAAATTCCGAGCAGTATGGTGTGCTGTTCCCGAAGTTTAGCAGAAGGATTAATCAAGATAGGGATTCCAGAAAAAAGTTTCTGTAGTTGCAAATGTCGACGATAGAGCAAATATGGCGCTGTGCAATATAATAAAAGAGTTAGAAATGACAGACCAATAGAACAACGAAGACAAAATTGAATAAACACATGGCGTTTTACTCAGCACACAAAATCCCTTAATAATATCCATGCTGTCTTGTATCGCTAGATAGGTTGATATACACTCACACACCAAAAGTTATGGCACACCCCTCTCCAATCAGGTACCCTGTCCGTAATGAGACAGATTCCGTTGCTTCCATTCTCGGAATGCAGGTGCACAGGACTCATTGATATCACACAATCACTGTAAGCAAAACACACGCCGAGAGCTATCCGCATTTGATCGGGGGATAATTGTTGGTGCCAGACGGATGGGTGCCTCAATATCAAGATGTAGCCAACACCCTGCAATTTTCCCGCGCAACCGTTGCAACAGCGGACACCCAAAGAGGGGTTACACCCAACGAGGGGTTACAAACCATGTCGGACAGCGGACGGGCCGCCCACGCCTCATTGATGCCAGAGGTGTTCGCCGGGTCACCCGACTTGCAACTGCTGACCGAAAGGCGACAGCGGCCCAAATCACCATGCGGTACAACCAGGGACGTCCCATAACTGTGTCCATGACAACAATTCGGCGAACCTTGGCAGCTGCAGGCTTTGGGAGCAGGAGGCACGACGGGTGCCACTCTTGACAGCTGCGCATTGTCGGCAACGCCTAGCCTGTCTCAACCGATATCGACATTGGACCGCTGAGGACTGGCGAAGGGTTGCCTGGTCCGACGAGTCACGGTTTCAGCTATATCTGGCTGATGGTCGTGTCCGTGTCTGGTGGAGGCCACACGAAGCCATGGACCCCGCTTGTCAGGTGGAGACCACTCAGGCAGGTGAAGGCTCCATACTGGTCTGGGGTGTTTTCTCGTGGCATGCAATGGGTCCATTGGTGCATCTGACATGCACTCTGCGTGCTTCTTCCTACGTCGATCTGTCGACCAGGTGGCCGAGAGGGCTAGGGCGTAGGCTTTCTAGTTCTCGAGTCCGCCTGGTCGTGGGCATGGATGTTTGTGCTTGTCCCGGTCTGCGTACAGATCTAACTTGTGTAAAAGGCGCAAAATGACCTTAGTAGTCGACGCCAAAAATTCTAATAAACCAACCAACCAACCTACGTCGATCTGCTTGGGGACCACCTGCACCCCTTCATGAACTGTCTTTACCCCGCGGGCGACGGCATCTTCCAGCATGATAATGGGCCTCCACACACCGCCCTTGTGCACACGGCAGTGGCTGGAGGAACATGCTACCGACTTCACGACAATGATTTGGCCTCCACGTTCCCCAGATTGCAATCCCATTGAACATTTGTAGGATGTCCTCGAACGAACTGCCAGGTCGTCACCAACACAACTGGCAAATGCAGCATCGTTATGGAGTGCAGTGGAGGCGGCATGGCTTGCAATGCCTGTGGATGTGTTCAGGGACTGGTAGACTCTCTTCCACGACGGATCGCGGGCATTATCCTGGCCAGAGGGGGCCCAACATGTTATTAGGCAGGTGTGCCATGACTTTTGGTGAGTGAGTGTAATACAAGGCTTGAAATAAGCGATAAGGTGGACTATTTTAATGTCGACATGTTTCGGTTTTACACCATCCTCAGAAACAAATAGTTAAAAATGCTAGCTAAAATGATTAATTAAAACAGTTTACCGTATCGCTTACTTCAGGTCACTGTATTTCTTTCTTACAATCCATCACGCCCAGTGAACATAGGCTTCGTGCACAACATTCCGCAGAGCTAAAATTAACTTCCCATACAACACAAAATATCCAATGGATGTCGAAATAATGCTGCAATCATGTCAAAATGTCCAAAATGTAATATCCAAGATATCTAAGGCATTTTTGCTGATGGATATCAATCAATTAGATAAAGGGAAACGGGATCACAGTGTCAAACTACAAAGCGTTTCAGAAAAATGAGAATTATAATCGTTAATAGGTCTGCTATAGAAATATATAAGAAGTTGCATGATAGTCCATTCCTTACGATAACATATTAAAACACATGGTGAACTTTTTCAAGAATGAGCAATTAAGCGTACACATGGAGGAAGTTGCTATTAACAGCGATGCAATCGTTAGATTTTAACCGAGAGTTTCCAAAGTATAAAAACAAGCAAATAACTGATGAATGGTTTGTGAGGATTTATTTATAAGTAAAAGCATATATATTTAAATTATAAATGAAAATGGGAAAGAAAGCTCAACAGCCTGAGTTCGAGCCAGGAATCTTCGGCTAATCGCGCCGATGCTCTAACCAATTAAGCCACCGTGGACATGGAAGCTTTTCATAATTTAAACATCCTCACAGACCATTTATTTATCAGTTTTTCTTTAATGAATATTAGGCCAGTGGGAAAAATAGTCCCGACCTGCGAATTAGGTAACTGGTCTAACCGACCCAAATAGATATGTAACGCTTCCATGTCCAGAGTGACTTAATTGATTAGAGCGCGATTGGTCATTGATTCCTTGTTCTAGCCTAGACTGTGGAATTTTCTTTCTTATTTTCATTTATAAAGAAACAAAATTTTAATGTTCATCCTTTGCTCCGTGTTGGACTCAGTGAAGGTTAACACCTACAGTATCTTCTTTTAAATAATCCAAAACTCACTAAAATATAAGTTCACGATGTGTCGCAATGTTTTTACTTAGGTCATACAGATCTGTAGAAGATATCATGAAACTTATTACATAGTTCTATTTTATACCCATAATAAAATATTACAAAAATTACACAAAAATTTCATGCATTTAATCTTGCATGCATTTATTCTTTGAATATTTAATTTGGTAAATAATTCTTTTTATATACCATGTTTTTGAAAATTTTCTCTTTTTCCCTTCTGATTTATTAGGCACTGATATTAAGAGCCAAAAAGCATGACAAATGCATTATGGTGCTAACATTGAAAAAAAACATCATCATCCTTCTATATTTGTCTCGTAAAAAATGCCATCATATAATATCTGTAAGATTTCTATTTTTAAAAGAAATCAAACGGATGACAAGATTTACAGTTTGAAAATGGCTTCAAAACATTGGTGAAAAATATTAATGGGTGTTAGTTATATTTCTTCTGTCCTTCGAAAGTATTAATAGCCACTCCTTAGAGGCTGTAAATTAGAAGTTCTTTTATTTGTTGAGCAATTAATGAAAAACCCATTCAAAAGAAAAGAGTCGGGCGAAAAGATGGCAATGAATCGTATTGTTTTACCAGCAATGAAAAATGGTAGTGTTGGGCGTGAGAGGAGGGGTTAAGAAATATATATAGGAAACGAGGCGGGAATCCTCCATAAATCTCACTTGTTTACTTCAAATGTCGCCTATTATCTTTCAGAGGGTTTATTTTTTTTATTTTTTGTTCTGCAAATGGAGGAGAATTAGAAAGAATAAGAACATAATTTAAAGTTCGGCACCAGATTCCAAATTGAATTCGAGAAATTTTTGTTTGTCTAATATGCCATTTTATATCCATTTCTCAGATAATGAGTGCATATTTCTGACACCATGTAAATTATGTATAATGAAAACATTAATCAAGCGATTCGTGGAAACGATTCATTAATCGTTAAAGATTGCAGGAATTACGATAGATCAATATCGACTCAGCTTGACAATTAATGTGAATTTATGTACAGTAATGACAATCATCCATTATAGCGTTCTAAGGAAATACAAAGAAACCTTTTATATGAAAATGAGTAAAATATTTTAATTACCATCCATCTTGCAATATATGACCCGATGTGGAAATAGGTAGAGCACACTATAACAGATACTAGAACAGACATCCTTCCTGTGAAGCTTATGTCCAGCATGAATTCCGTAACACGTCTCAATGTTGCATTATCAGTCTCTTTGATAACCTGTAATTCTTTCCTATAAGGTCTCAATCGTACAAAATTTGTTACCGTATACAATTTCTTAAGATATAACTCCACAAAAAGAAATCTGGGATCGAAAAGTTATGCAATCTTGTTGGTCATTAACTTTTGAAAATGGCATTCTTAGAGAAAAAGGGAACATGTGGGATACGAAAATGTAATGGATGTAATCTAAGTGCTTTGAGATTGTTTGGGCATATAGAACGAATTAATATTTTTCCTAAGTACTCGATATATCGATAATTTAAAAAATTGGTATCGGATATTTCTACCGATATTTGTTTGTATCGATACCAAATGGTAACGATGGCTCTTGCCAGATGGAAAGAGATGGCTAGGTTAGGTTAGATTGGTATCGATACATAGGGCATCGTTCTTTCCAAGGTATCGATTTAGAAAGAAAAAATTGTACGGGGCTGTGTTGGGACACGGCCGCTAGTTAAGTCGTAGAATACGTCTTGTGGCTACATGGCGAATAAGAAATCATTTTGTACGACACAGTTTAAAAATTTTAATTTCTGACATAAAATGTTTAATATGCATGCAATATATAATAATTTTTTAACCAGACGCGTAAATTTTAACCGAACCTTAATTATAGACCATTCAGTGGTCTGTGATAAGAGAAGAATGATACAAATGTCAACTGACTAGAATCAATATTAAATCTGTAGTACTGTCACCCAATGTAGTAGGTGATTCGATGGGCATGTAATCTAAATTGAAACGTTTTTTCACAAAGCCAAGAGCTGTAATTTTAATATAACATCTACATTGAAGCCTCCAAATATCATAATTTGCACATCAGTATTCACCTCCATGTTGTCTTTCATAGGTGTAGTTGCTGGTGAATATTTGATCATCGCACTGAACACCAACATTGCCATATCGGATATCGAACATTAGGATGATTTTAAACAATGCCTAGTATGAATTTCATCACACTTTAACCATACAAATATTATCGATACCAGCATCAATCAGTCATCTATAGTTTGACCAGTCTATCAGTGTACGTTCGCATTCGGTTAAAGAGTTAATATTTCTGAAGATCGCAACACCGCCTGTTTTCCTATAACTTATTACACCATGTTTGGTGAGTGCATCAGATCTAATACAACCCGACTGATTCATTTGTGTCCTCAATTCGAATCCATCTACACTCATATCAATGAATTATGACCAGCACCCCTTCAAGGCACACGCATGGTTCGCCCCAACAACGATTACACATTGCAAAATTTGCATAACAGGCTGAGAAAGCTTTACAGCTGGTGCACCAAAGGGCAGGTGGACGAGCCTCAAGAAGGGTAAACGTTCCGATTTAACGGACATCCAAAAAGGGATGATAATAGGCTGTCGCAGCAAGGGTGGCACCATCTCCAAAACAGCGCAATTTGTGAACTGTTCAAGGTCCGCTGTAGTGAAGGTGTACAAAGAGTGGACAGCAGGGACAGAAATCGCGCCCCAACGCCATCACTGTAAAAGGCCAGAGCCATCGACCAACGGGGTGAGCGACACCTACGATGACTCGTAAAAGGTGACAGGAGAGCCACAGTCCATCAACAGTGGTGCCAACAGACGTGTATCCAACATTACCGTTGAACGCACCCTGCTACGGAGGGGCCTGAACAGTCGACGCATGGTTGCTGCACCCATGTTGACCAGGGGTTATCGTCAAGAACGCCTAGACTTTGCACGTGAGCACCGCCACTGGACCACAGACGAGTGGGCTTAGGTCGCCTTCTCCGACGAGTCAAGGTTTTTGCTCCATAAGATTGACGGGCGATGGCGAGTGCGTCGTGAACGCCATGAAAAGAGACCGCAGGAGGCTATTGTGGGCCGGAAACAGTGTGGGGATAGTGTGCATGTGTGGGGGATCTTCTGTTGGGAGCAGTTAGGTCCACTGATTCATCTAGAGGGCAATTTGAATGCCTGTGGCTATCTGTCAATCGTAGCGGACCAGGTGCACCCGTACATGCTCACGATGTTTCCCCAATGTGATAGTGTGTTCCAGCAGGTCAATGCACCCTGCCACAAGGCACGTTTCCTTCTGGATTGGTTCGAGAAACACTCTAGTGACTTTCGAGTGCTCCGTTGGCCTGCTAATTCCCGGACATCAATCCAATCGAACATCTGTGGGAGCACCTTGATCGCCTTGTACAACAGCTGGATCCTCCACCTATGACTCTCGAAGCTCTGTGGACAGCGCTTCAAGCGGAATGGACTGCCATACCATCGGACACATCCCGCGCACTTCTTCCGTTCATGCCACGACTCCTAGCAGCAGTTATAGCGGCGAAGGGTGGCTACTCCCATTACCAAGCGGGTGGCTATAATTCAGTGATATGACAGTGTATATGTACAGGTTCACCTGCATTCATCCAAGTCTCACTTATTGCTAAGTAATCAGATGTAATACGTACTGCGTGTGCATGCTCTACTAAATACTGTGCTTTGAGATTGGTAACTATAACGTTTAAAATATTCTGTTGTTCAATGGAATCATCATCATTGTTGTAGCTAACAGTATCGTTGTTTGTATTTTTAATATGAAATTTTTTACGCGTTTGGTGAATGTTATCAGCATATGCGATTCCTATCTCTTGTATTCGTCTCTGAACTTTTTCATCGAAGGTGTTTGATTATGTAGAGTAAGATAGCAATTATATAATCCATCTATACTGTTTACTCTATTCAATCCTAACATTAACAGTTGATTTTATTCTGATATGTCATAATCATAGAAGATACGATGAAATGTAGCACCTTGGGATTTAAGTGCCGTGATCTCAGCGGTTGGCACCAATGGGAACTGTTCACGTTTACATTTGATCGTGCCACCTAAATTGATGTTCGCTGTACGTTTTGTGATCGCTGTACATTTCAAAGCATCATTTATGTTGTCTTTGAACTTGGAAATCAAATGCGGCTTACATTTAATTCGTGCCCATTTCTTCAGTTGGAAACTCAGTGGTTGCATGATCGACTCTGATGCCCGAGGACTCGGGTTCGACCCCGCCCGAGGAAGACGAGGATTTTTTCAGGGGGGAAATTCTGAGGTCACGCACTTCCTTCGGAAGGGATGTAAAGCCGTTGGTCCCTTGTAGTCGTTTGCCGGCTGCACGTTAAAGAACCTTCGCGAGGCAAAATTTGCGGCCCCTATAACGCCGTTCTGAAATGACCATGGCAGTTGAAAAGGACGTTAATACTAAACAAACCAAACCAAACCAATCATTTGGCAACTATAACCTTAAACGACAGATGCATTGTTTTTGTTGATGTTGTAGATGTTGTTCACGCGTTTCTTTCTTTTCGAACTCACAACCATAACCTACTACACTCATATCTTTCACATGTTGTACAGGAGTGAGCATAGGGTCAGTAAGCAACATTAGAAAAATGCTTTCGAACATTTTTGGATTTTCTCAATAGACTTATAATGGGAACAATAAATAACTATAACTCAGAAACTCCTTGATGTCTGCCACTGATATTTGCCACGCACTTATCCAAGGACCTCGTCATTGTTTCATAAAAAATTCGCTTCCTTTTTTACGGTCCCTTGTGAGTACACCGATCGCACCGTTTACAGACCCATCGTCCACATCGATGTTCACTCTCAACATGTTCGATATTGCAAGCCTCCTAATTCGACAATACCCATCTTGTGTAATTTTGTTCTTGCTGGATCTAATTCACTTCTGCGGCCATAACCATTAATTTATTACTGGCAAAACAACTTATTACACATGATAGCATTCTTGTTGGGAGCATCAACGCTGTTGTTGCGAGGAAACAGCCTAACTACATCAGGCAAATTTTCCATGCACCATTGTTTACTTTTAAATCAACTGCTTTCTCCTGAGGAAGCAATCTTTCACCATTGCCGATCTTGGTCAGTATAGTTGAGAATATTTCATTACTCTGGCACATCACTCGTGACAAATGAAATGAATTGTCGATGATATTGGGCATCACTCGTCTGACCTGACCATACTTATCTCATCAATTATTACACATTTCACAGAAAAGAATTGGCAATGATATTGTTGTAGGACCTTAGGAGTCAATCCACTGACCTTTTTGCTCTGCGGTGTGATTCTAAATACAGAGTGTACAGATTCTAAACAGTGTAGAGTGTTCCCGTTCAAGTTCACTGCAGCCTTACCAATGGACGCACAGACTATATAAGCATTACGAATTGTATTCTGCCGTTGACCGAATCAATTTAAGGTTTAATGTTTCCATGATTAAATGTTTCTATCGTAAATATTTTGCCATTGCCAGCAGTACGGGCCAAGTACACATGTATGCATTCGCTATCGCGTGTGCATATTCTGGGTATAAATTCTAAGTCCAACTCTTTCTGTTCACATTACTCTGCAGATGTTTGGACATCACATTGCTACACTTTCTTACAAGTGCGATATCCTTGCCGGTCTCGTATTCGAATTCATTGTTGTTCTCATAACCCGCCTCGCCAACAACACTTCGCATGTACTCATCTTTCATTTTGCTCCTTTTGCAAGTTGTTTGAAAATCGTCTTTCTTGCACAGTTCTCTAAGTTCTTCCATCAATGCATCTAATATCTGTTGCTTTCGTATTCTTTCCTTCTAGCTAAAATGTTCACCTCGTTCGCATTGTACCATTGGATGAATTTGTGTACATCTAATACATCTACAACTTCATGGCGAAATGGATAGAACAATGTAACCATTTCAGGCTTGTATTTGATTGTTTCATCGATGCTATAATGACGAAATCTAATCACTCTGTGCCCACATTTCTGCGTTTATAGGTATTGATGTTTGAACTAAAAATGTCATAGGCTCCATCGTTTTCATTATCAGTATTTTGTTGTTCAGTGGCTTCATGGCCATCTATATCATAAACATCTTTTCTCTTGATATGTCTTATATTCATTACCGGTGTATACCATGCAATAAAAGGAGCTAAACGTATGTTATCTAATTCTGCCGGTCTCTCATCATATTTTTTGATTCATAGATTTAGCCTGTTGAATTTTCATCTAAATCTTCTTTGTCCATCATTGCACGTCTCTACTTAGCTTTGTGTATCTGTTCTGGCAAAACGGTCGAAATGTTGGCAACTAGTCTACAAATGTGGCTCATCAAATGGTTGACGCAGAAGATACCTCATCCCGCCAGCGTGTCTAATAGTTTTAAATTTGTTCTACAATGAATGCACAGCATGAAATCGTTCATATTGGACTCATGAAACTGATAGATCAAACATATCACTCTACCGTTATGTGGGTGCTGTAAGTCCTTCTCAAACTTAAATCTATTATAAACATTACAGGAATATCCAAATTCATTGTTAATGAATATAAAACGAAATATGAATTCAGTCTCCCAAATTTTCGCATATATGTCGCTTCTTACTTAAATCATATTTGGTGAAGATGCTGTTAATGTTGACGGTTATGGCTCCTTAGGGACTTCCACTGGTTGAATTCTATCACTCCATGTAGAAACGTTTATGTCATCAGATATGTTATTTGCGTCGAACTTTCAATTATTGGCGCATTCGACTCGAGCTATAGTTCAACTTTGAGGCGTTCCTGTTGAGCCCATTGACGCTTAACTTTGGACATCCGGGTCTTTTTGGATTCCCCATTCTCTCGATCTATATTACTGTGATGGTTTCTATAATTTTTCTCGTGTTTATTAGGCATAAATTTGGAAATTCTGTAATTTTTGCGAAATTTCCACACTTCGAAGGCTGATATCTTAGACACTATTGAATCTTGATGTGTAAAATTTAAGCCATTTTATAAAGCGCAGAAAGATAAAACAAATGACACCTCAAACGTCGTGGTTGCACAAAGGAAGCCGGAGCTAAACTAATTTAATATCCGCCATAGAGCAGGTTTTCTGACTCAACTTTGCACTGCGTTTGCGTCAGCCAATGAGGTCAGCACGAAATCAGTGATGGTCTAAAACATGCTTTGTTCTATACTCTATCGAATGCGATATCGATCATTCTTCTATCATTAATAGTTTTCACGTTATTAAAGTTTTCGTGATCAACACTTTTCGTGACATTAACGATTTAAGCGTGGCATCCTAGTCTCGAAACGTAAGACGTATTCTACGTCAAAAAAAACCGTGAGTTGTTTTGATAACGGACCTGTCCTAGCTAGTCATCAACTGTTCTTTGCGACAAACCTGATTGTATCAACTTGAAAATTTGAAGCTTAAATTTCTCAGAGTTGTATCGTGTTGGAGCCATATTCGCTGATGGTTTCGGAACAATTGATTGACACTTATTTTACACAGGGAAGTGAAATCTTCTCTAATTTAAATATGGGATGATTCCATTATTTTTCATTTGTTTTCAGGATTGGTAACAGTAAGAGCAGGTGATCTAAGACTTATTTCTCCGTTGAAGGATGATCTATTACTTTTTTCCCAAGTGGGAGGACGCTATTTAATTTTTTACGTATTTATTGTTGAATACATTTTTATTAATTTATGGGAAAACAACTATTTAGGCCGTTATTTATTAACAAATAAATTGTGTAGAATAGCTTTAAATACTTTGGTGTTTACACTCGTTGAAATGATGTCGTTTTCCACAGAGCCTAGAGTGATCTAATACTTTTTTGTCAGGGGTTGTACGAACCATGGGACGTGCACTTGTCTCAGTTTATCTGAAAAGCGCACTGCGAAAGCTTTGCGAGACAGTGGGAAAACATTGAAAGATATTGCTTTTCAACTAAAGAGATCCGAACCATCTATTTAGCAAATGTCTGAAAACTATTGGAGAGAATGATGGGACTATCTTCCTGGCACAACGAAGAAGTGGAAGACCAAGGCAAACTACACAAAGTGAGAACAGAAAAATTCGCCAGATTGTAGAAAATAACTGTTTTACATCAGGCAATGATCTGAGCAAGAAATGGAGCCATGAAATTGACAAAAATGTGTCAACAACTACAACGTGGATAAGGCTTGGTAATTTCTGGGTCAAATCTCATGTACTTTGCATAAAACCACATCTTAACAACAAGCAACGAGCGTTTACAAGGATTGGACAAAGGCATTCTTTTCTTAATCTTGGAAAATCGAGAAGTGAGACCTTTAAGTTCGTAAAAAAGAAGCCCATCATCTCAAATGCGTTAAATTGTCAGGGAAGTTCCCATCAAGGTAATAATATGGGGCAGTATAACAGCAAAAGGCCCTGGACAAATGTGCATTCTTAATGGAATTGTGGATAGTGAAGCCTACATTGCAGTCTTGGAAAATTTCCTTATACCAACACTTGAATATAACTTTGGTGCTGAAGGTGTTGTTTTTCACGTCTTATGCAGGACGAAGACTTGGTTACAGGGACAAAGAGTGAATTGTTTAAACTGGCCCAGAATTCTCCTGATTTAAACCCGATTGAGAATATTTGGGGGAAGATGAAGAAGTATCTTCAATGCGTACCAAAGAATACTTAAAGAAACATGTCAAGGTTGCATGAACACAAATTACATCCTATGAAAGCAAAAACTTTCGATTTATTCGATCCCGCGGAGAATTCGAACAATAATCAGATCTCACAAAATCTCGTATTATACGCAATTGTTCTTTTGAAAGTTAATCGATTCCAGTTTTGTGAATATTGTTAAGTACTTTCGCAACTTTTGAAATGGAATTGGGACATTTCTAAACTTTTGAAATGATGGTATGCATTCTTTATATTTTTTCACCAATCAGAATGTGTTTGTTAAATAAAAAAATAATTTAAACGATTATTATGAGTATATTTTATCTATTTTTTGTTGTTTCAATTAAACAATTTTTTAACCGCAAAAATTAAGAAGCTGACAGTTAGCTGTAAGCTTTTCAATTAAACTTATGTAAAGCACTTGTATATCGTTTAATGTACCCATTAAGCTTTTTTTAATATTAATTTTCGTTTTAAAAGAAATGTAAGAATCCAAGGTTCAGTTTTTTTAAAAATAAATCACCCTGTATTACGTGCATTGTTTTATTAATCTTTGTGATGGAAAATTTTAATTTTTTAATCTAACTATGATTAACTTCATATTTTTCTAAACCTATAAGATCAATTGCAGTCCATAAACAAGACAGTCGTCTAGTTCCTTATCATTATCTTAATCAATAGGGAGCGTATACCAATTTAAATGAGAATTATTTCTCTAAACAAAAATCTATAAATTTGTAAAAATACCAAATTTTTTCCCAAAGAAAATAAACTGGGTGTGACCCATGTGATGCAATATTAATCAAAACAACATGTCAATGCATTGTACATAATTATTCTGCACATTTATTTTTATAAAAAGGTTTAATGTCCTGAATTTAGAAAATCAAGCCAGATGCTGTAGCAGACGTTATTCTGAGCCCACATATCAATTTAAAAACAATATCGCCCAAATCGTGACAGCTAGCCCGCTTTTATCCAGGTGAAGTAATTTTCTCGAAGTGGCATACAAGATATCCATTTATTGCCTCCTTTCTTTATTGCCTCTATTTCCTTATTTCTTTCCAATATTCTTTTTTTTTTTTGCTCAATTGACTCTGTTTTTTACGCGTTGAATATGTGGAAAGACAACTCATGTCATCCGTTTGTAAAAATTGAGCAAAAATGTAATATCTATTTTTTTTTATTACGTACTAACAATTCCTTCGTGCAATGCATCTTGAAAATTGTATGTTATGATATGTATCGACAGACAAATTCTATTTTTTCTCTTTTGTTGGAACATATTATGTATGATGTTTACATGAACTATGAACTGTCATTTTATGCTTTAGCTAAAATATATTTAGCACTATTATTCTTCTTTATCCTAGAGGGTACTAGACGGAAAACGTTGCTGGAATTGATTGAAAAGGTTCATCTCATCTTTTCTGCTTAATTATTTTCCTAAAAATTTTTAAAATGGATATAAATTATACTCTACATAGACTAAAGTATTTGGACTAAGTTTTTCAGAAAATTTGCTTTATTATTTTATTTATTAACAGGTAGGCCCTCTTTTTTGTTTGTAATGCAGCGGCAACACGTCGAGGCATACTGTTGCAACACAACGGCAACACAAGTTGTCTCCATTCTTCTTGCAAGGCTGTTAGAAGAGACTGTTGTGAAGCCGGGCGTGGTTTGTGTTTTCGTATCCGTCGCTCCAATTCGTTCCAAAGTGCTCGACTGGATGAGATCGCGTCTCTCAATAGGCCAGTCAAGCAAATTCACCTCATTTTCATGAAACCAGCCCTGCACGCGCTTTGGAGTATTACATGAAGCTCAATCCTGTTGAAACCTCCGTAGTATTGCATAGTGTAAGCAGGGCCGAACTATCCAGAACGTCAAGGTTCATGATACCAAGTACAAGAACCAATGGGCCGAGTCCTAACCAGGGGAAACAACCCCAAACCCTGATGGAACATCCACCGAAGTTCACCATTGGAACAACGCAGTCTGGAAGAAACCGTCCTCTGGGTTGTCGCCACACCCAAACAGCCATCAGATTGGAAGAGTGAACGCCGTGATTCATCGCTCCAAAGAACAGTTTTCCATTCTTCAACGGTTCAGGAACGACGGTCGACACGCCAGGCCAAACGATGCCTCGCATTAACATTTGTAATCATCGACTTGTGTCAGGTGTTCTACCATGATAATCGATCCTGCGTAACTCTCTGGAGAGAGTTTTTGTCACTAACAGCTTTCCTAAATGCATTTCCATCCTCTTCAGCGATCGACGCGGCAGAGGAAGTGCGAGACTTCTTGACATCAAGACACTGAGCATAGTGTCTTGTACCAAGCATCTTTTGCACGTTCTGTCAGTTTCTGCGTTCGTCCGGGACGTTCTTTTATTGTTGTTGCTCCATCTCTTGATAAACTATTATTGATTTCTCCACACCTTCTTGTCTCGTTGGTTACTGGAAACACGTGACAGAAGTAAAGCCGTTGTTCCCGTGTAGTCGTTTGCCAACTGCACGTTAAAGAACCCAGAAAGATTTGCTACAGTCGATTTGGTACAGTCGATTTTGGGATGTCTAGTTTGGATGTAATACCTCGTACAGAAAGATTACACAAATAGCATCCTATGACGAGTCAACGTTGGAACTAGGTAAGTTCTGGTCCACCCGGCATAGCTCCACAAGAATTAATGGATAGTTAACAGAACATGACCAGCTTTTTATGATACCCATTCATTTCCCAGCATACCGTTTGCCAACCATTATTTGCATATTTTCAAATTTTCTGAGGGTGTTCAAAAACTTTTGTCTACCTAATGTGCAATCATAAATCTCATAAATTTCATACAGGGAAGCCGTGAGCAGAAAACTCGCAATGCTTAGAATACATTGAAATAATTTTGTAAACATTTAGCATAACGAATAGATAACTCGCAATTCTTAAGTGTGATTACTTGCGTAGTTATCTGGCGCATCCACAAGATGTCACTGCGTTCGTTTTCGACTAGCGAGTCGCAGGTTTTTAGTACTCGCTTACGAAGGAAAAAAAGATGAAAGATTAACAGTAGTTTTAAAAATTAATTTTCTTTTTCTTCTTACTGTTTATTTACTGTTTCTTAAAGGTAAACTCCACGGAAAAATTCGATTTTATTCTTTTGCATCCAGGGTAATAAAACATATATCATTCAAAACTTTTCGATTTATCGTAACATTTTATTACGGAAAATGCCTCGATAGATTGAAAATTCTCGTCCCCTCAGGAGAATCAGCGGAACAAGTGATTCCCGCAGCGAACCATTGCTTTCGATTCTAGCCTAGTTTCGATTCTACATAACCCAAGAGTTTGCTTGCCTTTTTTATATCAGAATGCCTTTAAATTGTTCTCTGTTTGGATGTGTAAATAAGAATCCGATAGAAACGTCACGTTTCATAGATTTCTACAGTCAGAATCGTTCAAGAAGCAGTGGATTACCTTTTGCCAGCGAAGAACTGGTATCCAAATGCGAAGAGCACACTATGCTCAGTGTCTTGCTTTTTCTTTGATCCTGCCATTTAAAATTCATTGTCAATTAAAACGAAATTCATTGAAACTTGAATCTGTTCCAAGTCTAAAATGGCCTAAGTCTGGTGATTTTCAAGAACAACGACCGCGACAGTCAGAAATTTGCTAACCGCCGATGGAATGAAGTAGGCCTATCTGCTGTCCTAAGGTACGTGCACGAGTAAATAAAACGAGTAAATTTTTTAAAATACGAGTAAAAATACTGTTTTAAACTTAACAAACGATTTACAAATTACAATAATAAAATATTATAACACACTCATCACTTATAAATAGTGAAACAATAAAATATACGACAGAAACTTAACATGAAACGTGAAATTCCCATTTGCAGCAAGCAAAAAAAATGCTACGATGTCACAGAATAAGAAATGTTTCTTATTCTGTGAGGATGTAGACTATTCGCTACTTTCAGTTATGGTGGCGCCGCCCTTGTGGCATTTACCTGAACGGAGCTAAGTAGGATTCGCCTTAGTTGAAATAAGGCTCAACACGTTGTTGCAGCTAAAGAAATGAAAGGAAAAAGTAACAAATACTGCCGTGTGTAAGGCTGCAAATCAAAAATGATGTTACATGCAGTAAGAGTATATTTTTAGAAAAAGTTGGGAAGTAAAACTTACAATGGGGAAAAAAGCCACGGATACAATGAGTATCAACACAATTTTTTTCCATCACCACTTTGTAAGCAGAAATTAGCAATGGTAGGGTAAAAGATGGAAAATATTTACATATTTTAACATGGAAAATATTTACATATTTTAACATACACTACTAATAAAATGAAATAATATTTATTTATTTATTTATTTATTTATTTACTTAATAAAGTTAAGATAAAACTACGCCCAGCTGGGACCAGTATGGTCACTGGCCACCGAGTTAGGTCCCAGCGGGTGCGACAATATAACATAATACAAGTAAAAATTGGTTGTAGTAAATATTATGTTAACAAAAACTAAATTAGTAAACTGAGAACAAAGACCATGTGACATATAACAATCGCAAACTGTAATGAAGTTATCTATAATTTCGTTATGTTTATCCTATTCCTTACTTATCGATACAAAATTAACTGTACAAGTTGCTATATCCCATAAAATATTCAAAATTTGCTTTTTGAAGTTTGTTTCACATACAATACGTTTACATGCACGTTATTTTACGGTAAAAATCACTATCATTGTTAGCTGCATTAGTTTTGATAACTTTATTTTGTTTGTGGGTCATTAATAAGCAAAAAATTAGGTCCTTTATTATTAGGAAGAATTTTCATTTTGAATCTACTTTTTCATATTTAATCAACTTTCCAACTAAGAAATAAAAATTTTTAAGTATGTGAGCATTAAAACGAAAGTTGAAATCAAGTGCTATTCCTAGCAGCTGCTTGTCACACCGACCACTTGAAAAATATACTATCATACAGAAAAATATCACACAGTATAATATTCAAAGCATGTTGATGGAAAACGGATGGTGAGGTGGGTCCTACTTTCGCCGCCATTTTTCAAAATTAGCAGCGCCCTCTATATTCACTGAAAGTAGCGAATTAGTCGAAATCGACAGCAGCGCTGTTATTTCGCACATCCGCCGCTCGCCTGATTTTTAGCATTGGTTACTACGTGAGTAATCATACTTATTAATTCTATTCGCTATACATTTAGATTAATGGTGCGTTCGGTATGCAATCATTGGTTGACAGTTAATTATAACTTATTACAATAGAATAAGGATACGATTTTCCTATGTCATGGTAGAATTCACAATGTATACCCTGTGTTTATGTAGTTGTAGGCTTAGAGAGGGTGAATGTTTGTTTTTATTTGCTTGACAATCTTAAGCTGTATTCATAAACGCATCAGAGAATTGAAGGGCTCGGTTCAATAAGGACCTAACCCACAGGAAAAAGTTTTTGAGAAAAGTGATGCTATATTGTTTAAAAATCGGTAAATCTGTATGATTGATGTTTTGCTTTACTGTGATTGCAGTTTACTCGTGCAATTGTTACTGAAACTTGTTGTAAATGGATTTCACAAGCAGTAATTATTACGAGTTAGCACTCGTACATTTAGTAAGAATTTCTTCCTGTGGGTTAGTCCTTATTGCCCCGAGCCCTTCAATTGAACTGTGGGTACTCCCAATCTCATAAAATTTAAAGCCAATGGCCCAATGGGTCCACCTTCCACGGATAGGATCCGTCTGCATAGGTCGGCTTGAGTATTGGCGATTTAAAATTGAGATATTTAATGTTTTTCTCTCCAGAATTAAAGATTTAATATTAGTTCAAGGATACGACTCTTGAATAGTAAGAAAATAGTAGCATTTCCATTTTATTGACAATATTCGGTTAAATGCAAGAAAAAGATTATTTCAACAATTATCTGAATTATTTTAAAAGATGTGAATAATTCGTCCATTAAGCTAATTAAAAAGAACTAAATTATTTTATTATTTATTTAAGAAAGTGGACCAATTATTTTGTTGGCCAAAACGAGACAAAAACGGAAACGAGTGAATGAATGTGTTACCCTTTCTATTTTTTATGGTAGAAGGTTTACCCTGGCTTCATTGCTGCCCCAGCGACTTGGTGGGGATGATGAGTGATGTTCTTCAAGACGGGCTCCGCGTTCGCGATTCTAAGCTAGAGCTCCTTACATATACAAGTTCATAATAATACGAATAAGAATAATAATTTTTACTGGGTGTTCGCATTTTGTAAAATAGATAGTACTATATAATGAGTCCATGTGAAAGACTTCACTCTAATCTTTAAATTATCACTTTTTCAAGAGAAACAATTTCATGGTTGCTCTAGGGTCGTCTGTCCTCCTAAGCTGTTCCTCTCCAACTCCCAGGAGATAAGATTTTTCGTTCTCAATTTGCAATAAGATCTGTGTATTGGAATTTTGATATTAATTTCAATCATTGGCTGATTAGGAAGGGAGGCTCTTGTTTACTTCTTGTTTACCTATTGTTTACTTCTTGCCGGGTGACGTCCGAACGACTCACCGGCGCACAATTCAAGGGAGAGAAGGTGTCGAGGGTCCAATCTGGACCTCGCTACCCAACTCCTCTGTAAACAATTTTACTTTTTGAATCCGACTCCTTCCTGACTAAGCTTTGTGTGGAATTCGTATCACAAAACTTTTAATGTTCAATTTCTATTTTTTATAATGGAAGAAACTTTTAGAGTGTTGTCGTAATTGAGGAATGTCAGGGGAATGGTGCACTCTAGATTTGCGTCATCTTTTCAATTGTATCGAAATAATTCTAAAATTTTAATCTTATTTCCATTAATTATAATGCCATTTAAATTATTTGAGAAACCTTTTTAGTAGCTAAAAACACGGTCCTCTAGAAACTACATGTAAAAGATAAAACATTGTTATGTCGAACTGGTGGTGCTATTTCAGAAGTTAGTTCAACGTCACAATCTTAGTGCTTCAACAATACATTATTGGCGTCATGTTCAGGCCTGATAGTTTCTAGGAGGCCGTGCTAAAATAATTGGAGCAGGCTGGATATAGACATTTATAAATGAAACATTTGTTTACATTCACACGATGCAAAATATTTATAAATTTCAAATTCCAAATATAATTCCAAATATAATAAAATTCCAAATATAACTAACTTAATTTATAATATTTATAAATTTGGCGATAGTTTTAGTAAAACGAATTTATTATTTAATAGGAGACTCTTCTCAACATGTTACGTCTGACGGCAGTATCAAAGAGATTTATCGATGTTAGACAGGAACAAAATTTTCCAAATTTTGAATTTTTTTACAGTATATATTAAAGTAATAATGGTCTGGATGATGGAACAAAGGCTTGAATTGCAATTTAAGTTAATTATTACAGACATGATTTTTCTCATGATTATTTACAATATTCTTTGATAGAGAAGTAATAGATGATAAATTAAGTAATAATAAAATAATAAAAATTAATAAAATAAAGATGATGTTTTTGAAATTCAAGTAATTATAATTTTAACGTTAATGAAATTTTAAAAATGTTTAGAGATTTGCGATATAGGCTTAAAAGATGGGTGATTTTATAAGTTTATTTGCATAAATAAAGAGTCAGCTCTCAGAGCTTTCTGATAAATTCAAGCATAAATTTCTGTCCAACGAAAGCATAAATTCAAGTTAATTTCTTCTTGGACTGGATGTGTCCAATTAAATTTCCAATTTCAATTGTTAGATATTGGTAATTTTACTTTCAAACGATGTCTAACAATTGAAATTGGAAATCGGAATTATAATTGGACACTTTCTTTGAACAGAGTATAAAGTGACTTATAAATGCTGAAGTTTTTGATAATGGCTAATCTCTTAAGGTTTTCTCGATAGTAATATAGCTGGTGATAGTTGGCTTTCTAAAAATTTTAAAGAGAAACGAATATGTAGGAGGAGAGTTTTCTATTGTTTTATCTAGATAGTTAATCGAATTGTTCTTCTCTTCTTCTGTTGTAAAGGTTAAATTTTGTTAAAATTTGGTGAATGAATCTAAAGTGTTTTGTGCATTTGTGAAATTTTTGTCTTATATTATTAGTATGTCATCTACATATCTCTTATGCACTGAACAACCAATTTATTAGAGACACCTCTTACGGAAAATAAATCGGCCTCCCAGTGACACCCAAACAATGGAACCGGCCGAAGTGGTGGATAAAAGGGATGGATTGGATCACAAGTTGAAGCCAGCAGCAGAAGTGGACTGAATATGGGTAAATCCAAGGATTTGACCGAATTTGAACGAGGCATGATCGTTGGACCTCGATGGGCGCAGTTGAGCATTTCACAAATTGCAAAACTCCTCGGGTTTTCCCGGGTATTCCGTGAATGGCAGTTATGCCAAAAAACAACCTCCAACAAACACAACTCCGGAAGAAACAGGGGCGTGGAAGAACGAGGCCAACATTCATCCACAGCAACAGGACGGGAACAGCCCAACAAATTGCAGCGCAGTTCAATGAGGGAGCATCCCAACCCATTTCGGAGCACACGGTGCGGCGACCGAGCTGGGTTTAACAACAGGCGGCCAGTACGGGTTCCCTCGCTATCACCGCAAAAAGGAAAGCGCGTCTGCTATGGGGCACACACTGGTACCGGCGCAGTTGGATACTGGTTGAGGGGAAGAAGATCGCCTGGTCCGACTTATCACGGTTCCTACTTCATCATGCGGCCGGCAGACTGTGCATCTGGCGCAGACAACACGAGGCCATGGACCCATCCTGTCAGCAGACAACCGTACAGGCGGGTGGAGGAGGAGTGCTGATCTGGGGTGTCTTCTCTTGGGACACATTGGGTCCTCTGATATCCGTAGACACATCCCTGAATGCGACACACTACCTGATGTGCCGATCAGGTGCACCCGTTCATGATGACTGTGTTCCCTGGTGGTGACGGACAGTTTTAGCAGGACAATGCTCCCTGTCACCGTGCTCGAATGGTCTTGGACTGGTTCGAGGAACATGACGTGGACTTCCACCTGCTTCACTGGCCAGCTCGGTCGCCCGATCTCAACCCAATCGAGCATTTATGGGATGAAGTGGAGAGAACCATCCGACGCCTTTTCACACTACCGTCCAACCTGCACCAATTACGGGACGCTGTTATGTCAGCCTGGGCTGCTATTCCTCCGTAATGGTTCCAACACCTTATTGAATCCATGCCAGCACGTATTCAGGCAGTTCTCGCCGCTAAAGGAGGCGAAACACGCTATTAGCGGGGTGTCTCTAATAAATTGGTTGTTCAGTGTATAATTTTAATTTGTTGTCATTGATCATATTCGTATAAATTTATCTTCAAAATATTTTTGTAGATAATATTCACATATTATTCCACTGGGATGATCCCATTGCTAACCTGACGATTGTTTACTGCAGCGATCTTGAAAAATTTATGATTCTCTCTATTATTCCTATTTCTATCTGTTTTCACTTATTTAGATTCTTATTTCTCAAATGATAAAAATTCTAACCCTAAATTCTTTTTCTTTTCTGTTAAATATGCACTACCATAATGTTATTTTCCATTGCCATGAACTTATTTTAGTAATTATTATATTAAACCGAATCTTACTAAAAATATATATTTTTTTCTTCACAATTTGTGACCGTTAACGAGTTCTGTTTTAGCGATGGCTAAATCGGGCTTTAAATTTAATCTCTCTCCTTCTCCTATTTCCTTGGTTGCAACAGTTCCTCATCGGTTTTTCACGATTTGGTCGGGGCCTGGTTCCCTATAGGGAGGGGCTTTGAAGAGAGAGATCAATGGCAAGTGCAAAAGATTTGTTCCCGAGTGACGCGCTTTATTTATTTTTCCCACTGATGTACGAGGAAGAGTGGGGAGTTTTACTGCAATCATTAAAAAAATAAAAATAATAAAGCTGGTGAATAAAAAACGACCTAATCTACTAACCCATAAATCAGTGCATCATATGAATTTACGAGGACCACTCGAAAATTAATGTCTTAACGTTTTAGTTTTAAATCATTACTTATTTTAGAAAACTGTAAGCGATACATTTCGTAAGTAAAATCTTTAAAAGGAAAATCTATTTTCTATTTTCTCTTCATTTAATTCCTTCGGAATAAAACATTTTCTCTCTAACCTCGATGCAAGAATTTTTGTAATCAAATTATCATTGTACACCTTCTGCAGTTTTCACTCTGAAATTTAGCTCTACCTTAAATCTCGTTTTATATCTGTAGTGATTATTTCAGAAGTTCAAATGAATGCCATAATATGCTATTTGTTGAACATAATTAAATTAAAAAGAATTGTACAACCAAGAATATATCTTGTGAAATCTGAAAATAGTATCAGAGGTGCGGAATAAAGATCTTTAATACATTATTAAAAAAATTATTAAAAATTATAACAATACAATACGCAGTGGAACTCTGAAGTGACATGCATATTATACATTAAACTTTAACTTTGCTCCGACTTAAGTAAAAAAATATTCAAAAATTTACATTTTTTATTAAAAAATAATTCAAAGGGAAAACTAGAATCCTTTGTCAGCAATCGAATTCAATTTAAGACACGAAAAGACTTGCGCAGTATTGCCTAAATTATATTATCGCCTAAAATTCTTTTTGTGCCGCCTGGTGAGATTTTTCTTTTTACTATTTAGTAGTTTAGAAATTACTCCAATGGACAATTTTTATGTATCATTAAAGAATGAGGTGGAATCAATTTAATTTAAAATCCTTGTTTGTTCTAAAACAATAAGTTTCCTAGTCTTTATAAAGTCTTATTTAAATGCATCAAAATTCACTATAAGAACAAAAAGCACTAAGCATTTGTTAAAAGGTCAAGTTTACGCCAAAAGTCGATCCTAATTGTTTTTATACAATTTTACTTAACTCACAGTTCTTTCTTTCTTTCTTTCTTTCTTTCTTTCTGTATGTCTAATTCGTTCAAATCTTGCAATCAACTTTTCACTCACTTCCCGTTTTCAAATGTCTCCAAATTGGGCACACTGATTCAGTTCCGGTAGCAATACAATTCAGTATAAAATTTTTCAAAATTAGAATCGTTAAAAAAAGATGAAACTTGTTTTTCATTTTATTTAAATCCCGGATTGGGCCACTTCTTCAGATTTAATTTATAAACAGTGTGGGGGAGTGGGCCACCTATTCAGATTTCTTTATTTTCAGATATGTGTAGCAAATGCATGAATTAAAAGTCGATTGAAATCCAAGACTAAAGAGAATAAAAAATAAAAATATAAAAAAACTTTTAATTTTAAAAAGTGCACTTAAAATAATAGAAGAAATAATTTTTGGCACCTCTCATTTAAATCGGGATTCATAAATTAAAAAAGGTAATTTTATATGAGGTGTGAGATGCGTTAATATTAAATTTTAAAATTTAAATAAAAATACTATATATAATAAAAATAGTAGATGGCTGCTTTCATCAATCAATGCAAGGAGAATTTTCCAAAAGGTGTATGATTGCAGCTTCATATCTCGTGGTAAACACATTGTGACTACTAACACGAAAGAGTCAACTCGGCCTACTTAACAAAAGTTATTTCACCCAGTTTATCATCAAGAAATTCCCCGAAGTAAAAAGGCTCATCGTGGACATGTCCACATGGATAAGGCGTCGAGCAACACTTCGCACCTTCTTCACTGGCCTTCTATGTACGAGAAAAAAAAAAGAAACAATAACCGGAATCAAGGTAATCCCAATTTCATCCATCTCCGTTAAGTTCCCAGACGCTTTACCTGGACTCCTTAAAAGAGATGTTGGAAACCTACAACGCTTTCAAAACTATGGAATGTATGGTAACAGTTGTGGAGCAATATCCCCATTGCAATGTTTGGCAATGAACACAACACAAAATATTTTTTCATTATCACTCTCAACTGTATCTCGACATACTAGAACCATCAATAAGTTCGGAGACTGGCCTTCCTAATGGATGTGACATATTGTTATCATGTGTTACACACAACCACCGTCAAAATGCTCCTCTTCTGCAACTATGCACTTCTGCCAATGCGAGTACATTTGCTGAAAACATTCTTGGAAGCCTTTTGAGAAGATGCTGTGGCCGTCCTTCTTTTTGAACCTCAGATGTACTCTTGAATCGGAGTTTTTTGAGTACGTTTTTCAGATGGGGGAACAAGTAAATATCGCATGGGGTGAGATCGGGTGAATAGTGAAGGAGGGTTGACGTTCCCATCTTGGCCAATGCAGCCTGTATCATGAAAGATCGATGTGCAGGGGCATTGTCATGTTGTAGTATCCAATCCTTGCTTTTCCAGAATTCTGGGCGTTTCTAGCGGACAGCATCACGGAGGCGATCCAGGATCGGTGTACAATAATTTGTCGGCAATTCCCCCAAACGGTGACAGAATATGATATTCACACGTTGTTCTTCAAACGCCATTTCTGCTTCCGATGAACGCGAACAACTACAGTTCACTGACACGCATTGTTTGGAAAAACCCTGCACTGCGAAGCTGCATCCTGCTTACCCCGTCTCGAGTTATATGTGCCTCTACGCCACGGTCAAATAGTTCCCCTCTCCTTCAAGCCTGATTGGAGATATCAGCACAGTCTCCGAACGTATTGATCGTAATATTATTTAGACAGACATGTATTTTTTCATTGTTATGAAAATTCTCTAGATTTTATGGTCATCTTTTTTAGATATACCTTGAAGAGATTTTAAAAATATGTTTTGCGATAAAACGCTTTTTTTACTGTGATACGGTTAAATATTTCGTTCGCTAAGGTCGTGAAGTCATTTTCTACCAAAAACTTTTTTATAAGAAATGTAAAACAATTACTTTAGAGAGTCACCCTAAAATTAAAAAAGTTTTCCCAAAAAATTAGGGGTGAGGAAGATTTTGCCAGAGATAAGAGTAAAAAAAAAAGTGTAAGTTGGCTCCTCTCATTCTCTGCGTATTTTAATCGAGGCTGATTGAGGACATGAGTGGCAACGGTGTTCTCCTTTTTTTTTTTGTCTCTCTCGCTCTCTTTCCTTTCTTCCTCCGTCGTTCTTTCTCTTCGTTACGAGGATAATGCGGCTCTACCCATTCATTTGACGTAATAACATGTAACGCTGGGCGAAAGAGGGACTAGTAAAGCCAGAATAAATAATTGTCCCGCTCTACAGCAGAACTTGGCTAGGTGTTAGCATACCATGGATGCCTCCTACAAAATGACAACGATCTCAGCATAACGCACTTTTTCCCTCCTTGCTTTCCCTCTCCCCTCACTGTTCCCTTTTCCGTAGGAATGACTTGAAAGGGACGCTATAGCGAGGTTTTCTCGTCGTGACAAGTACCTGTCGATAAACCGTGTGACAGGCGCATAGTTTATGCGCTTAATTAAAGAGAGAGTCGGCCCAAGTTACGGCAGGCAGCGTGCTCTGAAAATGCAGCCAATTAGGGCTCTCCACTTGGAACCCCGAAGGAGATGACACGTTAAAGGGCTTTTTTCTCCCCCCTTTTAAATATGCGGGTGGCCGTAAATTTGACTCCCACAAGGCTGTTACTATGCGGAGATTGCTTCCCGTTGATGAGCTGATACAGCACGTGTTGCATTTGAATTACCTTTATAAATCAGGCATTTTAAAAACCTCGCCGTCACCGCCGCGCCCTTCCAAGGTACACTTTTCCTCCACAATTCACCCAACTTACTTCACTTCACGTCCAACTTCTTAGTGCTTTCGAAAGTAAACTTCTTTTTCTCTCCCTTTGTATCCAAACTGAAATTCTTAAGACTCTATTAAAAACAGGATTAAAATTTATAAACTTTGCATTTAGAGTCTCAGCGTAATTCCCTTTACGAGCAATTCTTTCTTCTTAGCCTTCATTTCGTAACGATTTTCTAGGAGATTAAATTGAAAGAAGATTGGAGGACGTTGTGAAATTTCTTGCGATGGAGTAACTGTTTCACAAACTGTTTTCATCGGGAAGCGGGTTTTTTTTTTCTCACCTCTTCAAATTTGCAAAATGAATCTTCTTGGTTAATTCAAATTGATAAATTTTAAGTAGGCGTTTGTTTATGTTTTTATCTTTAATAAAAATTTAATACAAATTTAAAATCTAGTTGGAAATACATACCTAATAAAATATAATTTCAACAATTATTTTTAGGTTTTCTTTGTGAAGCACAATTGCTCTAATGATAAACGTTTCTCAAAAATTTTTTATGATATATCATAGCCTTTAATCGAATAGTGGATATAACGGAATTTACGTATAAGACGAAAAAAATATGGCTAATCGAATGAAAATGAAACCTTAAAACATTACATATAAATAAGAACGATAAACTCAGAATATTTACAAGGGGCACTGCAGAAGTTTGTAGCCACGGTCAATACAAGAGGTTTGGAACAAAATTTAAAATATCCTCCATTGGAAGCTATGCGCAGATTCATCCGTTTAAACCGGCGCAGAAGGATTGTTTCCAGTCAATTACGGAGACAACCAAAATTAAGTCCATGACGTCCTCACAAGAAAACCGAACCCACGTAGCGAGGAAAAACGATGAAGTCGCAGATAGCCAGGTCCGGCGAGTAATCTGGATGGCGTAATCGGAAGACAAGCTGCTCCGCGAAAAATTCCGCAGTCCGAACTGCTCGATGAGCAGAAGCGTTATCCTCATACCACACTAAACCTCGAAGTTCATTTCTGGGTGCTTTTCTTGCCAGTTGCAGCACCCGTGAAATACGCCTCGCCACGTACCATTCTGCAGTGATAGTTTTGTCAGTTTGCAGCGGAATAGTTGCCACATGACTAGCAACCATAACCTTTCCAGCGTTTCGAACTATTTCCGATTTCTTCGGCGGAGTCTTCCTTATAAATCCACTCCTTTGACTGCTCTTTAGTCTCAGGGTGGTCGTAACGGTAAAGCCATGTTTCATCACCAGTTAGGATGCTGTAAACTGAGCGTGATTCGCATTGTTCGAATCTTTCGAGCATTTCATGGCAGCACTCTTCCCTCTTTTTTGCTCTAACATCCATCTCGCACCGTTTCGTTCGTTGAAGATGAGCTCGCAAAATGGTGTTGACTGCTGTCCATCCTATGTGGAGGGACTCCTTTATCTACTGGCAAGTGATACGCGGGTCTGCCTTGATCATGTTCCGGAGTGACTACTGCATCAGTTTCGCTGCGGGGATCATCCTTCAGAGACTTTTGCTCCTTTCCAATTTCTCGATACCAGTTTGTGCTGTCGAAGGAGAATTGTGAGAAGCTTTCCCACACTAAGTTTCATAGCACTCTTCTGGATTTAGGCCCTTCTTTATAGTCGCAGAAAATCATGGATCTCCACGCCTCTCTTGAAATATCCACTATGAGTTGCTCCTGCAGTCCGACAACATTCACTTCGAGCTCCTCAGTTCAAACGAATGCCTGCAGGCCAGTGAAATTCGGACGGACCTCATATAAGAAATGTCTACAAATGTCACGATAGTTAAAATTGATGGGGCATGTATACCGATTGTTTAACTGCAAATTTTTTCAATGGCTATGCACGTACTTTTGAGTAACTAAAGAGCCAGTTTAATTTCCTGAGCTTTCCAATATATTTAAAGTACATGTTTGTGGTGATAATTTAATTTACCTACAATCCTTTTCACTTTGTAATCAACAATGTTTCAACAACAATCCTTTGCAAAGGTAGATTGCAACCACGGCCTTCTAGTTAAAGCATTGACCTTAATAAAGTATTGATAAAGCACTAAGATTGTGACGTTGAACTTACTTCTGTAATAGCATCACCTAAATCCGGATATATAAACAGGCCCTGACGCGGAAAAGTCACCTGACCATTTTAGTCCGAGTGACAATGTTAAAATCCAAGATGGAAACAATGAAGATTACAATCATATTTTATCGTTTTTTGAAAACAATGAAGGTTACATTGTTGTTTGGTCTGGTGACTTTTTCATTTCAGGGCCTGTTTATCTAGTTGACCTTGAGTACACTCGTAGCCGACGAAAAAGACAGGCCACGGCGCGGAAAAGTCACCTGATCATCCTAGGCTGAATAACAATGTAATCATCATTGTTTCCATCTTGGATTTTAAGAATGAGTATTTTTTCGCTTGTTGAAAATAATGAAGGTTGGATTGTTTATCAGCCTACCATGGTCAGGTGACTTTTCCGTGCTGGGGCCTGTCTTTTTCGTATGCTGCGGAGTACACCAGAACGACGTAACAATGTTTTATCTTTTCCATGTTCAAGCCTGGTAGTTTCTAGAAGGCTGTGTTACAACTGCTTATTACCAAAGAAAGAAAAAATGGGTGTGTTCAATTAACTATCCAATTTCAATTGTTAAAGATTTGTTTCATGTATTGCAAATATTATAAAGAATCGAAATTGTTTCAATTATAAAGAACATGACCAGTGTTTCTTTTGATTTTATACCTGTATTTGTAGGATCTGATTTCTCTGGAATTATTTTTGTGGGATCTCTTTAAAGAACTCGTGCTTCCTCCACCTTACACGCCGATCTTACAGATTTCCAAAACTAAATCACCGCCACAGTTGTATATGTATTGTCAGATATGCTATGCATAAAAGGCATTTGGAAAACAGTTTTTAAGGGGAATGTTTTGCGTGACAGTCTCACGGGGGTAAAAAGTCGCTTGAGTTAAAAGTCGTTTTGCTTATAATGGCCTATCAACCAGTCATATACATCGTCCGGATAAATTTCTACTCATTAACCAATAAAATTTTTGTAATTAGAATTTTGCCCATCGTTACATCCAATTATTTATTAAGTTATTTTTAGCGTCCTAATTTGATAAAGCACTCCGAGAGTTATTAGTATCTATTCCATACAAGGACTAATTGCTCCGAAACAGTTGGCCAAAAATTCGAGCATTTGGAGTATCGAACTGGACAGATTTGAATTAACATCTCAACCCTATTCAAAATTAACAAGGAAAATTGTTTGGAAAGAAAGCCTCTAAGTTTAAACTCTATATTTGATAAGTCTGGAATAAAGTTCTGTCATTCCACTTAGTTTCACAACGTCTGCCATGCGACGGAGTTCTCTAACATATCTCTTAGGTAAAATAAACAACAGACTCGGCATTATCGTCATCAAAAATGCAAGGAATTGTGGTGTTAATTTTCAGATGTTCTCTGAAAATTCCTTGCAGAATACATTCATTGCTGTAATTTAAATTCAGCACCTGACAGCATAATAGAATAGAATCAGAACGCGCTCTGGGAACGCCATTTGTGTTTCAATTCGAGCGCGGTTGATTGCAGCCAACCGTAAGGGAGTTCGCCACTTCATCTCTCTCTCTCTTTCCGCCTTTATTTTTCGTTAACTTAAGTTTGGGCAAACCTATGATCTAAACTTTACAAGTAAATATTTAAATATCACTAATATATTTGAAACATTCCCACAAATATATTTTCATATATGATAGTGCATAAAACATTCGAAATGCCTGTTCTGTCATTTTGTATTTTAATGACATTGTATCAATTCAATGTAAATTATAATTTATATATTTCAGATATGAACTTTATAACATGCATAGTCAAACCTAAAGATCTGGAGCCCGGAGTGGAAAAAAGGAGTTAATTCTCAGACACAAATTAATTTCCTACTTCCCCCGTCCAGAATTATCACCCGTACTCTCTTTTTTTATTAATCGATCGTACTGCTTAGGGCTCTCAATCTTACGTTTTGACTATAATTCAAATCGAAAAGAGTGAGAGATTACAAGGGTTTGAACTTCAGATTCTATCCATGTACAGTCATCAAAGGGAAATAATCCACACTTGAATTTTACTCTAAGTTTACCGTTTCAATATTAATTTATTTTTAATAATTTAATATTACTTTTAGAGTTAACATTATTATGATTATTAAATTTAAAAAATTATAATTAAAAAAGCTATTAAAACAACACATTAGCATGAAATGTAATATTAAGTATTAAACTCGTGTGGATTATTTCCTTTGGTTGACTGTACATATGCCTACATCCTTATAATTATTCTAACATCAATAATAAAAGAAACTTTTTCAAGGCTTCAGATTTATTATAAAACCTCAACTTTTACATTGATTAAGCAAACATCATTTGTTTACATAAGGCCATTTTAATTGAAAATTCAAATTTTATATAAATTAAATATTTACAATTTTTATTAATTGAAATTAATAACTTTTCTTGCACAAATCTGTCAATATCCATTCTTCTCCGCCGGCCAGGTGGCCGAGAGGGCTAGGGCGTAGGCTTTCTAGTTCTCGAGTCCACCTGGTCGTGGGTTCGAATCCCGCCGTAGGCATGGATGTTTGTGTTTGTCCCGGGCTGCGTAAGATATAACTTGAGTAAAAGGTGCAAAATGACCTTAGTAGTCGACGCCAAAATTTCTAATAAACCAACCAACCATTCTTCTCCCATAATCCAAGATATTAAAATCTCTTGAACGATGGTTAACCACATTACCTTTAGTATTCATTCCATTATTCTTATTTTGTGCCAAATTGTTGAATCTTCATTCACTTGTATGATGAAATAACTCTCCTTATTAAGAAGAGGTTTGTTCAAAGTTTTTTCAACTAAGAACAATCACGTTCATCTTAAATATGAATTTAACAAGGGTCTCTTACTTTGACAGCTTCAAGTTGACAGCATTGTCAAGTGGAAATCTAAAGGAGCAACGTCAGTGAAACGGCGAATTGTAAACCAAAGAAAATCAGAAACAGACACCATAAAGTGCTAGTACGTGTGAGGCGTTGCAATCGGAAGTCAGCTGAAACATTTTCGACAGTATTCTGAAATCCCACTTCAAGTACCACCACTCCATCACTATTAGCCGGGAACTTGATGGCTCAGAAGCCCCACACTAGCAATATCAATGCAATGCGACGTTTATAATAGTAGGTACGAAGGGTAGATGAGGACATGTAATTGAGCGCCTGCAGTTAAGTATATACTAATATCTGTGCTTTCATCTTTACAGAGCATTAAATAGCGGACTATCAGCTAACGTAAGAAATGAAAAGACACCTCGTGATCGTTGCGCTACACGTATAGCACAGCGATGTTGAAATTGCAACAATTTTGAATGTCGCCAGATCGTTTGTGAATAAAGTTCGGAAGGAGTTGGAAGCTTCAGGCGGATATGTGTCGTCTGTAGCTAAGCGGATGTGTGTCGCCTACCGTGGACATTTCAATTAGTAAGATCAGTGCTAGCAAAAGGCATGTTCCCTGGTTCGATTCTAGGTTACGGAATTTTTCCTTCCCTTTCCTACTTTGTAATTATATGTTAGGAAGAGATAGTTCAGTTTAATTATTATCTTCTCTTTGACGTGTGTACTCGTATACACGACTGGTTAAAATAAACGATATAAAAAAGTCACAAAGACTGGACGTTTTAAACAGGCTCTTTGTGAAGAGGTGAAATCTTACGAATATACTGGTTCTGATATTATATTAGTATGATCAATAAGTTCGGATACGGCGCTGGTGTCTCCAATCAGGCTTAGAGGAGAGAGAAAATATTTGACTGTAGAGGCTCATATGACGCGAGACGTAGTAAGGAGGAAACAGCACCGCAGTGCAGAATTTTTCCAAACAATGCGTGTCAGTGAACTGTAATTGTTCGCATTCGTCGGAAGGACGTGGATCATTACGAGTTCGTACCGGAAGGGACGACAGTGAACAAGGAGAGATTCATACAGATCTTGGCTCGCCTTCGTAATGCTGTCCGCCAGAAACACCCAGAACTCTGGGAAAACAAGACTTTAGATACTGCAACATGACAATGCCCCCGCACATCGGTCTTTTATGATAATGCCCCCCTCTTCCCCAGGCAGCACTGGCCAAAGTGGGAACGTCAGTCGTTCCACATCCTCCCTACTCACCCGATCTCGCCCCATGAGAGTTTTACCTGTTCTCCCATCTGAAAACGAACTCAAAGAACGCCGTTTCGAGAATGCATCTGAGGTTCAGGAAGCAGCGACAGCCGCCCTGAAGACCATCTCCTCCAAAGGTTTCCAAGAATGTTTTCAGCAACTGTTTTCTCGTGTTGGCAGAAGTGCATAGTTTCAGAAGGGGGAAGTTGTATTTTGAAGGTGTGTGTAACAAGTGATAACAATACATCATATCCGTCAGGAAGGCCAGTCTCCGAACTTATTGATTACTATATAAATCAATAAAATTGCAACACCAGGATGGACAAAAGCTATCAAAACATGTCTTAAATCTCCCTATCTTGTTTCAAGCAAGATTCTTTAAATTTAGGTAGAAATTATTCGTGAATTTTAGACTTTTTTCATTTTTTTTTTACATATAGAAGTTTATAATTTCAGGATCAGGTGTAATTTCAGTGAAAGTCATCTAAGAACCCATCTTTTTTTCTTAATGATTTGGATGTTGCATTGCTCGATAATTAAATTGCTCGACCCGAAATTTTATCACACTAATCAGTGCTGCACGTGTCCAGGTAGTCTCTTGTGCAAAATATCTTGCGTTCATTCTATATCGAGGTTAAAGCAAGAAATGTCTGTAGCGGATAGTCACGCGAAAAATATCCCTTATGTCATCGTCAATCTTATGATATCAGTAATCACATCGCTAATCGCAGGAGAATTTTATGTAATTATCTTCCTCCATTGCGACCTTGAAATTTGTAGCCTTTGCTTGAAGAAAAGGTTCAACACATTATCTTGTCTATCTCAACATTTTTGCAACGTAGTAAATTATAAGCGATTTCCTGATTTCTCTGGCAGGAAAAAACAATTTCATTATGGAGCCATTTATAATAACGAGCAATTTTTTTTTATTAAAGCCTTATACATTTAATGAGGGGTCGTTTGTTTTACTAATAAACGATGATAACAACAGTTAAATTGCTACTGAGATAAACGGGCTCAATTCTTCTCGATATATGTATTCTGTATGTGTGTATGTCACAGCCATAACTTTTGATAGGATTGACCTAGAGGCTTGAAATTTTGTACACACGTAAACCCTATACAGAGGACGGTGTGAAAAATATAGCGAATCCTCTATAATAGCCCGGGGCCCCTCAGGGACCACTTGTATGAATTTCATGGTTCCTTCTTTATCTTTTGAACATAGAGGCCTAAAATCCTGAAATTTCGTAAATTTGTAGTGCGGTTCTAAAAATATAAAACCAATATACAAGAAAAGTGATATAAGCCTCTAGGGCCCTGGCGGAGGTCCCGAGGCCACAAATATAATTGAAGCTATAACATTTGAACGGAAAGGCCTAGGAACCTGAAATTTTGTATATCCATAGTGTGGTACTAAAAAAAATATTGCAATTATACAAAAAATTATTATAGGCTCCAGCAGAGCCCCAGAGGCCGCAAATTGAAAATCTGTGCCCCTCCACTTATTATAGTCACATTTTGATGCTAAAACCCTTATATCGTTGAATAACGATGCCTTAACTAATTTTTAAAGTGCTAAACACGGATTTGACCATGATAATGTTTAATTGGTTTTCCTTTTAAAGACACTCCAAGTGACCTGTTATGAAGATTGTATTAAGTAGATGATATTAAAAATTAAATACTGAAGCAGTGCAGTTGATTTATGCCATTATAATCAAAACTACGATAGTTGAAAAATGAAACACATCTCTTTTAGGAAAATAAGCAAAAAATAGCCTTTAAAAAGTTTGGTAAATAAGTGAAATTATAAAAGCTTTTAGTGGAAACTGGGGCAAAAAGTGGAACACTTAACTTTTCATAAACCAGATTTATAAGAAGTTAAATCGTAAGATGCTCATTTAGTTTCCAAACCATTGCAGAAACATTTAACTTATAGATAATAAACTGATTTGAATATTGCACAAATACAGGAAACAATTTAGAATAAGAAAGATTCCGTGTTCCACTTTGCCAAGAAAAAAAAAGAAAACCAGAAAGTGGTAAAACAGATAGCTATTCAATGTTCATTCTGACAAAATCACACGTGAAATTCTCATCATCTTCATCGAATCCATCACATTCTTCGTGAACCCACTTGTGGCCGTCTTTTACCGCCTTCCTGAACAATACATGCACTCCGCATGTTCCACTTTATCCCCCTCTGCCCGATCCCACTTTGAAGCGATTTCCGTAAATACCTCACCCGACAAAGTTTCTAGCGCACATGTTTCATACACCTTTCTGACAGTCAAGGTTTAAAACAAATATCTCGTGCAAATCATTATATGCTTTACAGAAACATTAGAACATAATCTGACTGGAGAAACCCACACTAACATTGCAGAAAAGCCGGAAACCATGTATCTTCCTCGCCCACGTGTTATTATTACCCCGCGAATGATACAGGGCATTAGCGGTACTGGAAAAACGAATATATCACTGTGAATGTATGTGCGAATTTTCCCTGGTCTTCCCAATTCACAATGCCTGCCCTGAAAGTCTCTAAGTAAGCCTAATAAGGATTAATGATGGAAGATCAAGAGGCCAAATTTGTGGGTATGTATCTGAATAACTGAATATATTAAAACATTAAGTAAAGTTTCACTTCCCTGGATAGAACTTCATCAGAAACAATTGAACAAATATACATATAAACGGATATATGTATCATGTGTTTAAATGCATCTTGACTTTTTCCGAACTTTGAAGAATGTGAGTGATGAATAAGACGAACACATAGTGATAAAGGAAGCTTTCAGTACTGACTGATTACCGCTGGCCAGTACCCAAAGAAATCTGAAGAACATAATAATATAAAGCCTTCATAAGCTTTTTTTATTGCCAACATTTCATTTTCACTATTGCACGAAATGTATTGCCGGGACAATGTTTAATTACGAATTTCCCAGTTCATTGTAGTATATGTATTAAGAACAAAATTCAGATTAAATTAAAGCAAGTCGCTATTGGTGTGCATAATATCATTTTTACCGTAATTAAATCTTAATTTTCTAAATTTTTTTTGGAAAATAAAACAATATAAGAAGATAAATAAAATGTTTTAAAATTATAAATATTATTAAAAATTTAATTATTTTTTAAATGGAAGAGTACAATTCATATATAATATTATAACCATTTAACCAAATAAAGTAATTGAAGGTCTATAGATAATTAAAATTAATATAAAAGCTGTAGGATGCTAAAGTTAGCCTTTTTGCTGCGTTAGGCGGATATATCCACACAAAATTTCACTACCTTTACTTGTGGAAATCTGATTCATCCCACAAAGTATAAAAACTTCTTGTTATGCTGCTAAAAGTGGATAATTCCATTTTCTCAGGAATGAAAATGAAATTTAATTATGAAATGAAAGGGCTAATAACACAATAGTAATAAGTCTATAAGTCACTAATGAATGACATAATTATGTAATGAAAGGTTAAATGGTAATTGTCACATAAACTATTGGAGAGATATTAATTCTTCAGGTTTTCCAAATTGTTAAAGTTCTTTATATAATTTATAAGTGTTTCTATACAGGGTGATTCTGAAAAGTGTGTATAACTGTAAGCAATGACAGAGGTGACCAGAATGAACATGAACAATGTGGGTCCGAATTTGAACGCTAACTGAGATATGAACAGAAATAAAAATGCCGCCACGATGATCAACAAGTTAATAACTCAGGTTCTGCAACGCCTAGAATAATAAATTTTGGAGGAATAATAGGGTACATAAAACTCTGTATACCGTTACAGTTTGATCGAATTCCAACGAGTAGTTTCCGAGTTACACATTCAACATCATAATACGTGTTGGTTAGTACTCGCATGTGAGCACTGTTACGATTTTGAATGCATAACGCGTATATTTATCGATTGGGAAAAACAATGCTTAAAACAGTTATGTTCATTCATACTCCTTAGGAGTTGATTGATACACTGAGTGGCCAAATTATTATGACCACCTGGCAGTTTTAGGCAAATGAGCTATTGCGTCACAGCGCTGCCGCTAGAGGGCTAGATAGCTATAAAAAGGGAATGCAGGTGAGATGAACCATCAGTTGCACTGTGTTTTTTGCGACAATATGGGCAAAAAACGTGATTTAACTGAGTTTGAACGCGGGATGATCGTCGCCGCGCGCAGTGTCGGAACCAGTATCAGCAAAACAGCTGAACTTGTGAAGTGTTCAAGAGCAGCAGTTATTAATGTTTACAGAGAGTGGACTACCAAGCTAAAAACCGGCTCTCAACGTCAAGCGTGTGGTCGTCACAGGCTCCTTAATGCTCGAGCTGAAAGGAGATTGGCCAGAGTTGTCCAGGGCGACAGAAGAGCAACAGTGCGTCAAATAGCGGCAATCTTAATCAAGGACAAACTGTGACCGCCTCTGAACGAACTGTTCGCCGCTCATTACACCGTTTAGGCTATGGAAGCCGACGACCAGTGCGAAAGCCTCTACTGTCAGCCTTGAACAAGAGCAGACGTCTCCAGTTCGCCAAGGAGCACAAGGATTGGACAGTAGATGACTGGAAAAGGGTCATGTGGTCCGATGAGTCACGATTTCAAATGCATCATGCAGATAGCAGGGTTAGAATATGTTGAAAACAACACGAAAGCATGGACCCCACCTGCATCGCCACAACACTTCAAGCTGGTGGCGGCAGTATTGTGGTTTGGGGGATGTTTTATTGGCATTGTTTGGGTCCTTTGATTCCTCTGCACGGGCGTGTGCGTGACCAACGATTATTTAAGTATTGTCGCAGATCAAGTACATCCCGTTATGTTAATGGTGTACTCTGACGGGGATGGATACTTCCAGCAGGACAATGCTCCTTGTCATAAGGCTGGCATCGTCCTCAGATGGTTCGAAGAACATGCCGGAGAGTTTACCTTGCTTCGTTGGCCTGCTCAATCGCCAGATCTCAATCCCATTGAGAATTTGTGGGATGAGATCGAACGGGCCATCAGGCAGCGGGATCCAGCACCATCAAATCTGCAGGAATTGGAAGGTGCAGTTCTTCAGAGTTGGTCTCAAATTCCTCTTACAACCTACCAACATCTCATAGAATCCATGTCCCGAAGAATGCAAGCAGTAATAAGAGCGAAAGGTGGTCCAACACTGTATTAAGGGGGTGGTCATAATAATTTGGCCGCTCAGTGTATATTGCAAGTCATGTTTTAGCATGCAAATTTTAAGGGTGTATCATAATTGTACCATTAGAACACATTCGAACTTCTCCATGTTTATGGATTGGTGAAAACAAATTTTGAAAATCTTTCATACATTTCGAGAAAATCTTTTCACGGACGGACGGTCGGATAAGCAAAAGTATAAAACACCATTTGGTACTTAATAATTTTAACTTCACCTACTGAAGATATAAATGTCGTTGCCATTGCATTTATCTCTCTAAATAGAAATTAAGTAAGGATAAGAACGAGGGTTCTTTTAAAAAATTTTAGTTGGCATGTGTCCTTTTTTATTAATAATACGAGAAATATAATAACAAGTGCAATTGGCCGTGAAGAGGCATCATTCATTTAAAGCGAGGAAGACACGTCCTCTTAATATTAAATCTTCACTCTCGTCTTCCTAAAGATTAAAAGCATTCTTCTCTCCTGAAACACTTCCACGGACGATCTGATATACACCGGTTTCCGCCAAAAGTTTCTTCTCCATCTTCTGTAATTGCCTCTCTTCCGTCTGAAAAGTCCATTAATTTCTCATTTAATGGAACTGTCCTCCAGCAGGGACTTTTTTCTCCAACCCCCTCCTCCCTTCGCCCTCCCTCCATATTCATTATCCTTCGAAGTCGAAAGAATAAAGTTGGTTAAGAAAGTAATTTGAGAAGCGGTGGAAGAGTCGGTCGAAAAATTTGCCTACGATTCTAACAGGAGGCAACTCTTAGCGAGAAGTTGAAAATTAATTAAAAACAATAATTAATTCAACATGAAAAATTTCTTTATGCAGAGAAAAACACTGAAATCTGGCAACACTGAAATGCCAGACAAAAGTAAAATGATAAAAATGAACTTGGGAATATGACCGAGAATGAAAATGGGGCTTAAGAAGTAGAATATTTATAGCAAAGAAATGGTGGAGTTAACTTTAGTTCTATAGTAAAGGTCTCATTGAAAGGGCTCTTCTGGCAATGATGTTTGACTTCTCATTTACAATGAGCGTTTCAATTTATGTAGCTAATGACTAACAAACATTGAAAAAAATTCTCCCTTTGCTTGTTAATGATATTTTCACAGAGAAAAATCGAATAAGTTTTGGTTTTTGAGAGCTCAAGTGAACTTCACCCTCCGGTATTTCTCGAGGACTTCACATAGACCTTTTGCGATTGCAGAATAAATAAGAATAATGTTTGCAATACACTTAATTAATTTATAGGAAATGTAGAGAAAGGTAAGGAATAAATCTCAGGCCTTCCTCAATCTTGCTCCTGAAATTAA
>JAHWFO010005382.1:1658227-1765811 GCA_023313115.1 Rhysida immarginata | reverse complement strand
ATGACCAACAATGCAAATAAAAGTTTGTGCAACAATAGGTATCAACAATGGTTTCAACACGCAATTCACCAATAACAATGAGCTCAAAATGATGATGCAATGATAAAGCAATCCTTTCCAAGAATTATAACAATGAACATAAAATGATGATGCAATATGGATAAGTTTCAATTTGTAACAATGCATAGAATTCCTGTTATTCAGGTTTTTCTTAGAAAAGAGAGTTCTTAGTACTTAACAATTTCTTGAAAATCTTTAAAAATGATCAGTAGCTGGAGATAATGAAGAGTTAGCAGACTATTGAGAAAGAGTGGAAAGACGACAGAGAAAGCAAACCTTTAGCTCCGTGCTGTATTGAGCAAATGGGAAGCAAGTAAATAGAAGAATTGGCGACCGCTAGACTACCCAAAGTGATGAAAGGCCAAATTTTGCTTCAACACAGCGAGAGAAGAGTGGAAATTGCAACAACATCAAGTGTAGATCTGAAGTAAGATTATCTGAGTAAGAAATTATTGGAGCAGTCCATCCATTTTGAGCCTTTAAAAAGATTTTTTTCGAATTTTCATTAAGAATTTTTACTGTATTAATTCTAAGCATTTTCATGTGTTTATTTTTAAGATATTGCAAAATTTATTTTAATTTATGAGATTGTTCTGTTTACATCCCAAGTGTAATAATCCCGGGCAACGCCGGGTACTTCTTCTAGTCTATGATAAAAGCAAAAGCACTGACATCTATTCCCTTTATTTTAAATCATTCTTTTTAAATTTTATATTCGTCAGTTCAAAAAAACCGAGGTATACTTAATTTCAAAGCTTCATATTTTCTAATAATTACATCTTTAGGCGGAAAAAACTTTTAGATAAAATCATTGTCTTGTTTTGAATTTAATAATAAAAAAAAAATGAAACTAGTATTGATTTCACCGATAATAGCCCAACCTATGAGGAAACCGATATCTCCATCATACAGCCTCCCTGATACAATATAAATTTTGTCTGAAACTTATTGGATCGATATACATATATTCGCATGTACTTATTAAAATGAGACACCTTATAGAAGAGATATTTTGATATACAGTGCGTCCACAAAAGTCTTTCAAGTATTTAATAAAATTACAACTAAAGTTAGACACGTTTGGTTAAATGTTTACAAAGTTAATAGTGAAGTTCCTCTCTCTCTCTAACAATCTTTAAATTTTCTTTGTGCGACCTATTTGTCGCACGAAGGACATCTAAACGAAAATCAATTCCTTTTCATGTTCATGTTAACATAGTCATTTTTGGGAAATTTTCATTTTATTTTTTGTTAACTTTTACTTGCTCTCTGAAACAAAAAAAAACATAGCATTAATGTAAACTTTAATAGTGACCTATTAAAGGTTTATTTTATTACTTCCCCCCCTCATTTAATTTTGTAATAAATTTTTGAAAATAAATGGGATTTTGTTGATATTTTGGCAACGGAACATAATATTGAAGAATATTCCTTCCAATTCGAAAAGATCCCTTGATAGGAGACATTCTAAATTCATTTTTGTCTTTTCGGCGAAAAAAATATTTACAGTAGTGTTATCTGTAAATTTTTTGATCCTACATAAAACTAGCGACAGACAAAAAAGGGAAATTGTACTGGAATAATTTCTTCCATATGGCCTAGCGTTAATTATTCAATTTTGTGTTAATCAAATTTCCAACCGCCCAATGGCACATAAGACATTTGCATTTAGAACCACGGTAACAGGGCAATGAGAATTCTATTAAATAAAGAAAACTTAAAACCAGCTGAGAATGTGGGGTGCTGCACTGACAGAACGATCTTAATTAAAAGCAGCATCGTTACTATATTCGCCAAGTCGGTCGTTCCGTTGTCATTTTTTTCCGAATTTATTTCATTCTGACTTCAGATTTGGATAGAGCATCAAAAAGTAAGTAAAAAGTAAGTTCCTTCGAGCCGGACCAAAATGATTAACTTTTTATCCACCATTTTGGCCATATTCCCGGTGAGATCATACATGTGTGCCTTTCATGAATTATACTTATTTTTTATCCTGTATCCAAATCTAAAGTCAAAATTTAAAAAAAATCGAAAAAATGCTACGAAACGACCGACTTCATGAATTCAGTAACGATGTTTTTAAAAGCGTTGATAAAAAAAAATAATAAAAATCGTTGCTATAGAAAATGGATATCAGCCTAATCCTAATTAATAAAATAATTAAAAATAATAAAAATAAAACAAAACCAAAAGAAAAACGAAAATAAATAATTGATTTACGCTTTTATCAATAAAATTTATAGAGTAACAAATATTCTAAAAAAGTTAGACATAAGAATAACTTTTAAAGCCAAGAACTTTTTCGGAAAATAGTTAGCACAGAGAGAATATGCAGATCAAACAAAGATCAATTTCAAAATAAAGAAGTGCATAAAATTAATTGTAGATCATGCCAAATTATTACCTGAAATGCCGATTTAACGAACACGTGCGAGCAATAAATTTTAAATATTATACATGAGTATATATAATATGCCAAGCACGCAAACGAAACCAGACACAACTACTGGGAAATAGGAGACACTCTGGAAATTATCATGATTTTCCACCATAAAAACTCAATCTTTCTATATATAAAGAAGGATGTTTGTGGGTCTGTTTGTTTGTTTGTGGGTTTGTTTGTGTCTTATGCAAATCTACAGTTTTATTCCGATCTTGATGAAATTTTGCATACTTGACCTTCAAAGCATGAGTAAGGTCACTGTCTACCTCAGATTTCGGAAAAATAATAATTATTGATAAAAAATCGATATTCATGGTTATGGCAGGGCATATTAATGAGAAAGATCTCATGACCAACAATGCAAGGCAAAGTTTGTGCAACAACAGGAATCTACAATGGTATCAACACGCAATTCACCAATAACAATGAGCACAAAATGATGATGCAATAATAGAAAGTTCATTTCAAAGAATTATAACAATGAACATAAAATGATGATGCAATGACAGAACATTCGTTTCCAAGAATTATAACAATGAACATAAAATGATGATGCAATGATAGAACATTCGTTTCCAAGAATTAGTAACAATGAACAGGAAATGGATATAATAGACGATATAGATAGGGCAGTCCCTCTAGATGAGGCAAAGGAGATACACGTGTCTTCCTTCAGCTCCCTAACAAGCGTTCAGACGATTGGGAAAAGTGTGTATATGCTTCTTTGTGTGCGTGTGTGTGTGTGTGCGTGTGTGTGTGTATGTGTGTGTGTGCGCGTGTTTGTTTGTATTGGCACATTTTTGCAGTTTGGCACCTATTACAGTTTATTTTCAAAAAACACATCAGTTTATTTAACTTCTTGAGATTGTTCTGTTTACCTACTGTGTAATTATTTGCTCTGCTAGTAGATAATATGGAAGCACACCATTCAAGGGGAGCAAACACAATTTATTAAATCAGTACAAGAAATTAATTGGCAAACAATAACTTGAAATTGTTAAAAACCCTAATGTCGTTGTCAATAAAACAATGTAAAAAAAAAATTTAAAAAAATTAAAAAAAAACCTGCATTGTACGGAATATACAAGGAATCGTTTGATACTTAATCGTGTATTTTAGGAAAAATCCTTTTAGGGCTATACTAAATCTTGGCCAGGCTAGTTTCAAGTATTTTCATTCCTTCTAAAAAGTAGCATTCGGCAAAATCTGCGATATATTCGTTAAAGGTGGTGATGATGTCATCATTCGATAGGAATTTTCCCCATCGAGATTTTTATGCTTGAAAATAAGAAGTCACATAGCGCTAACTCCGGAGATTAGGGTGGATGAGGAATTAACTGAAAGCCTAATTCGTGCAGTTTTGCTGTTACAGTTTCTGATCTTTGTGTTTCTGGAACAACATTCTTTTTGCCTGTATATGAAAGAAAAAGTTCTTACCAAAAGAAAACATCTATGAATCGGCAGACACGTATTTCGGATGCTATCTTTCGGAAGAGTTTTTTCCTTCATATACAAGAATTCCACACCGTACTTCCTTCTTAGTTTTTCATTTTCAACAATCTGTTGTCAACAACAAGTTTTTTTACCACGACTCGCAGAAATGAACCTTACTTATCAATCTAGCCTCGTGTATTGTGCAACCTTTTAAATTTTTACCTTGATAATGACGAAAAATCAAAACGCGCCGGGTTTTATATGGAAAAATAAAATGTTATTAAAATGGTTAAAAATAGAATAATTGTATTGCGATATATTGCCATTAGAAAGGCGCACATTTCTACTTTGTCTGAAAGTTGCTGAGGGGAATTTTCTCCAAGTGGTTATCTTCAAGCCTATTAAATAGAGAGAATGCTCCGCTGTCTATAATTTCAAATAAAATTGCAAATGTTATTTTTCTGAAATCTTTGCACCGAAGTTGGTAAAGATAATAAGCAGTTTCTGCATTGTAGTTTAAGTAAGATGCATGAAAGTGAAAGCTGTTGTAAGCAATATATTTAAAGTGATATAAAAAGGGTTTAACGAAAATATCGACCTCTTTCCATAATTGCTGTCTTTTAAAAAAGATATTTAAGCCTAAAAATTAATTTCCCTAAAAATGTAGCCCTTGTTTTTGAATGCTAAAACGCAGTAAATAAATTCGGTTTTAAAGTAGAATTGCTTTTAGAAGGAGTCTATTAAAGAATCCGAGCAATTTTATCTCGCAAGCGGCGCAGAAATGATGAAAAGAGAGAGGAAGGATTAGGGAGGTGGTGGGGTGGATTGGGGGTTGGCCAAAAGAGAAAGAGAGAGAATGCGATTCCATTTCGCGAAAAATTAAAGAAAAGCTATGAATGCATTAAGAGAATGAGCAACGCGTTTCACTTTTCTCCAGGTAATAAATTAGCATTTTAATTAATTACACCAATTAAAATTTATTTTTGAATTCTTTTGATTTTCCAGTCTGACCACTAGCGAATTGCGCTGCATTCCTTGAAATGGACTAAAGAGAAATACGAAGAACGAGAAACCAAAAAGAAAAAAAGGACCGCGAGGGAGGGGTAGGGAAAGAAAGTAGAAACAACATAAAAACTAAGGAAGGAATTGTGGGTGGGAGGGGGTAGCGAAAGGTGTAAGTGCAACGATCATCAGAGGAGCAACAGAGCTCCACCTTTTCTTCAACATCACGTTTTCGCTTCTCCCTCCCAAATGGCTGACGCCCCCGCTATACCGGCGACGAGCAAGGGAGCAATAAATTGATTCGCAGCAGTTCTGTTTAAAAAAGTTGAGACAGCAAGTTTTATCGACTGCAGTTCTTGCAATAAATTGTGTGGAAAGCTCGAGGCAACCAAGTGTCAAGTTCGTTCGAGCCAGTTGTAGAAGTGGAAGAGAATTAGAAGAGGTGGTGGAGGTGGAGGAGGCAGCGAGCAACGGTCGGTTGTTCGACTACGGTGGTTACTCCAAGGCTCGTTTACAGGTTTCAAGACGAGCCCAGTCGCTTGTTATTAGGGTCACCGATAACTCGCCTCTAAAAGAGGGAGAAGATGTTTTGAAAACCTTGCTGGATGTCTGTCTCTCCCAACCCCCCCCGAACTCACCCCCCCCCCACCGTCTTTCTCTCCTGAATCGATTTCGCACACTATTGATAGACGGAAAGTTCCTTACAGTCGGTCGTAATCTACATGCTCACGGTTCACGGTTTATATACAGTCGATAAAATACTACCTTCGTAGCAACGTGTTCGAATTCCGGATCGGCAATTCTTATTTCGCCTCAGTGAATTTGTCAGTGAAACAGAGTAAAACGATGTTAATTCAAATTTCCATGTTATTCGATTTACCCCCGCTAAAAGTAAAACCCGAGCAGAAGATTATCTCGCAAAGCTAGACTGTGGCTCAAGAAACCTTGAATCACCTGAAGTTTAAATAGAAAAAAAAATCGTATATTTGACAGACAGTATATTTGCATCTTATAGAAAGTTGCCCATGTTCGTTATTAAATTTTTAACAAATTAAAATAAAACGCAGTTTTCTGTGCATTGCGTTGGAAAATTTAAGCCTTTTATATTCAGATCACTGTAGAAGAGTATTCTTTCATCCTTCAAGTTGGTGCAAGGTGCTTTGACATTATAAAATTTTGAAACCGTCAAATACGCCAACAGACATCCGCTTAACCAACCTGGTTTTCTATCGTTTTTCATTCCTTTATGAAGCTTATCTAAAATGAATGCCTATTCTCCTAGTTCTTATGTGGGGCATTCAAAATCTCACAATAGCTTAAACTATATCAAAATGTAAAAACAAGGTAGGTCAAATTTCTAGGCCCGCAGATAGGAAAGTTGGAATAATTGAACAAGTGAACTAATTTTGTGTATTGTGCGGTTTCCGCAATAAGTGCTCGCATAGCTTAAGAGGGGCATCAATTTGAACATTTGTTGCCGTAATGCTTTTCTTATATGAAAAAAAGCTATAACATCGCTATATTAAACTTAATCATCTATGTGTATCCTATATTGCAATATTTCAGTATTCGCTACGAGGCCGTACTTTTGGGATCCCTGTATATGAGAGCCCGTTGAATGGCCACCTAGATCTCCAGATCTAAGGCCCAGTCTTTTTTTTTATAGTGTCACTTGAAGTCAGCAGTCTAGCGGTTCACTAAAAGGACGATAATAATACCTGTCTATAAAAAGCCAGCATTAAGACTTAAGAAACATTCAAAAAGTTGCCGGAAAGGATTTCCAATTCAAAAATAACCAATAAAAATCCTTTAGACAACATATTCTCTCAAAGGTACTGTCCTTCTGCAGCCCACATGTTTATAGTTGGAAGCAATCCTGGAATCATTCCTTTGCAATCTCCTTAAGAGCAGTTGTCGCAGCATCAATAATTTCATTAGAGCAGGTTAAATGGTCTACCTTTCAACCGGGTTTTCATTTCCATGAATAGATGGAGATCAAATGGCGCAAGGCCAAGTCAATATGGTGGATGTTCCAGTGTTGGTATAGAGAGTTTCTCAAGGTACTGTTGAACCAGAAAAGACCTGTGAGCCGGAGCTTTATCATACAACAGGAGCCAAATTTTTTGCTTCCATTTGTATGGTCGTTTACGTCCATTTTCTGAGCAACATCAAAATTGAATGTTTGTTCGCTGTTCGGGAAGAGACATCTTGCATATAACTAACGATGAATGACTGAGAACCAAAGAAATCGTGTTACGACTGCATCTAGAGACTTATTGCGAGGTACCCATAACATATTTTTCATTTGCAATACAGTAATTCAGTTTTTATATCTACTCCGGGAACTTTTTCAAGGTATCTCGTATTCTGTGTCTCGAATTAATAAAAAACTGCCTGTACTCCAACCAGAGAATCGTGAGAACTGTCAATTACTGCATTACCATGGAAACAAGCTGAAATAACTTAGTATTGAGGTTGCTGTTAAATGAATTGGTGGTCCTAAAAGAGCTCTTTTTTCAATTATTTCGAAATTAATTTTCCTCAGAAAAATCGTAATACTTTCTGGTTTGACATGTTGCTTGAGTACGTGTTGAACAAAGCGTACCTCAAGGAGGAAATATGAACGATAAATAAAAGATCTGTGCAACGAGGCTAAGGCAACCGCTGATGAACTTAGCCAACGTCATGACCACTTGATCTACTGTAGGAGCAGCGATTTTCATGACTTGTCTGTTAAGAACTATATGGCGCCAGACATTTGGCCCATCCTGTAGAATTTGTTTACAGATGAAATGAATGATGCTTGAAACGCATCAAAAATCTCATAGGTAGATGGCACAATATTCCATTCCTGAAAGAATATAGACATACTTTTTATGCTTTATTTTCTTATTTCCATACAGTTGTGAAGATTTTGCCATTTCTGGAAGGCGGATGAGACAATAAAAGAAAACGGATGCTTCCGTGGCTGAGAGCAATTTAAATTTTATTCGTGTTGTTTAATTTTAATTATAAAATTATTACGCAAGTATGTAAGAGAAACAATTCACAATACATCCAAGAACTGGTATAAACTTGAAATTTTATTAGCGAATTATTATTGTGGATCTTTAAAGATTAGGTTAGGTTAGGTGTTCTTAAGCTAGAAAAGGGTAACTATGATTGCGTATTAGTGGCAGTTTTCACTCTTCTGAAAGGTTAATGAAAATATTAGCCAAATTAATAAGAGCAAATATATTATTTTATATTTTTTTATTACATTACAGCTAATGTACCCAGCGTTGTTCGGGCTCTTTGATGAAATTTTTGCAGTATTTGAATGTGAATGTACTGACACGAAAAAATCACAGTTTTATTATATGTATAGAAGTTGAATAGAAAGAAAGAAAGAAAGAAAGAAAGAAAGAAAGAAAGAAAGAAATAGACTCCTTCGGGAATTTTGTGATTGATCGGTATCGAAAGTACCCTAAAGTTGACCCAGACTATAAGCTAATAACCATTCTACATTTCATCAAAATCCGTCCAGTGGTTTTTGTGTGCGCATACAAACAAACAAACAGACAAAAATTCCAAAAATGATCTTAATGCATTCTATCACTTATCCGTCTTTCCCCAAATATGTTTTACAAATAGTCATCTTTCCGTATACATGTATATATTTTTATGCACCATGAATAGGCATATAGATCAAATCAAAATTTGCAGAACACATCCTACATGAAAAAGACAATTTTGGAAAATTAGAAGAAACATTGTCTCCTAAAATCACCATAAACAATCTGAACAAAATAAAAATGTTCGAAAACTTATACACAAAGCAACACTTACAGATCAAAACACATTTGAATTTCTAAAATCAATCTGGCAATATATAAAAACCAACAACAACAACCGACGATAATACGCTCACATTACGGGTTTTGATTTCATTAATTTGCAAGGCTTTTGATGTCACTAATTTGCAGGGGTTTTGATTTCATTTTGAAATGTGGGAGTTGGATCTTCATTTAATTTTATAAAGTTACTTGCAACGATGAATTCGTCAATTTTTTGAAAATAGATATCGTTTTGTATGATTGCTGTTGCATTCCCTTTATCTGCTTTTAACGAAGACCACTGAAACACATACTGATGCCGGTAACCCGAAGGTCCCTAGTTCGAGTCGAGGCCGTGAAATTTTCTTTACTATTTTTCTCTATTAAATTTTTACATTATATTTATTTAAATGTATTGTTTATATATATTTAAGAGTAAATATTGAAAAACAATTAATCGCATTACATTTTTTTTCGATCAGTCTTATTCAGTGGCACCAGTTGATCGTTTGGCTTCAACCACTATTCACGTGGTGCGCACGAAAGCTTCTTCTCTAAAATTGCGTCATGATAAATAGTAAAAACAACCCCATTTCTTTCGAATCATACGAGAAATTGTTTATTCTAATAACAGTAAAAATAAACATTGCAAAAGCACAGTAACATAAAAATGAAATGACAATTTTATAATTTTTTCGAAATATATAAATAAAACTTGAAACGGAACTTTGATATCTACCTCAGTGCAGACGGTTCAATTTATTGGGTATTTTTTTCTGTCGTTCATATACAAACGAGCCCATTCCGAGTTAGGAAACGTAGCACTTAAAGGAATTACATATAGATAGCTTTCAAGGCGAGTATGAATGATTCAAGAGTGTTATTGAAAGTTATTTTGTTACGGTTATCAAAAAAATAAAGAATAAAACGATAGACAATAAATAGCATTTTAGTGCGGAAAATAAAATTTTCGGGTTCACTTCAGCCGATGTTAGACAGATCGTATAGAATTTTTATTTCACTAGAGCAACTTTGCATATGAAAACGTAGATTTGAAGACTTTTTATTAGGTATTTATGTACAATACCCAATTCCATAAAAGTTGGGACAATATGAAAGAAACAAATAAAACATGATTGAGTAAATATATATTAGCAAAATTAAAAATAATAAGTGCGTTTGAAGTGACTGAAGTAAAATATAAATGCCTATCTCTTTTTTTGGCCGTATATAATTTTTTAATGAAATTGCCATTGGCAACATGCATCATAATAGTTGGGACAGAAGGAAAAGACCGCACCGGAAGCCACAGAAGTGACATGAATATTCTCGAAACTTCTGGAGAACATTACGTCATAAGTTTTTCCTCTTTAAATGCTAATTGCAATGTGTGGCCAGTCATTTACACGATAACATGGGTCGAGGCAAGGCAGTTGGTCAACATATTGCAATAGAATAAGCCAACAATTTGGAAGCAACTTATCTCAGCACGAAATAGCAGGAATCTTGGATTTCCATCATCTACAGTTCAGGACGAGAGGAAATATCACTATTCGTAAAGGGCAAGGACGAAGATCAATTCTGACTGCTCGTGATCTTCGAGTTCAGAGGTCACTGCATTAAAAATAGACATCAACAGTGACAGAAATTGCGGAATGGGCTCGAGGATTCTATCAAAAACCTTTATCGTTGAATACTGTTCGTCACTACATCACAAAATGTAAGTTGAAACTCTATTATGCAAAACGAAAGATGTTCGTAATCGCACTGCAGCAATATAGGCGCCTGGCTTGGGCACATACCCATCGTAAGTGGACTGATGCCCAGTGGCAACGTGTTTTGTGGTCCTATGAATCTACATTTACGGTTGTTGTTGGCGAAAATCGTCGGCGTGTACTTAGGACCAAAGAGGAAAAGGTCAAGCCTGCCTGTTACCAAAGTGCTGTATAGAAGCCAGCTATAATAATAGTCTGAGGCTGCATGAGTGCCAATGGATTGGGAAACTTGCACATCTGCAATTGCACCGTTGATGCAGAAGCAAATATTGGAATTTTAGAAGAACATATGTTCCTTCTCGGTGATGTGTTTTTAGAACCCGTCCCTTTCTACTTCAACAAGATAATGCTAAACCCCACACCGCTCGCATAACAGGACAGTGGCTGCACAATAGACGAATTCGGATGTTAAATTGGCCTGCCTGCAGTCCAGATTTGTCCCAGTAGATAATATATGGCGAACTATTAAGAGGAAGTTACGTCAACGACGACCCCGAACAGTTCAATAGCTGAAAACTTTCGTGCTGCAGAAACGGCAACAAATTCCCATTGCAACAGTACAGAAATTGGTCTATCTGTTTCTCGACGGCTACAAAGCGTGATCAGAAGGGCGGGAGATGTCAACCAATGGTAATTCACCTACTGTCCCAACATTTTTGGAATGTGTTGCAACCGCCAGTTCGCGAAAAACCTAATATTTATTACTATTAATTAAATTTTTGGTTCCGAAATGTTTAATATCTACCCAATGAACTATCATCTTTTGAAATAAAATAAATTCATATGTCAATGTATCAATATTTTGGCTGCATCGCATGTTTTCAAACTTGGCCCAACTTTTATGGAAATGAGTTTGTAATATATAGATGCAATCTGTCATAAAAAATAGGTGGAACGGTATTGTGTATTGTATAGAATTATGTAATAAGTTGCATGATATGCGAAGGGCAGTCAGAATATTTCAGGAATTCTCCTGCAGACGGAACATGAAAGATAAAATGCGCCCGCAGTGCAGCGATGGAAGCAAGCATGTATGCTCGCAAGTGCAACAGGTTTCGGCGTGCAGTGTTATTTTGTCTCGGCGTCCAGACGTGAGTGTTACTCATTCGGCACAATGTCATTCGAACTGGTCATTTCTACCTGCAAAATTGCAAAAGTGTTTCGCACGACAAGATGCAGAGAGTATGGTTTTCTACATCCCGACAACACATTGTACCACATATTACAACTACCCGCTGTCCTTCCTCAAATATCGTATACTCTTCGATTCTCTCTCCAAATGACTTTTGGTTGTTTCGCACTTTAATAAAGGACTCAATGAGATGTGTTTCGCAACCGTGAAGGACATCAGATCGAATATGAGGACCAAACTCCGGAAACTTCCCATAAAAAGCCTACAAAGAATGGTATGATCGATGGAACAAGTATGTATGTGTGTCCTACAAACGCTATACAACAATTGTAGTTAGTTACAATTGGACCTTGTTACGTGGCCAAGTTGGATTTTTTTGGCCACCCATTGTAGTCTATGCCTTACGTTAATGCGAAACTATATATTTTTTGTTTGTTTGAAGTTACATAAAAGATCCTGAACATAAAAGAAGGTCGTGTTAATTTTACTAAATACTATATGGAGCAAATAATCTTTATTAAATTTTGTTTTAAATTCCTCCTTAATTAAAATAAGAGAAAATGCATTATATAACGATTATTGCAACCTCCTCCGCAAGCAGTCCATCGCCAAATGATAGGAAATGAGCTACGTCTTACAGACGACTACCACATACAGGAACTTCTTTTAACCTCAACCACAAAAACTAATCTTCAGTTTAATATTTGTTGCAACGATATTAAAGTAGCGTAAAGCAAGGGCTCTATTACTTACTTGGTTCGTTAAAAAATGATTGATACTTCCCCCATAATTCTCTAAATGTATGTGAATTTCGGGTGTAGTATCGCATATGGATACCTGAAGGAAAGTCATCACAGAGGAAAAAAATTGCTCAGTCATACATGCAGATGTGCGGATGGGTTCTTGGACAAAGCAAAAAAAAAAGAAACAACAAAAAACAAAACAAGGAAACTGATAATCATGGGCAGTGATGAAGATGGACTGTGTGACTTTATTAGAGGGAAGAAATAGCTGGGGGGGGGTTTTACAGCCACCATTGACATCCTAAAGGCTTTAGGGTTCACCCTACTGCCTCATGCTCCATATTTGCAGAATCTTAAGTCCAGCGATTATGCTCTGAATAACGCAATGAAAGAGGCGGTGCGGATGAGAAGTTCTTCAATGACGAGCTTACGGCTGGGGTGCCGGGATAGTTCCGAAGAATGGCTCGCTACGGCAATACAGAAATTGCCAAAATAATGGCAAAAGTGCAAAGGCATTGGCAGGGAATACATCTAATGTAACGTGCCTTCGCTTCTTTCTAATAAGTGGTTAATCTTAAGAAAAAACTTCTACTATTCGTTTTTGAACAATCTAAATATTACAATATCATCCCCATCAATAATTACAACTTGACCGAATCTTTGACATATTATACAGTATGTTCTTAGTATCACGTACAGTATCTATCAGGGAGGAGGAGCAACAGGATCGGTTGCCCTGGGGCTCATAATGTTAGTGGTCTCAATTTGGTAACTCAATGTAAGTTTACTTGATTTGAAGGGCCTCAAAAACAGTACCCCCCCCCCTCCTGGGTCTCGCATTTTCTCTGAAATGCTCATGTAATGGTAACACAAATTTGATCAGTTCTTAAAATTAAAATTGCATAATAATATTCAAGGTGTAAATTAAATATTGGGCGCTTGTTGGAGGATCGTTTCCTAAGGACAAATTAAGACGAAAAAAATCTTGGAATTTTTTTATTAGACGACTTACGTTTCGGAAAAAAGACTTAGAAATCAATAATTTATTCCACACCAGTAATGACTGTGATGCTGTACGCCAGCGTATCGAAGTAGGCTATCGAAGTAAGCTATCACCAGAGTCCTCAGTGAAATGATCGATTAACAAAAGAAAAAAAAAGGGGGGGGGAGGAGAGTACGGGTGATAATTCCTGGATGGAGGAAGTATGATATTAAGTCATGTCTGAGAACTAACTTCCCTTTTTTAGTTTGTTAATATAGTTTGTTACTTCCCTTTTTTTTTAATTGATCAGTTTTCACTCAGACTCTACATCGTACGGATTAAATATACATGGTGGATATTTTGAACAGTTATTGTAAATACGTACAATTCAGTATTTATTACCGTTCAAAGGAACGATGTTGTTCAACCAATATTTTATTTCTCCTTGTTTAAAAAACATCCGTGGAAGCTTGAGATTTGATATGAAATAATTGCATTGCTGTGAGGTTTGTCATCACATTTCTCGAGCCGTAAGCCGTCTATTAAAAAACTTCCAAGAACATTTTCGTCTTATTTTATCCGTAGGAAACGATACTCCAAATGTGCCCAACATTTAACTTACACCCTGTATATTTCTGTTTGTGTTGTAAGTTAGTATTTTCTTTAAAATTATTTCAATAAAGTACACACGATATTGATATTATCTGGTGTATATGTTTACGTCAATTTACGAGGTACGTCTAGAAAGTAAGTTCCGTTTGGTAGTACAAAAAAGCAAAACACAAAAAATTTTATTACAAAAAAATCTCCATACCTTGAAATATTTTTCCACACAGCTCCCACCATTTTTAAGGCATTTATCATAACGGGACACGAGTTTTGTATCCCTCTTCATAAAAAGTTGCCACGTAGTGACAGCTTTTTTTTTTACCCCGTCATCTTTATTGAACTTCTGGCCGCCAAGGAACGACTTTAGGTCCAAAAAAAGATGAAGGTCACCAAGTAAAAGCGGCCAGAAGATTTTTTGTAATAATTTTTTTTTTTCTGAGTGTATACTTGCTTTTTTTGTACCATCAAACGGAACTTACTTTCTGGACGTACCTGGTATCTTAAAATTGAATATTTCTGTAAAAAGAGCTCTCATTTAGGTTAATGTATGCATAAGTGAAATTTTCATTGTAACATACTCCGTCGTAATGAACTTTCCAAACATTCCTTACCATTATAATGACGAAATATTTAGCAAAATCTCATTATACAAAATTGTATAGGAAAGTTTGGAAGGATCAGGGCCAGCCCAAAGACGGTGCGAGCGGTCCGGCTGCAGGCCTTGATTTTCCAGGATACAAATATTTTTGAAAACAGGCCCCACATGAGCACTTTGCACCAGAATAGGCCCCGCACGAGCATTTTGCATTCGGCCCCGCTTTTTCTTGGAGCGGCCCTAGATACATGTGCAGTCGGCAACAAAAATACTTAGCCACCTTGCATAGAAACAACCTTTTGGTAGCCGACTGTACATGGTGACCAGAAAGATTTTCCCTGATAATGAAATTTAATAAAACAAAAACTCTGTTAGATAGATGCATCCAGTTCTTTTGTATTATATTCAATGTCTCAGAAATTTTTTTTTCATATCCATAATAAATCTCAACACGTGCCCTTTTCGTTGCTTGGGGAACATCCAGACGATATTCGTTTTCTCCTGGCCAAGTATTGCCCAATATATCTCGTGTTATCGATCTTATCGCATTCATTATTCTTTCCCGCCCGAAACGTGTACATATGGAAGTCAGATGTAGAAAACATATTATCTTTACTCCCTTAGACTTTGTGGAAGACCATCCTTTCCAAACCATCGGTTGGGAAACGTTTAAGTTAGGAATGCAGATGCAGATAATATCCAACTATCCCGTTGAAAAATTACACATGGCTCTTCTAATTGAGGTGCTACATGGTTTTCATTGACGCCATTTCAATATCCCCAATGTTACCGCCACCTTTTTTATATATCTATCAAACATATTTTTGTTTTATTAAATTTCCTTACCAGGGAGAGATTCTGATCACCATGTATTTTGAAAAGAAAATTTTCATAATAAACAACAACAAAAGGCCGTTAAGCTTTAACAATAGCTCCGTATACAAATTAAAGATTCCCTTCATGTTTAGTTTCGCTACCATGACGTTGCACTTTTGTTGTCAGATTTCTGCGTTCCACGTGTTGTTTTCTTGTGTGAATCTCTGATGACTTACTCTTTCCTAGAGGAGTCGGAATGGGGGAGGGGGGTAAGGGGTAGAAAAAGAGAGGTAAAAAAATCCCAGCTTTTTGATCCGACGTGAAGAGAAGAGTTGAGCATGCAGTGTTCATTCGTTCGTCGCTCGATTCGCTTGCTTCACTCTCTTCCTCGTCCGACTGGATTCCGGTCCAATGCAGCGGCGGAAATCTATCGTCCGGAAAAGTAGGTCGCCTTGTTCTTCGTCTTTCTTCTCTCTCCTTTCTCTTCCTTGGCGAATGTCTCAAGGAAGCATAACGCACAGGGAATACGGTGAGAGGTGCATGCACACACACATACACACAAGCAAAGGAAAGAGGTGGAGGGGAATGGGAGAGAAATCAAAATGAGAGTAGAAGAAGAAGAAGCGGGGAAGAGAATAATGGCAGGGAGAGAGAGTAAGAGCGGTAAATGAGAGTTGAGACGGAAAGATAAGCAATTGAAGGGAAAGAGATAGATTGGGAGCAATAGAAGGGAAAACTATGGCGTAAAAAAGAAGGAAGAGGAAGGCGAGAAAGAGAGAAGCAGAGATTTGAATTCGGTTGCTAGCGGCAACCCTGAGGAGGCGCGGTCGTCGATTCATCGAAGGCGAACCCGTTATATTTTAGAAAAATAATTTTCGTCGGATTAAATTATAGTGGGAGCGGGCGATCCGTAGAAGCCTTGGCGGAGGCGCCCCGGACTAACTAAGCGCGACGAGCTGGCGATCCAATCATGAAGACAACTTTATGAGCTGGCACCAGGCCAAACTGCCTCGCTTCGTGCCTGCCCATTATTGTAACGGGTCTATTGTACGACAAAGACGATTCGAAGCGGAAGGATCAGCACGAACGACCCCTGCACTGCAGCGTTAAAGCGACGCGGCCCATAGGACCATGATGCTGCTGGTGGTGGTGGTGGTGGTGGTGGTGGTGCTTCGTGCGCCGTAAGCAAAAGCTTTTGATAGGAACAGGGAGGTGGGGGTGGAGTAGGGAAGCGAAAGGAGGATAAGGAAGAGGAAAGGAAAGGGAGGGGAAGAGAGAATGGAAACGAGTCAGACCATCGCGTTGCCTGTCGCATCCTTTTACTAACGGCGCCCACCCATATACCTTGTCACAACTTGTCACCACTTTGAAAACTCCCCACGTATCGAAAATGTCACCTGTTTCGCTTGCGATCAACGTCCTCCTTCGAAACCATCATCGGACAAAAGGCCGCTTTAATGAATGCAACGTTTCGAGCGCGCCGACATGATCGTGACACACTGAACGAATGGACGAACGAAAAAATAAAAAAAACGGTTTGAAAACGAAACTTCTCTGTTGGAAGCCTGAAAAAAAGGATTATTATTCTTCTAAAAATAAATAGAAATGGGAGGAATATTTAAGGTAGCAAGGTTTTTTTCCCCTTTACAATGTATAATATGACTACTACAGCTGTAAATTTTAAATTTCAAGGTTGATTTGTTTCGAGGTGCTTTAATCATTTTATGCTTGCTTAGTAACTATTATAATATTTCAAATTTATTAAAATATTAATTGTCGGTATTTCATTTTGCAGTCTTCTTGTTTTCTCTTAAAGACATATCGTTATATTGATTCACTGTTTTGAAGAAGCAAGAAACAGATCAATCAAACAAGTAAAGAATGAAAAAAAACCATTCATATTTTTTATTATAGGAATAAAAGCATGTTTTATTTTATTATCATGTTTTATTATAAAAAATTTTTAATTTAAAGACGCAAAACATGCAACGACCCTTTTTATTTAAACGCATACACATTATATAGAGAAAATAACCAAAATAATCCCAATTTTCATATACACATGAATATTCACAAAACAGCAAACCCGATAAGGACTATTAAGTCGACTACTTTTTAACCGAATTGGCATTTATTTATTTATTACTTATTTATTTAATTATAACACTTTAAAAGGAAGGACTTTCTTACGGTTATCTGGAAGATATAGGATGGTACCAATTTAAATTTACGGGTAACCCCGAAGTTTGTAGTATTATGCATTCTCTAGAACAGCACGTACATATTTTGTTAACAATAACTTTTCCACTATGAAGTTCTTTTTATATTATTTGGATGAATTAACAAGTTTAATCATATACGGAAAACAAGAAATTAATTACCCCGAGGAGGGTATAGGAAAGTAGCGGAAACCTCGATTTCATATATGTTTTACCCTTACTATCCGCACTTTTTAATGCCCATATTTTCATCAAAAAGTTTATTTTCTCGAATGAAGTATCGAGAAAATGTAAACGGACTCTCTCTTCTTTCGTTTCTCATCATTTCGAATAACATATCACATGCCACATGTTGCCATTTGAAAATGTTAATATTCTAAAGACCACGTGATTACCCACCGGGGCAATTGGCCCAAACTCCTATACATACCTAAACGCATACAGCCCTGATGGTCCCTTCTAACTCCCACCTCCGTAACTTCGAACCCAGTGGGCCAATCAAAACCAAGCTACACAAAATATAGTGAAGTTGGACGTACCCATGGTAAGCTACATTCCGAATTTCAACCTTCTTCGTCAAAAAATGTAGAAATTATGAAGGGGACAGATAGACGGACATTGTAAAACTAATATCTATGGTCGGATGTGTGGGTCGTAAGACCCCTGTATAATTCTTGTTATCAAAGAAAACTCGTAAAATTTTTGAGCGGCCAGAGGGATAGTGTTGTTCTTGGTAATTTCAAGGTTCATTCATCCCATTGTCGGCATACCAATGTCTAAGCAATGAGATATCCTAGTGAATGTCTTTAATGGTTTCTTCAGGGGTGTCATTAGATTCTGTTATGTACAGGACATTTTCGTCAACGTAAGCACAGATGTCGCTTTTTATGGGTAGGGTAAATATTTCATTTTGCTTACTTAATTTATCACACATTCATGATATTTAAAGCAGCAAGCATTTGGTACAGATTTAGAATAGAAGTAGGTAAGCATAATGCATAGCATAATGCAAGTATTCATGAGAATATCAATGCTAGTCGGCACTTTCCCCAAAAGAATTCAACAATATCACCACTTTGAAAACATTTCTGAAGATGCTAATGTTAAGGCGTAAAAACGGATAAATAAATATTTGTGATTAATTACTTACTCCTAATGTCTATTTTTTTTGGAAAGCCCGGATTGGTAGCTAATGCTAATGTAAATATGGACTGCCCCGTTGAAGACAGCGTTTAAGGCACAGTAAGCTTTTTATGCTCTCTAGTGATAAATATTATTCGTTGAAAAAAATACATTTTATTAATTTTTTTAATTTTTAATTTTTTTTCTGGACAACATAGCAACTGTAGTAGATTGTGATTGAGAAAACCATTGTTGCAGGGATTTTTACTAAAACTCATTGATGTAAAGATTTCGATATGTCTCGGATGCAGAAACCAAATAATATTTTTATTATATTTACGCTGACCATAACTCCTTTATTATAAAAGACAGTCCTTTATTTCAAGCACAGCCCTTCAGATTTATATTTTGAAAACCCAATATTGTTTTTATTTTTTCAAAACATTGAGAGAACTATTCTAAATGATAATGAAGTTAAATTAAGAGTTAGTAGCTATGACTGCTGCTATAGGAATTGCCGAGCGATTGTTTCGTAATTTAAAACATAATGCATTCTGTGTGTGTATTTAGACTTAATGCTTTAGTAAACACGTTAGTTCATTATTGCACAGCATATTACTTCCGTCGACTCGTGATCGCTATTTACATTGTTATTAAGAAAAGAGAATGTTTTAAGAATCTGGTTTGGTGTATAGGTTTTAGGCCGGTGGATCCATATGTACTTTAGTTATCTAAGGAAATAAAAGGTCATAATAATTATATTAGATTAATTTCTTCCTCAGGCAATGCTGTCTAAATCCGAAATAATAAGTAGCGTATGTCCAGAAGCGATACACAGTATTTATTTTGTGGTGAGCTTTAGTTGTCTTTCATGGGCAGTTTAACGGTCTGCGGAAAAACACACCATTATATAAAATATGTTTCCATTTTAAACTTTTGATAAGGAGTTCTCCACTTATGGTTCCCATCGAGCCCGCCATGTTTTATGAGGTAGCAAATCATTTTACTCGGATCGAGAGAAATGGCCATTTTAATGCCAGAATAGCTGGCCAACTATCGAACTGTTATTATTTTAATTTTCTATAAAATATTCCTCTTCTTTTTCCGATATCGAACAAATGTCTATCTAAAGCAGGTAGTAGTCGCGGAAGATGGAATGAAAAGGATCTAAAAGACGACGTTGAATTTTTCTTAACACAATGTAATCTTTTTAACAACTTTGGTCAACAAAAAATTTTTAAATTTTCTACGCCTAATTTTAATCTAAACTCATTTTTCTGCTCGCTTCTGCTTGCTTTAAGTTAAACTAAGGCTGGCTGTCTATTATCTGTGTTAAGCATAAAACATGGCCTGGATCCTTGCATTTTCATACTATAAAGATTTTACGGTGAATATATTGCTCTTAAAACAACGTGGAAAAAATGTAATATGGCTGCCTAAATCATGACGGAATTTCCATTCCTTAGTAGCTGTCACTTTTTATTAATTTTATAGTTTGGTTTGGCCAAATTTTTTTGTTTTTCAGAACTTAGTGCAAAGCTTCTTCCATTAAAATTTTTTTGTAATTTTATTTCTTTTGACAAAATTTTTCTTTTCATTTTTTTTGAAAAAAAAAAACTCATTAAAATAATACTAGACTTTTTATAAAATTCTTTTAATTTGAAAATCAGGCTGCGTTTTTTTTTTGACAAACTAAAAACTATGTCATCTATCTCGGACTTTCCTTAATCAAATGTCCATTAGGCTAAGTGGATACTGAATATTCAAAGCAAGACTCTTGAGAAATCTTGTACAGTACATGTACTTCGCAGGAGCAGAAATACTATATAGGACCTATTGAAAAGTTGTGCAATAAGACACTTTTTTTATCTAATGCAATTTTTTGTTTACACAATGTCTATTTAAGTTCTTATGTTTAATATTATTACGTAATACACAACAATGAAAAGTTGTTGTTTTTTTTGTTCTTATTAAGTTTAGCAACAGTAATGTGTTATATCCTTTAGTGAAGATACCATTTGTATAGGAAATTCACTAAAGTACAATTGGAACACTGTTAAAGTACAACGGTGAAAACATTAATTAGTGCCAATAAAATAATGAGATCTCATTTGATGGAAGCTCAATAAATCGAATTCGAAATGTTAGAGACGAACTGATTGATGGGCGTCGCTAGGAAAATCGATTCCAGTTCAGAACAGTCCCATCCGTCGTAATTTGGTATTTTAAAGAATCGCTTAAATTGAAAAAAAGAGTATCAGATCTCATGACTGCTATGTTGGATTATACATCTTACGGCAAAATAGGAAATTCGTGAAAATGTTTGCATGGAAATTCGATAGAATGCCTACAACTTCAAGACAATCTATAAAATAAAATTATCCGTACTCATTCGATATGCGTTCTGAAGACCATAGGTAGTTACTTGATCCACTAAGATCAATGCACGGCGAATGGGACTGTTTTCTTATAAATAAGATGTTGTTCGATAGTCTCTTGAGCAATCTGCAAATTTTTATCTAATTACTTGTACCCAAGTGGTAATGATTTGGTCTACATTTTGAGATGGGTAGTTCAAATAGTCGCTCAGCGGCCTCTGCCAACACATCCTAGAAGAAAGCCAAACAATTGAAACGTCATACATTGTTACATCATCATATTTCGACCATTGTTAACCGTATTTCTACCAATAATAAGCGTTAAATTTGGTCGACTTTTGATGATGTAACTATGTATAACATTTCAGTTGTTTGGCTTTCTTTCTAGGAGGTGTTGCCTCTGCATGGCTATTAGCCATTTCTTCGTTTAGAGTTTTTATTTTAACCACACATAAACACCTCTGGAATGAACGGATACGAAATCGAACGCAACGACCACCTTCGCTGTCATCTCTGGTAGCAGCTTTACAGATGCCTGGCAAGCCATTCCTGTCGAGACCCTTCCAAAATTTGGTTGAATACCTCGACGTGTTTCCGCTGTCATATAATGTGGATTAAAGCATTACCAATTGTTCAAGTTATTTTTCTTAAAATTACATTTTAAAAGAAGCTTTATATATTTGCCAAACAATAAAATAAGGAACAATTTATGTTGTTGAAATTGTAACAAAAATTATTTTAAAATGCCACGTTATTATTTATCACCGAAACATTTTTTTTTTGTTGACCATTTTTTTATTGTCTTAATCTTAAGAAACAAAGAATATAAACTGGAGCTAATTCTCCAAACATCAGGTAAATGATATGATTTGAAAAAATGGAAGGAAAAATGATGTTCCTGGTTCGAATCCAGAATTTCTCCTTCCATTTTTTCAAATATTATCATTTGTCTTAATCTTAGTTGATGGCTTTTGATTTTTAATTACTTCAGCGGATGAATTGGAGCTACATATTTGTTTTACCTTGTCCCTGTGTTCGAGTGTTCCCTCCATGCTTTCAACATCCTTCTAAGGTTGAAATTTGTTATGTAGCTTGATACAGACATGCCCTACTATAATATAATTAGTTTCGTTTAGATTGGTCAATTGGAGTTGGAGTTATGGGGTTAGGAGTGAGTGAGGTCCATTTTGTTTAATATGGTAAATAGTCATGTAAAAGAGTAATATTCGTTATGTAAATTCCTCTAGGCAGAATCTACATTACTATGAAGTTTGGGGTGGTTTGTCCAGTGGGTTCGAAGTTATACGGATTGGTTCGAACATATGGTAATGGTCACTAGATCTGTTAACATCTTTCTAATGGTAGCATACACTACTCTACAATAATGGAACGGACACCCACTAAATCACATAAAATCTGACTTACTTTGGAAACAAATGCTCGTACATCAACAGCTGATGTGATTTTAAAGTGTTTGTGTGATAATTTGCTCGTGTAAAGTTGTCATAGGTGGAGAAAGGCTGCTAAACGAAGAGAAATTAGTGATTTTGAGAGTGAGTAAAAATCGGTTGCCACATTGTGGGTATCTGTATTCGTGAAATTTCGGGAAAATTATCCGGTATCGTTCAATTATTGGTGTTGTCGTGAATAAATGGATCCTAGATACATCGGAACACCCACAGCCCGCGTGGACAATTCCCAAAATTCACTGCTGGAGACATGTAAGTCGTCAACAAGCAGTTACACCAGGTTACAAGAGTCATGTGCTATACAACACTTTTCGGAAGGAACTGCCGTACATCTCGCCAAACAACAAGGCTGCCAGACTCCGACGGTGTTTGGACATGCCAAGATTGGACTGTTGAAGAGTGTAAAAATTTTTTGTGGAGTGATGAAATACGTTACATTTTGTTCCAATCGGATGGGTGTGTTTGTGTATGACGAAGGGGAGCATCTCTTATCTGAGTAGATCATTCCAACCGTAAAGTTTGGTGGTGGAGGTGGTGATGATGATATCTGGTATGGAGGTATTTTTCATGGTCGATTGGGATCCTTGCATCAGCTTATTGCAAAATGAACTCTGAAGCCTACAAGGACATTTGTACAATAGGGTGCTTCCCAGACTGTGGGATTTTTAGTAACGAGGATTGTTTCAGGACGATAATGCACCATGTCATGTTTCGGCTTCTCTCAGACCGAGACATACAGATCTGCACAGAACCCTGACCTTAACACAATCGACCATTTATGCGACCAGTGTGGACGTCGAGTGAGGGCCATGAAACCATGTCCGAAATTCACTGCTAACATGATTAGTTCTTGCAGCACGAATGGACCCAAATACCGTAAGTTCTTTAACGGAACCTTATAGAAAATAATTTCAGCACGCAGTGGTCCAAGAGAATATTAAATACAATAAAATATCACTTTTCCCTTACCTATATACTGTCCGTTCCATTATTTTAGGGTAGTGTATGGCATGTGATATGGCAATGGAAAAGATGAGATACGAAAGACTAAGACTTCTTTTAGATTTTCTAAATACTTCGTTTGAGAAAAATCACGTTTTTGAAAAAAAAAGGAGGTTAAAAAGTAAGGATGAAAGATGTAAGATGGACAATGAAAATTAATAGTGGAAGGTATTTTATCCTAGTTTTTACCTTTTCTTTGTCCCCTATTTATTAACGTCCATTCTTTATCCCGTACTTTTTAAACCCCACTTTTATCAACACCCCCTGAAAGAAGGCCAAGGCGCTACGTCACATCTATGCTCTGACGTCATGCCAGTAGGGATAGGAATCAGGGAAAGGAAGGGATTTATAGCAGTAGTTGTAAGGACGAAGCACGCCACGTGTTTTGTGAACCGTACATTTTTTATTATTTAATTTGTTCCGTTGCATTATTTTCTTGATATAATGACAATATGGTTTACATTTGCTGTGTACCAAATTGCAATGGAAATTATCCAAAAAGACCGAAAGTACAAGTGTTTTCATTTCCTCAAGACCTGTGCTTTCGCAACAAATGGATTACTACTGTAGTACATCGTGATTTTGTGCCAACAAAGTTTAGTAAGGTATGTAATAATTAGAAATACATTTCTTAATCTTCTAAGAAATCATAATTTTTAAACTTTTCTTTAAAAAATCTTCGCGTTCAGATTAGCGTTCAGATATGGTAGAAGTTCAGATTAGCTGAACGATTTTGGCCTAATTTTCCCAAACGATTTCGGCCTGTGTAGTTTGGGCTTCGGTTCACGCTTCGAATTCAATATTCCACTTAATATGTAAATAAATTACTTTATTTTTGGAAGCTCTTTATTAATAATTTCGCTAAAGGAAAATCGCGAAAACCACGTGTCGGTCGTAGCTACGGCCAACCATACCGAAATGAAATCCGGAGAATCATGATACCCCTCTAGTTTTTTATATGAGCCTCCCTAGATGACAATTCCATAATAGAAAGAAAAATATACTGTTCAAAAGAATTAGGGGAACACTTTTGAAAACATTTGTAAAATATCAAGATCAAGACTTCCGATAAAAAGTTTCATAGCTTTTTGATAACTTAGACGTGGTCTATTGAAATCACTGGGTGTTTGTTCGAGTTTCTTTTTTTTCCATGAGTTTAAAGTGAAAATGCCAGAAACCCTTTAAAAACAGAATGGTCATAACCATATGACAAAGGTCACATAGTCTTCAAACAGCATTAATTTGCACGTTAAAGCTCTGATACAGTATTCGGACGTTTAATTGAAACAAAATGAGGCATCCCAGGCTGGAGGAAGTTGCAAGAGCTGTTATGCTGCTCCAAGAAGCATATTCAATCGCCAGACAGCTTCAAGTGTCACCTTCAGTGATCCATCGTGCATGGAATCGTTTCCAACAGGCTGGTCGTTATTCGCGAAGGGCTGGACAAGGACGCAGACGCATAACGACAAGAATGCAGGACCGATATCTTCAAACTTCTGTTCTTCTTTGACGAACATCAACTGCTAGAGACTTGCAAAACGACCTGCCTGCGGCATCTGGAGTGGTTGTTTCAGACCAAACAGTCAGAAATAAGAGTACGGGGAGGTTGTTTGAGAGCCAAAAAGCCGAATCGTGTGCTTCATCTCACGCGCCGACATCGAGAAGCCCGACGTCGGTTTGCCCAACTGGAAGCTGCGTCAGTGGCGGTCTGTTCTCTTTACAAACGAGTCCAGATTTCGCCTAACTCGTCGTGATGGATGTCAGCGTTTGTGGAGACCCTCTGGAGAGCGCTTTGCAGAAGCAACGATGCAACAGACAGACAGAATGGGATGTGATCCAGTCATGGTTTCGGGGGAGAGGGGATCTCTATCGATAGCCGTACTGATCTCGTTGTTGTCCCAGAACGTCTCAATGCTGAAGTCTATATCAGGGAAATTCTGGAAGATCACGTAGTGCCTGCTGCTTGTGTTGTGGGCCCTGACTTTGTTCTTATGCAGGATAATGCTCGTCCGCATACGGCACGTGCCACTCAGGAATTTCTCCAAGAACGGAACATTCCAACATTGGAGTGGCCAGCAATGAGTCCGGACATTAATTAAGCGTGTGGGACATGCTTGAAAGACCCATAAGGCAATGTTCAACAAGTCCACAATCACTGCGCGATCTTTCGCAGGTCCTCATTGAAGAATGGGAAAACATTCCTCAAGCAGACATTCGTCGACTTGTGCGGAGCATGCATCGCAGATGCGCAGACGTTACTAGAGAACACTTCTAGGGAGACGTGTATCCAGAGATGTCTTGAGGCCCCTTCTCGAGAACAGTTCTCACTTTAGTTTCACTAGGGGTTACGTCTGTCATTTGTGTTTTCGAAAGATGCTTGGAAAACTAAGCCATACCCTTGTTTATTTGTTGAATAAATTGAGACCGCTTCATGTGTTCTTGCGGTTGTACGGATATTTTCATTCATTTAAATAACATAGGCATTGTATATTGTGTTCCCCTAATTCTTTGAGCAGTGAACAAGTTTCATAGAAGTGATGTGAATACATAATACTTCAATTTAATTAAAGTCCATTCAATTTATTCATTTTTTTTAATAATGATTATCAATGTAAATCACAACTTAATCTATAGTCAATAATAACACCCCAGATAATTAAAATTATTGGTCTGCTGTATATGTAATCCACATCCATTTGAAAATTGTCCTGACATAAGAATCTATCAAAATTTAATGAACCATAACCCTCAATTGCGTTATATGAAAAAAAGCTGGTATTTTGATTTTTTAGGATTTAGGCAAAATCCATTATTGTATAACCATTCTGCTGAATCTTTTAGATCAATTCTGACATTCACTAAATTATCATTTAATTTATCTAAATATAAAATAACCAAATCATCTGCATAAGCATATGGTGCACCAACAATTTTAAGTTTTAAAAATGTCATCAATAAAATATTAAACAAAATAGGTGCCAAAATAGTGCAGTGAGAAACTTCACTCCTTAAATACAGAGGATTACTAAATTTATTACTAATTTTTGTATACCGTAAAATCTTGAATACACGCCCGGGCGTCTATTTGTTTCAATGGTTCGGACCCCCCGGCGATTAATCGAGACCCGGCGTTTATTCTGTTATTTACACCCTACCCAGCTTTTATTTGAGATCGGCGTGTATTTGAATACCCGGCGTGTATTCAAGATTTTACGGTAAGTTGATCTTTTTGATAGATAACTCTCATACCTAATAATTTAAACTCACATCTTTTTTCGAGTGATCTAATTTCTTGTTCAGTTAGAAAACTTAACTATTCTCTGGTTTTATTGTTCTAATAATATTTGAAATGTTCTAATAATATTAATTACCTTCTTTGTCCTTAATAAGTCCTAATCTTTATTTTAGTTCTGTTAATAAGGTTAAAAATATACGAAACTATATGTACGCACATGGCGCTCATCTAGTTTAAGGGATTGTAATGAATTCTATTTATAAATAATATTGCATAAAAATGCAATTTTCGAATCCCGTTTTTTTAATAATCTCAGTATAGGTTCCCAATACACTTCGCTTAAAGTAAACCATTTCGAAACAACTTAGGGTTGCATTTTTATGCTTTCCCGACGTCAGAGATGTTTTTCTATTATGTTTGTTTTTTCTCCATCTGGCGTTTTTCAAGCAAAATTATGTTAGAACTTACAAGTAAAAAATAAAAAATTGATTTTTTAGAAAAGAAAGCTCCCACACTATTCTTCAAAGAAAGAAGTCTATGGTTTTTGTGTTTGCGTTTAAATCTACTGGAATTGGAAAGATCAGCCCCCTCCTTCAACCGAAGTCAAGATCGAAACGAAGCCACTAAGCTCACAAACCCAGGCGTCATTGTTCCTGATTTTGGTAATTTTTGTACTTTAGTTCTCAAATAGAAATAAAGCGGAATATTTATGTACAACTAAGAAAAGAAAAAAATAGAATCTCCCTTTAATAAAAAGAACGGAATGTTTATATTATGCAAGTAAAATTAACTCAAAGCTGGGTTTGTATCTGTTAATTCGATAAACATCGATTAAGAGGAGAAGAAATTCATTTCCTTGAACGATAGATAACAGAGCCAGCAAAGAAGATTAGAAAGAAAAATAGAAAAACAGAAAAATGAAAGATTGTGGCGTGAAACGAGAAAAAGGGATAAAAAATTAGAGCTTCAAGAAAAACCTCGTTGGTTTTGATTAGTTGACGTTGATATGCACCTAACGTCAATGGAGTTGCCAATGCACTTAGAACACGTCTCTTCACAAATGATGCATATTTTCGGCAGTCATTATGAGAGAGGAACACTCATTTTGAACCTGTCTTCTACACTAGTCAAATGTTCGACAAAGTTGACAGCCCTCGAATGATCACAAGTCTCCTACAATCAAGAAGAAGGAGAAAAGTCATGCTAATTAAAAAGCTTTCTAGTGAGAGAAGAAAGCTGTAAATTCCATTTATTGCTTAATGTATAAATGTATATAGATGACTTTGGTAAATGTCAACTTCAAGCCAATAAAATTTGAAATGCCGCAGATTGACAGTTCATTTGCGTACTCTACTATCTGAACCAAAAATACGAGTGGCCAACTTATTAGAGACACCTAATATTCACGGATTGGTTCACAGACGTAATTCTTCTATGCATATAACTCTACAAGGTATTGAAACCGTTCCGAGGAATATTGACGTATGCCGATATAATTCTCCCCTCAGTTGATTCAAATTAGATGGCGTCGTTCGTACCTTCGAATGGATCTTTCCACCTTGTCTCAGATGTTCTATCGGATTGACATCAGGAGAGTGAGCCGGTCAATGAAGCAGGTGGAAGTTAGATTCATGTTTACTTAACCAATCTGACACCAGTCGAGAACGGTGACAGGATCCATTGTTCTGTTGAAGGCGGCTGTGAGCGTCGGGGACGTTATACTCATAAGCGGGGGCAATTGTAGCCATCAAGGAAATCAGAACCCTAATGTGCCGGTTGACTACTGCTGGAATCTAAAGATGGATCTACCTGAAACCAAGCACAAGAAAAAATACAAAAGACGCTGGCCCCATTCCTCGCTCAATTGTGTGTCAGTTTTTAATTTAAACAAACACGACTGTCGATTTCTCAGCCATCCTAAACCCCGACTTAGTTCTTGCGATTATTTTAGTCCCGAAAATAAAAATGGAGATCAGGGAAAAATATTTATGATTAAGAGGATAACGGAGGATAAACCGAAGGCAATCATTGAAAATGACTCTCATGGATGCTTCAAGCGTAAATAAATTCTAGTGGCTTTTGGCTCGCACTTTACATTATCATCTCACTGTAACCTTTCATTTTTGTTATCACAAATATTATTAGATTACTAAAAAACTAAGCACGACACAACAAAAATGGAAACATATTTAAAATCAGCATGAAAATATTGTAACAATCTTTTTTCGTTTTCATTTAACGAAAAAAAGTTAAAATTTGTTGTTCGTTTTTTTCGTCCGCCATAACTTCAAGTCCCGTAAGTCGTAATCGTAAATTTAATGGTATACATATTCAATAGCAAGGAACAAAAAACTCCCTATGAACATAGGTCGAACAACGCACCGTTTCCGAGAAATGATGATGATGATGACACGTACAGAAACTAAACCTCTTCCCCTTGCCATGTAAATGGAATGCTCTGTTCATGTAAATTGAAGGAAGTAGACCTGACTGATTGGTTGCCTGGAGTGTGCTTGAGTGAGACTACATGGCTGCAGCAGGTTACAGCAATGCCGAGTTGGCGGATATGCATTTCACGTACGGTCAGGCAAATGGGAATGCAGCAGACGCGGCGCGTCTTTACAGAGACACGTACCCAAACCGAAGACACCCTGATGGTCGCATGTTCATCCGTCTTCACCAGTGTTTAAGTGACACTGGTACAATTAACATCACATCCCGCGAAAGACGTCCGCAAACCGTTGGTGCTGCTGCAAGGGACCAGGCCATACTGCAGCTTGTGGAAGGGGATCCAACCACCAGCACAAGACGGATCGCCATCGCAGAGGGTCGGAACACTGCTTGGAGAATTTTGCACGAAAATAGTCAAGGTACACGAGACACTACCAAGGTACGGGTTGTTGCTCCATTTGTCAATAAAGTCATTCTTTCTCGGAAACGGTGCGTTGTTCGACCTATGTTCATAGAGAGTTTTTTGTTCCTTGCTATTGAATATGCATACCATTAAATTTACGACCACGACTTACGGGTCACCCTGTATTATTAGGCTTCAATGTTATAAAATTTAAAAATTGCCTTCTTCTAAAAAAATATTATTGATTTTGTAAGAAATTTTTATTCACTTTTAAAAATTCATGAATTTAAATTAACCTGTCATTTTGTGAAATTTTGAAAATATGCTTTTTGATTTTTAAGTATTAAATCTTTTAATTATAATACTAAAATTAATTCTTCTTGCATACACCTAGGTCCAATTCTGCAGTGTTAAATGTCAAATTTGGAAGAGTTTCAATAAAGATTTAATTCAGAGGTCATTTCGATGTTATGGGCACATTTACTATAGGCCGAAAAAAATTTGAAGTTTGCTTCTTATACAAAATGATTATTTTGAAAGCATTGTAAATTTTCTAAGTGGTCGCATGTACATAAAAGTGGAGAATAAATCTCTAGTATTTGTTAATGTTATCGTACTTTTTATTATCGTACTTTATTCTTAAAGTAAACTAATAACATTAAACAAACCTAATGACTGATCGATACAATTTTTCTCTAAATTCTCGAAGGCTTTTGAAATAAACGGAAAGTTTTGTGTAATCCTTTCTTGCGGAGGGTTTTAGAGATTACCGTGTCTTTGTTCTATTTATTTTTTAAAACTTCTACAAAGGAATGCTGTCTGTCGTTTTCATCTTGCCCGTAAAATAGAGGAAAAGAAAACTTTTCTTCCTAAGAACATTTTACTTAAAAGACAGAAAAAAAGTCCACACTGTTTAACGATTTTTTCCGAAAAGAAATAAAAACAAAAAAGCGCAGGTTGTGATAGCCAATGATGATTTTACGTCGGACGACAAGGGGCGCTTCTTCATCTTAATGACTGAGCATAGGGGCTGGTGAGTTCTTAAAAACTTCTTCTCTTTCTCCATAAATAGAAATTACTTTATTTAAAAACCAAAAGAAAAAAAGAAAAAAAAAACGAAGCATAGGACAAAAAACAAAAAAGTAAAAATATAAAAAAAAAAAAAAAAACATTTTTTCTCTTCAATTAAAGCGGGTCATGTTTTTTTCCTTTCGGATGTTTCTCCTTCGTGCGCTTGAATGGCGTAGGAGGCGAGGGGGGGCTCAGCAAAACTCTAATGAGGACGCGAATGCAAAACATGAAAAAAGAAGGAAGACAGGGAAGCCGAGGTAAGCACACTCTCTCTCTTTAAGCCCCTTCCACTTCCTCTGTTCACTTCCCCTCTATGTCCCATGGCTTCCAGGGGCAATTGCATCGAATGCAAGGCAGCACAAAGGTCACGGAATTAACCGAAAGACTAATTAGAAAAACGCGAAGGCATAAAAAGGCACAAAAAGAACACTGTTGCAACTCAACTGAGAGCAAACGAGAGAGACGGACTTAATTAAGGGAAACGTTTCGCTCCCTTTATTTCTTCCCTCGTTTTCTGCTTCTTCCTTTTTTATGCCCTCTTCCTCTCTTTCATTGAAAATCACTGGAAAATATAAAGTGACAGCCGTCATCATTCGTCTCTATCCGTTCCCACAACGAGTGCTAAAAAGAGACAAAGAGAGACAGAGAGAGAGAAAGAGAGGAGAAAGAAGAATTAATTCTTAAACGGCAATAGAAGTTTATTGAGCGTAAACATTGCAAAAGGAGATTGGGAGACAAAACAGAAAACTTAGAAACAAAAGAAAAGAAAAAAAAACTACCCAACTGCTTTTAAGGCAAAAGGAAATCGAACGTGAAAGATGCTAATGTACACAGTAAATAATGACTCCACGAGTTTTATGTAATAACGTATGGTTAGGCCAAAGGATTCCCATTAAAGTTGTTTTTCCTTAAGTTTCAAACAACTCTGATTATGTTAAAAGCGTATAGCACAAATTGGATTTTCCCTTGATTTTTCATTCTGACAGTAAGTATACGCTGGAAAATACAGCGTCTTGCATAAGTTCCTCGGAATTTCCAAGGTCCGTAGCTCATGGGCTAAGTCACGTAAACGAAAAAGTGAATAGTAAATATCCAAGTTTTTACTTACCTTATAGTTGTTCGACATGTTCTCCTCTGGTGATTCGAAAAAACATCAATCATGTAATAAAGTGATAATTAAATACTGGATAAAAACATAAGGTTAAAATGAAAAATGAAAGGAAATATTCTGCGCCTTGGATTGGAACCAAGGACCACGAATATCTAGATCGCCTCTAACAATTATGCCACTACGGACATGATACAACAAGGCTGTCTCCAAAAGTTCGTCCTATCATTGGACTTTCACCTTGATTACTTTGTAGCTCTTAGAACAATTCGAAATAGCTTTGCACTACCATGTCCGCCGTGGCCCAGCTTTTAGAATATTCGTGATCCCTGGTTCGAATCCAAATCGCGGAATTTTTCCTTTCGTTTGTCATGTTAACATGTTCGTTAATCTTGTAATCTAGCTCATGTCAAACTCGTTCCAACATATCAGCATCCGTGATTCTTTGACGAAGCTCTGGTAAGTCTTTTGATAGAGGAGGTACATAAACCTTATCATTTACATAATCCCAAAGGAAAAGTCACATGGAGTAAGATCATGTGACTTAAGAAACCAGGCAAAGAGAGCTTAGCCCTCGTCAGACTTATGTCTAATTCAACGCTGAGATAAGGTAATATTAATATAACCACGAGCGCCAGTTGGTTTCCCCCACCCATTATCTTTTATACATGGCTTTGGCACTAAATAGGTAGATTTCTAAGACCCTGAAGGGACTTATGCAATATACTGTATTTCATGATGTGTCCAGAGTAATGGATTCAATAAATAAAAAAATATAAAACTCAAAAAGCTGTTTTAGTATTATTATTTTGACGAAAAATGTATTTATTTGGGAACAGTGACTCTGCAAATATAATAATATCACAAAATATTATATTGTTGCTTTCCTATTCATTATATAAAGCTTGCGTTCTTAAAGTAACTTGCCATTGAGTTGAGTTGATGACGCTTGCCATTGTTAACCAAACTTATTTCGCTTGGGCCTCTGGAGTCGGAGTTATAGAGAACGATCCGGTCTATTTGTAATATAGGAATGTAAAGGAGTGAAATTTGGTATGCAGATTCCACTAGGCAAGATCTACATTACTCTGAAGTTTGGACAGGATTGTCCTAATCGGAGTTATGGGGCAATTGTAGCGGTCACATGATCCGATTATATTGTAGCGGTCACGTGATCTTTAGAACTCTCAACTTTTTTTTTCAAATAGAGCATATGGCATATGATATGTCATTCGATCGGAAATTTAAACTTCTTTTTTCTTTTCTAAAAAAACTACGTTCGAGAAAATAAATTTTCTAATGAACAATGGAGTTAAAAATTTGGCATAAAAGGCGGTGAAAAAGAAGTACATTGAGCGCTCTGATTAGTGCTTAAATAAACTTGGAAATTATGTGGAAAAATAGTTAAAGATACATAGAATCTGGTAAAGAAAAAATTTTGAAAATATATATAATAGCTTTATTTTTATTGCAATGGGGAATATTTTTAACCTAGTTTTTATTCTTTATCTCCTACATTTATCCCCCACTTTTTAACCCATACTTTTAACCCTATTTTTATTAAATTAAGACGAGGAGTATCAAGCTGGGGATAACAACTGCGGACACAGGCTGAGCTAAGCTGTCTCCAAGTGTTCTGAAGACTTCTGAGCTGTCAAAGTGGAATCCCAATGGTCAGGCACATGGCACGCAGGTCGGGAATTCCTTCTTTCTAAACGATCAGCAAGCTGGTGAAACTTCACAATAAAGTGAAAGAAAAATGAAGCTATGCTTCAACTTTAAGAAGTAAATTGAGATGAAAAATGAAAAGAAAAATTTCGCGACCTGGATTCGAAAAGGGATCAGAAGTATCTAGCTCCTCATTTTTATTAATATTTTTATCTCCTAATTTTCACCCTACTTTTTAATCCCGCAATTTTTATCCCCAACTTCTTATCCTCATTTTTACCCTTTTACTCCTTTGTTATCCTCCACTTTTTATATCCTTTTTTTAATTTTGGTTTTAAGGGGGGGGGGGGGGCAATTTCCTTGAACTCAGGGCTTTTGCTACTTCCCTAAACTTTTCTTTCGCGTGAGAGATGGGTTAATTTCGTGTTAATTTCTATAATTAAATAAATTATGTTAACGGGTCTTAAGAATAATTACAGAAATTTCTTTGAAGGCATTTTCAAGTTTCATAAGAGTTTCTTGGTGCGCTCACAGTCCTAAAATACAAAATTAGTTGCGATGTAATAGTCGAATTATCAGTGCATGTATGAGTGAGCATGCTGACCTAAAAAGACACTCTAATTAGAGCAATTATTGGTCTGTAACAATCGATCACTTCAACTAGTGAATGGTTGCTTCTCTACAAGCCAAGATGACGCACAACTTTATATGTGAAATAATGATTTCAGCTTTTACAGGGATAAAATTTCCGTATAGTGCCATAAAATCTTGGAACAGATTGTAGTTTCAATTAGAGAAAAATAATATTATAAAAAAATAATCCTAAATATATTTCTTGTAGCTGACTGTAGTATTCCTTAGGTTTTGTTATGCAAAAACAGATTAATAGTTTTGAGAGTGGAGTGGAGATTATTAAGTACCTAGATAGCAAAGTTTACACTTCTTTATAAAAGCATTTAAATTTAATTATCTAACTATTTTTTTTGACATATAATGTGGTCTAGTTTCATTGTTTGTGATTCGCTAATCTGTTCTTGTTTGTTTATAAGCTTCACCACTTCGTTTTCTTTGAAGAACTTCCCAGGTGACAAGGCTTGTTTTGCCCTGACATGGCCCGACAACCACATTTTAAGAGATCTTTACTCCTCTCCACCCCTACCCCAACTTTCTACCATCCTTCCGCCGTCCTTTTTCTAAAAAGTCGGAAACACGGCGGAAGTGAAGCGGACACGGCGTCTAAATGGGATAGAGACTTCCGTTGCTGCTCCTTCCGGTTTTCTTAATGATCTCTCAACGACACGAGAGCGACACTCATTCGCAGCAGGAGGTCGCGATTGAAGGGTGGGAGAAGGGAAAAACAGGTCTCTTTCGACAATTTTCTAAAGAAGGAAGAGGTTGACGACATAAAATGGTTCGCTTTGAACGTCTTCTACGAAGGAATTCGTTACCGGACGATGCTTCACTTTACTGAAGCCGAAACGGAAACTTCTTCCGCCGAAAGGTAATCAAGAAATCCCGAAAGGAAATTTAAGATTGCTCGGCAAGAATATGTAGAAAAAGAATGACGCTCTCAAATGTCCTGAAAAGAAGGAATGCCATTTAAATTTAAAGTTCACCCAAAATACTTCGATTTAAACAAAATCTAGATGAGATGATCGATTTTAAAGATAATTATTTCTCTCCAATAATTTTGAGATACATTAAAGCTGGTGAAGAGTACAGGGAACTGGACCGTTGATTACCGATTGCGGCTCGATATTGCGGATGTTGACTAATCTAACCAACGACAAACAATGCATGGTTGAAGAGAAATCTAATCAATTTTGCACGAACAAAGGCACATGCCACAATCTGCACTCGATATATTACACCACAAATTCATAACACAAGTTTCATGAACACATAAATTACGATAGATTCAGATACACTCTCTGTATATTTCAGCGGTAAAGAGTTTGCATTTCAGATTAAAATTTCTGCCATTTCTTGGCGCTTATAATTGAGCACTGCTTCATATTTCAATGTAATACTTTTAAAAAGGCCTTGCAATTGGTTAGCGAATATTTAAATATCACTCTGTCTACAGGTAGAGTAAACGTAGAAAATTTAAAATATTTATTTTTAACTTTAATTCTTTTCTGTGATAAATACATCCCTATAGATCCATGAAAACTTTAAAAGAAGTTAATGATTTTCGATTTTATTAAAGGTTTGGTGGCATGCAGGACGCAAATGTCGAGAGCAAATGTGCGTAGAAAAAACATTCTATTTCCCAATGACTCGCTTCATTATTCGAAAAAACACTTGGTCGAATGTAAGAACTTAAATCATGATATTAAGAAGAGTGAAAACAAAAAATACATGAAGAGGAAAACATTGAAGGAAAACAGTTAATTTGAATAAATAAAAAAATTAAAATAATAACATAAATTAATAAAAGTAAGAAGGCATTTCTCTTACATTATTTAATTTAAAAATTCAATTCGTTATAAAGATTATAATTTCTAACTGATGATAAACAGTTTTCTAAAAGTTTGGACTCTGTTTTACTTCCTTTCAATTTAAAAATAATAAATAGAGAAAAATAGTAAAGAAAATTTGGCTCCTCATAGAGCCATTTTCCAATTATTCTATAATTTACTACAAATTTTTCACACCATCATTTTCAGTGTATTTCGTCCTCCCTAAAAGTTCATTTTGTCCATGATTAACATCATAATTTCACCAAATTCCGTCACATGGATAGTCTTCAAAAAACTGCAACTTCAAATCAGCATCAATTCTACAACTACGCCATAACTGAGATGGAGAGAATTTAAAAGAACTAAAAAGCGTCAATTTTTAAAAAATTTGTCAAGATACTACTTTGGTAACTTCATTATTTTCAATTTATTTTATTTAATTTCATAGTTTTACAAAAGAAAGTTATGTTATCAACTTAATTATGATATAATACCTATATGATCAATTGATTAAGCTTACTAGACTGTAATCTCTTCATTTACGACACATAAATTCAATATGCAGAAAACGTCTGACATAACCATAGGGGAATTCGAGGTGAGATTTTTATTTTCTTTCCACCAAACCTAAGCCAACAATTCGAAATTAATGAAAAAGAAAGAAGTAAAAGAAAAAAATCGCAAATGCTTCTCAAATGGCTGATTTAAGGATTTCATTGGAAGGATATTCTAAGCATCCACTGACTTAGAAGCTCTGAAAAGAATATCTCTATTGGTGCTGGAACACTTGTATGTAAATACAGGGTATGATTAAAATATAAAGTTTCGCAAATTCTACAATGAAAATATTAAAAATATAGAATATACAAATTAAATAAAAGTTAAAAACTGCTCCGAGTGGTTACCATAATCGTCAAGACACTTTGATTATGGTGACCACTATTCCTATTCATTCTCCTGCAACTCTCATCAAGATAATTTCAGAGAGTGTGGTGTCTTTCTTTTGGGGCCGTCTACATTCGATTTACATTTTGCTGTTGCGGAAAAATTCGCAGATAACATCCGTGTAAACAGGTTATAGCCCATTTACAAGAAAAAACAAAGCAGTTCTAATTTATCAAGCAATACTTTATGGCAAACACAATAAATCTAATACGTAGTACAATATGTCAGTGAACGTATCGTAATTGTAGACAATTTTGTTAATCCATCAAAATGTTTACAAAATTTTAATTTCATTTTTGGTTTTATTTTTAATTTCATTTTCCTGGTAGTTTTATCAGCCAGCCTATATAAATTTTTCCGTCTATTGTCAAAACGAAGCGATCGTAACGGGCGCGTGTTCCAAACTAGTATCAACAATTTTATAGCCTGTTGAATGAAAGAAAACTGAGCGTATCCGTTTTCTATTGTTAGACGTTATTGTAAAGTAAAATTAACAATGTCTAACAATTGCACTTGGAAATTTAATTGGACACGGCTTTCTAACAAGGTTTTCTTTAGTTGGACAGGCTATAAATGATAAACAAAAGTAACATTAAGTAAAGCAAAAATAAACCTTAAGAGAAACTGTGGAACACTTACCAAAGTGAAGAGTTGAAGAGAAACAATAGGTCGCTATCCACAATAGATTTTATTTATGCATATGTAACATGTAACATTCTCAAAGAGAGAAGAAAACTGAAGGAAAAGGAGACATTGTGCCTGCTTGGCGGTTCGCTATCCGCGATAGCTCAATCGGTTAGAGGAGCGATAGCCAAAGTTCCTGGTTCGAGTCCAGGTCGCGGAATTTTTCCTTTCCTGCATCGCAATTATGAAAAATAACATTGTATTCATTTATGACTCGTCGATACAAATTGACTTAAAGATCATATTGGTACGTGAAAAATTTTTAAAGAGCACGTGCAATTGACTTGAAATTTACAAAAATGCCTCAAAAATTGACGCAGGCGAGTTAATACACCTTAATGAGCATGATGTTGAAAACAAAATTTGAGAAAGTTATTCTGTATTCAAGTCATCGTGCAAACGATGGACGGATAAACGCACAGATCAATCCTACATTCTCTAAATAGCTAAAGCTCTTGATAAAGGCTTCCACTTCTTGACTTCTAATATAAAAGAAAAGATGGAAGAAATCCAGTAGGCAGTTTTAAAAACCATGATTTGCATTGCAGATAAAATTTAATTTTTTTCATATATATGCAGTAAGTTGTATGATGTCAAGCTTAACATTTCACGTTTAAAATCAATGCAAATGAGATTGAGGAAAATTCAAAGAAAGCGCACTAAAATGCTGCAACATGAGCAGAGAAATCCATTAAACAAACTGATTCATTGCATTAAATTCACATGTAAAAGAAACAAAGGTTTTATCTTTGATAAAAAAAAATTAAAGGAGAAATTAAATAGAAAATAAATCGAAAGACTGAAAGTTGAACAAATTTTTTTTTCTATGTTGGTAATATTAAGTTACATGTAAAATGTTCAAGTGACCTAGAAAAATTCCAATTCCGAAGTGTTTATTTTTTACGATGAAGTTTCTTTTATTTTTTTAAAATAATCTCACACACAGGGAAACTATAGGATAAAATGGGAGCAAATAAAATAGAAAAAAAAAACCTGAAATCTGAATCGTAGCTTAATGTTCCTAATTGGAGAACAAATATTGGAAGGGAATTCATTTGAGGCCTAGAAAAGGAGATTCGTTTTTTTCGTGTTTTCACTCCATTTAATTAAGATGAAGAAGAAAAATAGAAGCTTACTAAGCAAATAAAGAGGGAAAAAATCCAGAAACAGGATGAGAAGAAAAACAAAAATAAACAGGAAAATTTTATATTTTTTTTTCTTAGCGAAGGGGAAAAATTCCAATAACTGAACCTTTAACAAAAATAAGAGTTCTGCTTCATCTTATCGTGTAATTGAATATTTTCTGCCAAATCTCGATAGGGGATTTGGCAGAGACACGATGACGTCACATGAGTGGACAACGTAATATTTTTTCTGAGTCTCCCCTTCTTCTGATAATAGTGTCGGGGATGAGGAACCTTTTGTGACGTAACGATGAAAAATTCAGAATGCTCGAGCTGTTCAGAAGAGTTTTGGTGCCACTGTATGTGACGTCTGCTCGGAGGGAGAGAGAGAGAGAGAGAAAGAGAGAGAAAGAGTGTTCGGCCTCTGGTCGAGTGAAGGTCACAGCTGAGTGGAAGCGTGTGTCATTGATTGTCTAATGCCATCCCCCTTACGCAGCACCCCTACTTCACTCTCCTTCCATCCCTGGCACGTTCACATTGATCGAAGTATTAAACCTTCGAAAATATTAATGCCCCCGAGAAGCCCAAACTCCATCTCCCCTCCGTCCGTCCGTTTTCAGTCCAAAGCGCTTTAGCTCTTCTTTTGCCAAAGACTTATCGATAGATCCTGAAGATCAATACATTTGGAGAAAGGGATAGATAGAAGATTGAAGTGAACGGTCGGAAATAGAAAAACCTGGTTTGAAGGGACGGGTAGGGGAGAAAGCATTGAGGACGAGGAGATATAAACTTACACAAAATTCAACAAGTTTCTAGCCTCAACGTGTGAATAACCTGCCTTATCCACATGTGACGAATAGAATGGCCTGTCGGCGAGGCCCTTTATATGGTGACTCACCACTGACTGACAGGAATTATAAATTTCGTTGAGAGTATTAAAGCATTTTCATAATACCCTATATAGAATAGTTTCGATTATCAGAATTGAAGAGGTTGAGCACAGAAATCCTAACTGCGGCACAGATGAATTCCCATTTTTGTCGTGTCCTTTCGTCTGTTTATCTCCATTTTCCTAAGTAATCGCTTCTGAGAAATGCTCATTTTAAGTAGTATGATCAACATAATGGAACCATGTGAAATGGCAAAATTGAGTTGTTTACATAGAGATTTGGTTTACCATCTTCTTCACTAAAATTAACTTCCGTTCGTAATTTATTTCTTGGAAACTTCCTGTGTCATGTTAATGGGTAATGGAAGCAAACGAATGGGTTCTAAGATCTATGTAAAATAAAGGACAACAACGAGCCCTGCAGCTGAAATAATATATGAACGCTTTTTGATTGCTAAAGCTCTGTATGCACTTGCTCATCCTTTTCAGAGGGTGATAAAAGAATTTCCAATTAATTGCGCACTTGAATTTAAATAAATAAATAAATAAAATTTTGGAGAAATATCACGTTAAGGATATAGATATATTTTGAATTTAATGTAATATTATGCTGGGCGCCTCGTCAATAATTAATCCGAAGGCAGTTATTGTGACCAACTCAGTAACTAGTCATAATGGTATACCAGTTTATCCAACTTTAAAGAATGAATATAGTCACGTTAACTTTTTTGAAATCGTCTTTCCACCAATTCTTTTATCTAATATCAACACATTGGCAATAATAAATTGAATCTTGTTTTGCATTCTAACGGTATTATAGAAGATTGGATCTGTGTACCATTTATATAGCCATTTCGCTTGTTACCAGATGGGTTTATTTAATGAAAAAAGGCTAAGTCGGGCCAAAGCACATCGTATGAATCGGCCGTCTTAGTAGTTCCGAAGGGAATCAACTTCGAATAAACTGTTCTAAAAATTTAGGCATCTACGGCCAAATCCAGTTTGTAGATGATTGGCTGGCTGAAGCAATTCGAACTATCAATTTCTGTTCCTATTTCTTTTCTTGACAAACCTAACATTTACAAGAGTTTTTCAACGTTCTCTGTGCAAAATCCATTATTACAAGCCATTGATTACGTGGACCTTTCAGCAAGAGTCAGCACCGGCCGACAAAGCGAAAACAATGCGGGAATGGTGTAAGACTAATTTTCATGATTTCATAACATTCTAAGAATGGCCACCTTACTCTCCAGAATTTAATCCCATGGATTACAGCGTTTGATCCATTTTGGAGGCCAGGGTCTGAGCTAATACCACAAAAGTTTGGAAGTCATTGAAGGAATCGCTGCGCTGAAAGTGGGATCGATTCATACCAGAGCTGTTGTGGTCCATAGACGAAAATTTCAAGAAACGTATCGAGGGCCAGTGAAGCCGCTTTGAAATACAGGAAATTGACTGATTTTATGAACCACCATTAACAATATTTATTGTTGCTTCTTTTATTTTGGTTGTTCCAAAGATCAGTATGATTAAAAAATGTTTGTCTACATTATTTTGCCGCACTCTATAGACAGTCAAGCGTCTACATTTGGTCTTCACTAAGGGAATGTGGTAAGTCGAAACGGAGTGGACTCAACTGTTTCTTACGGTACTGAATGTTTATTTTTGCCTCTCAAAAGTTTTTACGCCATATTTTTTTTAGTGAAACTACAAACTTTGCGGCCACTGATATGCACGAAATAGCATGAAATTGATCTTAAACATGGTCTTACGCCCTTCAAGCACTACCGACGAATTAAGATTTGTAAATGTCACTTGAAACTCAACCTAAACAATGAAAAAAGAAAAACCAATAATTTGAAAATATCTGAATGTTCATTCTGAAAATGTTTTTATGTCAATAATTTTCATAAAAATCAATAAAAATGTTTATATAACTTCCATTAAAATTCCTATCAAAATAGTTATATTTCTTTTTTTATAAATTCTATAAAAATCTTATCAAAAATAATCCAAATTCTGTAAAATGTGTCATTTTTTAATCAAAATATACTTCATAGTTTCCACAGTTTCCCTTAAAATTAATTTATACTTAATATAAAAAGTTTTTCAAAAAAATACTATACAAATACAGCTTTGGATAAGATTTAAAATAGTTCAATAAGTTTTGGTTTTTCTTTTTTGTTTTTTGGTTGAGATTCAAGTGATATTTATAAATTATATAAAATGGCAAGGAGGAAAATGTTGTCAGGATCCCACGAGACAAAGAACGATGAGCTGGTTGCTGACTGGTTGCTCTCATAGTGTGTAACATTAGAAACAAGCTATCCCAATAAGGCCTCTTACGCATTAGCGACTGGTTGCTAGAACAGTTATCGTTTACGCACTAGGGTTTCGGCAACCCGTCAGTTGCCGGAGGCCAGAAAATCAAGAGCAACGCATTCGGCGACTGGGAGTTGGGCAACCGCTGGGGTGGCTTATTTCTATTGACGTCTACGCACTAAGCGAGCAACCACCCCTTTCCGATCGCGTTTTTTATTTCTGAGCTAATACCACAAAAGTTTAAAACGATGCGAACGGCGAGGCGTAACAAAAAGTTCGTGATATTGAATTTAAAACGGCGGGGACGTAGACAAAGCATGGCGCTTCAAAATGAGCTGAGCACACGATGCTGTTTGAAGTTGATACCAGTTCCCGCTGTCAAAAACTGTGTAATACACTGTTTTTTTATTGTAGGAATCTTTGAAACGTGAAATTTCTATCCAACAGTCTATTACACATCCAAACAGAGAAATTGAAGGCAATCTGACAAAAAAACAGGTTAGCAAAATCTTATGATATGTAGAATCGTTCGAAGTGAAACTAGAATCTCGGCGAATCTTTAGAACCTAACCGGCAGGTTCTCGCGTCATGTCCCGCCGTGTTCTCGGGAGAAGGAATGGAAGATCCCACGCCAATTTTCAATTATCCGAGGCATTTTTCTTAATAAAATATTAGGATAAATCGAAAAATTTTGAATGATATATACTTTATTAATCTGGATTAATGTTATGATACAAAAAATATAAAGTCGAATTTTTCCGTGGAGTTTACCTTTAAGAATAAATGAAAGACTAGTGAAACTAACGATTGAAACATTGTCATCGATAAGACACCGTTGGAAAAAGTTGCAGAGCTGTAGGTAGTCAAGTAGTGGACAAAATACGGAGGGTTGATTCAGATAAAATGAGACGACTTTGCACTTTGCAGTTCTGTTACGATGGTGTAATACCATGGCGCCACCATCGGTTGTGTTCGATGTGAGAACCACGTTGTTGGACTATCGCCCGGCACCGTAATTTCCACTGAAGTAGGCTGAGTTTGAGGGACTCCATGGGAAGTTCGTTCCACACCTGCTGACACAATTTCCATAGCCCATCAACGGTTCTTGGTCGGCGACTTCCGAGCCGTCGTTTCAGGAGACCAAAACCACAGAAATCCATCGGTGATGCGTCAGGAGATTTTACAGGCACATGAGAGAAGGGAATAAATAACTCGTATGCCCGTCTCCTGTGCCATCTTCCTGTAGTAAGCCACAGATGACTTGGCAGTGTGGCTTGATGCCTTGTCCATGTGGATCCAAACTTTTGATTGCTCACCAGGGTATAGACGTGGGATTGTCATGAATTATTCTGGAGACTGTTACTTGTGAAATACCTTTCCTTTGGGCTAGACTTCTTTGTGTGGGGGGATTTTCTTTCAGCACTTCAGACCGGATTTCTCGCACCACCTTAGCTGGGCGTGTTGGCTAGGGCTTGTTTCTGGTCTGGTTCTCTGCTCGTCCACGTTCATTAGATGGTCAAAATGTGTTCTTTTTGATTATTCGACCCACAGTAGCTTTGGATACCACAATACCATTTCGTTTGCATAATTCCACAATGCACGAAAGACTGAAGTTAGCGTCGGAAAGGCCAAACATATACCCTTCCCAAAAAGCTGTGATTTTGGAAGCCATGTTTTAGCACGAAATGTCCCAAATAACAGCAACAAGTGTATACAATACAAAGCTAATCCCCATGAATAGTGGACGAGTCATGCAAATCATATTCCGTCAAGGTCAAACGCGGCGTTTAAAGTCGTCTCATTTTATCTGAATCAACCCTCCGTATTGATTACAAAATTTGCGCACAAACACACAAACAAGTGAAGTTCAATAAAAGTGTGTAAAAAAGAAATATTGGATGTACCTCCTATTACAAGAACGTGGAAATAAAGGCATGTTCCAAGCAAAAACTTGAAAATAAATTGAAATGAAAATTAGATAACGGGGATAATGAGAAGGTCCAAGAAAAAGCGAGGCATCATGTAAAATGCTATTTCGTGGCCTGGTTCATAATGTAAAATGTTCTTAGCCGCAACCGAGTGCTTAAACGATAACTAATCTAATTATGTCTAGAGGTTGCTGGCATATTAATAGTTATCGTTAAGGCCTCTTATGAACTGGCGAATGCTTGCTAGCAACCAGGTTGCCAGCAACCTCGAGACATAACTAGAATAGTTATCGTTTACGAACCTGGTTGCAGCACCTAATTACGGCAACCCGTCAATTACCGGAGGCCAGAAAATGAAGAGCAACACATTCGGCGACTGGGAAGTTGCGCAACCGCTGGGGTGGCCTGTATCTGTTGACGTCTACGCACTGTGCGAGCAACCACACCTTCTCGAACGTGTTTTTGCTTATATCTCTGAAATACACAATCACGACCGGCCCGAGGATGATGCTAACAGTCTGGCTTCACAAGGTCCCGCGCTTCTGAAGTCCACAGGGCCTTGACTTTTTTCCACGTTACATATTTATGAAAATAAGTCCGCAAGAGAATTTAGCATAATACACCAGGCCCTGAAATAGCATTTTCAATGAGGCCTCGCTTTTTCTTGAATCTTGACATTATTCCACTCGTCTCATTTCATTTTAATTTATTGTCACGTTTTCGCAAGCCCTCGGAAAAATTGAAACATGCCTTTACTTCTACGTTCTTGTAATAGGGGTTCACCTTATATTTCTTTTTTTTCCCCTGTCTTCTATTTTATTTTTATTTGTATCTGTCTTCTGTTATTTTTAATAATGTAGCTACTGCAACTACATCCTCCACGTTCATCTTGAAAGGTAGCCTGCGCGATGCTGAACGTCGATAGGAAGGCGAGAACGAACGAGAGTGATACGTACGGTGGCGGCTATTTGTTTACCTATTCGGTCTTCCGTCTTCGGTTTCCTATTGTTTTTGGCTGTTCGCAACTAAGTGCGTAAGAGGTCTTTAGGATCTAAGCCTAAGTCTGTTCATGCTGTTGGGGATGAAGATTTTGAATTTTGCTCAGGACTCAGATTTCCTTTGTGTCTCCATATCATAAAATGTTGGTCTGCGAATGTTGTTGTACAGTTATAAATGAAGTGTGTTTTGCTTTGACGCCAACAAATGTCGTGTGCTAATTTAGAACCAGAAACACGCTTGATGTGCAGAATTTCACAAGCTTTCGTGTGCATTCATTGTTTTTCTCCTGCATATGTGCATTCACGTATAATGATGTCAAATTTGATGTCCGGACTTTTAGTGGACACGTGGTAAATTCGATAGGAGGAAAAAATGCTACAAAATTCCTTATGCGCTGTTTCAATATGCTTATCTTGCGTTGGGCTGAAAAGATTTCACCATTTTCCGGAAGGAACAACAAATAATTCCAACCTATTTTTGTTTTCACCCCATGATCATTTTTAACAAGATTCACGCACTCGTAATAAGATTGATAAAAACTTGGAAAGAAAATTGGTATTTAAACGGAAAAAAAGTACATATCGGGGAAAATGTAGGAGGAGAAGTGCTCTTCAGTATAGATATGGAAGAAGAAAAAAAATCAGCAGATAAATCACAAAAAGAAGGCGGAGGAGGGAATTTTTTTTAAATAGTAGAGAGAGAGAGAGAGAGGTAAGAGTGGGGGTGGGTAGAGAACGCGTTAGTATCGTACAACAGGTGTGCCGTCCACAGGTTGAACAGTTTTCCTTCCCCCGCACACTGTGAACAGACTAACGAGCAAGCTGACGCCCGCAATTTCAGCGCTCGAAGCTGTTCCCATCAGCTCGTTCCCCCGCTACAACGAAGGCCGAGCGGCCCCGTCCTCCGTGGCCCCGTCGTCGCAACGAGAATCACTACTCGGCGCTGGTTTAAATTGGATCACTCAACGAGACAGGAGAGGGGGCCAAAATAATTGTTGGGAGAGCAATCCTAATAAAGCTTCCTCCGATTTGGATAAGGGGGCCAAGACTCAAAACCTTCATCTTCCAACCCTCCGTACCCCCTTCCTTCTATTCCCATCCATTCACGGTTCAGGGAGGAATGATTGATAGCCTCATATTTATTGCTCGAGCTGTGTTACAAGGTGTTGCTCAAATTCTACAACAGGTTCTTTTTTCCCTCCTTTTCTTGTCTCCCTTCCCTTTTCATCTAATAAGGCAAACAGAAATGGTTGCATAATATCTTTTTTTATTGTTGTTGTTGTTAGTGATGGTATTGCATATGGGATACGTTGAAGGTTTTTTTTTGAATCCTAAAGAATAAGGCTCGTGAAATTTTTAGAAACAAGAAATATTTTTTACTACAATGCGGTAGCCATCAATCAGTTTTTTAGGCATACATACAACATTCTTTGAAGGATACGAAAGGCATTAAGGTTCAGATTGTAGTAAAACTAAATTTTGTTTGAGAACGCCCAGTGCATAATAAAATCCTTATGATATTAACTTGAGAGTAGAAAAGTGAATCTAATTCTATGGAGTTTCAAAGGCATATGCGTATTGGTATATGCGTCATTTGTCGTAATATGTCCATAGCTTTTTAAACTCTTTCGCATTTAAGGAAATCGTAGGCGTTATTAACATTTTCTTTTTCAACATTTCCGTGGATGAAACGTGTTGAAATCCGAATATTGTGAGTTCCACACCAGTACAAAGATATACCAGTGGGTGAACTATATAAATCATTTACTGGTTCTCAATGGAATTGCATCGCTCTGAAATTTTACATTTGATATATGAAAGGTCTTAAGAGGATTTTTTTCCACGCCAAACCTCAGATGTTCGAACCCAGGCTGTGGAATTTTCTTTCTTATTTTCATCGATAATTTTACATTTTCTTATTGCTAATCTGAGTGCAGACGAAAGATGTCCTTGTGACTGGTTGCACTCAGGCTGGTCTGCTGGAAGAACCATGAAAGACGCAGGTAACCCCAATCTTGAGGATCCATCTGGCATAACACGGGAATAAAAATCACCAATTCCAAATAAAAGTCATGTCTAAAAAAAAAAGAAAAAAACAAAAAGAAAACAAAACGAGGTTGCTCTGAGGAATTTTTTAAATAATTTCAATTTGTTTTTTAGTAATTTATAAATAATTGACGAATTTTTTGTTTACGAGAAAGACTTTTATTTAATTAAAAACGCCGTTAAAATTTTTTCTCATTTCTTTTTGAAAGTTTATTGCCGTTTCCTTATGTTTTCTGTTTTCTTGTTTTTAATACGACAACATACCCATATTAGCTGTTGCAAGAAAGCCTGAGCCTTGCACTGAATCCATGAGCGTAGCCAAGATTTATATTGGGAAGGAGGAGGATGGGGGGAGGGGGCAGGATACCCTCTAGAGAGGGAAGGGCAAGTAAAATACATGTGTAAGAAAATTACGTGCACGAAATACCAGAAATACCAGTTTCATCTTTTCAGACTAAAGCCAATACCAATACTCCAAGTTTTCTCCGTATAAATCTTATTTCATACCAATAATCAACTGTCCCGTCCCCGTTCCCCCAAAAATAAACAAATTCTAAAAATGTAACGATATAAATAAAGAATTCCTTATAAATAAAGAATTCTCAAAATATAATGATATATTCCCTCTCTACATAAAATATTTCTGAGTTCCGAGATTCAAACTCTCTCATATGTAAAGGATAAATATAGAATAGTTCATTATTATAGGTAAAATGTAGAATCTCGATTGTCCGTTACTTGATTATTCGTCACGTTCTAAATATTTCTAAATAATTTCGTGGGCCGCAAGGAATCCGGTAGCGAGCCGAAAAGAAACCGAAAGCGGCCCGCGGGCCGCAGTTTGCCTATCTCTAATCTAGGTATTCTCATGCGATTGTGACGACCAATCGTGACCATTCGTTCCCATTGCCCTCTCAAAAGGAAAGTTTTATTCACAAATGGAATAGAAAAGGTTATTGCATTAATGATTAAGATTATAGTGTCTTTTTTTAAATACTTACCGGCATTTTTAATAGTGATTTTAATTCAGAATTAGAAAAACGATTAATTCGGTTTTAAAAGAAACGATTTTAGGTCAATTAATTAATAAGGCGTGAAACCATCAAAATATTAAAGCAAAATTTATTGCAAAAACCATAATTTATTAAATGTAATCCATGATAAAATTATAAATAAAATCAATCAAAACTGTCTGAAGATAAATGGAATATCCTTGAAAGTTTTAATTTGAAACTTTATTTGAAAATTTGAAAAAAATCACCAATGGGCATCAACTGATGTTATTAATTCGAAATGATTTGAAGAAAAGTTTCATCTGAAGAAAAGAACGTTTTTATCAAAGATATTTACCATCATCAACAAGCGCAAAACGTTCAAAAAAAATATTGTCAAGAATATTTCATCTAAAGATTGACTTTGTTTATAGTTTATATCATGAATTTTATTTAATTAATTATGGTTTTCGGAAGTTTAGTTAATAAATCAAAATGCTTAATTTAAAATTAAAATATCAATCTCTAAAGATTTTTATATTATACCAAAAAACCTTTTTCGCAGCCTTTATATGGTCAAGAATGTAATACTAACTACAACAAAATCTTAAGAGAAGCTTTTTCTTGTTCTTATTATGAATCTATCAAGGCAGCTTGCAATATGTTCAATTTATTAACCTTAGAAAACTTATTAATCAAAGCAAAAATCTCACAGATAGCACGAGCCTTACATGATGTTAACCACCCTGCACCAGGAGGTTGAGGCTATATAAGATCGAACCAATAATTACACGAAAAATTATAAACTAAATATGCTTCCCATCAAAATAAATATTCCCGGTATATTATACCCACTGGAATATCTACCGGTATAATTATAAATAATTACTAATTGATATGTAATAAAAGGAATTCACTCCTCAAATTTTACAAGAAGCACGTAAGATTCCTACCAATATAATCTTAAGTCAACAAAAACGAACTCATTCCTTGAAGATGCAAAATGTGTAAATAAATAAATAATTAAACAAAGCGTAATATTTAAGAAGTTTCGATTATCCGTCTATATCTGACATCCATCATTCTTTAGTGCCGATTCTGAAACAAATAATCGAGGCTCTACTGTATTTGTCTTGGCCTAAATCACATTGGAAAATTTCAACTTTACACAATAACGTTAAATTTGTCGGCATGACGGAATTCGCTGGAAACGGCTAGTTAAAAGAGTACAGCTAACCAACCTTTCCGTCGGCAGTTTAGGCTACAAAATCATAGCGAAAGACTAACAGACTTTGAACGTAGCATGATAAGTCCGAATGGGATAGCCGCATAATGAAAGTTTGATGGAGAGTTTTGCGCCAAAACCGTTAATCTTAATGTTTTTTGTTCCTTCTAAAATAGCTTGTCAGTTTGTTATAGGACAGAACTACAGTGTGATCCATAAGTCAGGAAAAATTTTAAAATTCAATAACCCGCACACGAATGCAGAGAAAAAGATTCTGTTTGCACAGAAACGATTGAAATGAAGTTGGAAAAAAAAGTAATGCTTGAATCGTTTGGTTTTTGACCAGGAGATGGCATTGGCAGGTTTTAGACATCAGTTTATGCACATTTTTAAACGGTATAAAAAGAGCAGCACTCCCTGCAAACGATATTTTGGAAGCAGATAGTGATAATTGTTCCGTCTCACCATATCTTACAGATATCAGTTTATGCACATTTTCAACGGTAACTTGAAAAAGCCATCTATTGGTTAAATTCTAATATTAATTATTTTTCCTTGGAAAAAAATCCAACTTCATTTCAATCGTTTCTGTGCAAACAGAATCTTTTTATCTGCATTCGTGTGCGAATTATTGAATTTTAAACTTTTCCTGACTTTTGAATCACTCTATATTGGGCGACTGTCTACACTTCGCTATGTCGTGGGTGTTCTGGAGGAATAGTCAAGGAATGAGAACTTATTAGCGTGTGCAAAAATGGCTATGTATAAACGAGGTGCAACTACCAACGTTTACATATGTAAGCGAAACTTAGGTATTTATTGCAAGAGCAGCACAAGAAATGTTTGTACTTTGAAGATGAAATTTTTAAGAAGTGTGGTTATTGTGACTAGATAGGACTGTGTTCCGAATGATAATGTAAGAGGTAAGCGTGGAATAAAGAGAAATAAAATGGATACTGTCTGCTTTGAGATGTTTTGGGCATAAGAAACGAAATTAGTTATGTGTAGCTGTCTAAAAGATTGTATGCTGACCACGTGGATGAGAAATGAGAGGAAAGCCAAGGAAACTGTCGCAGGATCAAGTAAAGGAATGCTTAAGGTTGTATGGTTTTGAAAGTTTGAATGAAAGGATAACTTGTATGAATAAAATTGACATTGGCGGAAACTAGAATTGTATGTATAGAAAGGGATATGAGGCGTCGTGTATTAGGAGTGATTTAAGACTACGTTTTTCCTTTTATATGCTGCCTACTCTCCTAGAAGGATTAAGGCGTCGTGTTGTTGTTGTTGTTTTTGTTGTATGAAATGTAAGAAATGCCTTTTTAAAGGGAACATTATGGAGGGGTCATAGATGCTGTAATGTTAATATTGGTGTAAATAAATTGTTAATACTGCAACCAGAATATTTTGTTGGAGGGGGCAAAGTACATGTATACGTAAATCATCTACGCATGTAAATCACACAGGTCGGAGGGAATGATATTGTCGAATAGGTATATATATCGTAATTTATGCATTTCTATATGATTACACGCTCGTATCCATTTCCCTGTATTTTTTCTGCTAAGACCCTTTAAACTCGTATCTATAAAAATTGGTCAACTTAAAAAAAAAACAGAATATTTTTTTTATTCCAGTTCACATTAATAAAAACTAATGAATGTTTAAATAAATTACGACTGTGCAGAAATGTAACACGAGGTTAATCGCATTTAAACTTTTCTCACTTGGTACTATTTGCAGTGGAAAGGACGTTCGCAACAGCCTTCGACGAAACCTTGGCGTCGTCTTTTCCGTCTTCCGGTCGAGCAATGGCCGTTGCTGCAGCGCTGCACTTCAGATCAATGTTCCATGGGATTGGATAGAATCGCTTTCCTCGAGTTGCCCGGCACCATTTTCTTATTTCCATACATGACGATTTACAAGTCCCATCCCCGGGTTTTTGTAAACGGGCCCGTCCTTCTTTTGGAGGAAACGGGGCAAGGGCGATGGCGGCAGGACCTTTGTCATTTCACCCATTCTTCTGATTTTTTTTTTGTTCATCAAATCTTGGATTGTGCGACCAGTAAGGGAAGATTCCATTGAAATGGGAGGGACTTTTTTCTCTCCACCTACTTCTTTTTTTCCTTTTTGGAGGGATGCCAGAAGAAAACGACGGTGTTTTTTTTTTGTCATTGTAATTTTTACGAATTCAGATCTAGTTTCCCGCTTCGTTCCAACGTACCCTTGTCATTTTTCCCTCTTTCTTTCAAAGCAAGTCTTGTCAACTATTTTTTTGTCGAATTATATGTACATATAGGCGCTTTGGACTGATAGAACTATATCAAGTTAACAGATGGACAAAAATCGATTAGCTTGCTCAAATTCTAGTTACTAGTTTGTATTACTTTTTTTCTATATTTGTATCATGAATTCCTTACATGTTTGTAGTCAAGAAAGTTATGTGCTTCTGTGCTGTTTTAAGAAAAAAACTTTAAATGGTTAAAGATGTTAACTACTATTAACAGCTCTTACTTATATGAATTTTTAAATAGTAAGCAGTGCTTTTTTTATTATATCACGTACTAAAATATAAATTCTAAGTCATCGGAGAGAATTTTTTTGCAATAACGATTCTCTGCAAATCCAGCCTTCATTGCAAACGAAGGAAGAACTTTTATGCGAAAGAAATTTTAGCGTTAGCTCGTCCTTCGGAAGATAATACAGCTACTGGTCTTATTCTTTTAGAAACCATATGAAGAGCATATCAAGACGAATACAGGGTTAGTCAAAAATATGTAACCCTTACATGGTAGAAACAATTTATTCACCAAACATAATCATATATGCAAGATGTTTACAGGATGGTATCAACTACTATCAACCTGTTCACCATCACGTTCAACATACAAAATCCAGCGAGCAACAGTACCATTTAAAGCCCGGATCCACATTCCGCAGGGAATAGATGATTCCACAGGCCGTATTCTGTCCTTGAGGTTATTAATATCACAAACTTTGCTGCTATAAACTTCACACCACTCCATAACCAGAAATCATAGAGCGTTAAATCAGAAGGGAGTGGAAGCCATGGCAATGCTTCATTAATGGAGGCGGCCTATCCATTAGCGTTAGCATAATTTACAGTGTGACTAACCAAGTAAAAGAAGAACTTACAATAGTATACGAAAACACAAATGAAATATGATTACTGAACTCGGTTTATCATGTAAGTTAAGGAAATTGAGTGCTCTGTAAACGCCGTTAATATCAGAAAATTAACAAGGCACATGTCGCCATTTCATTTTTATGCAGGTTGATTCACAATGTGTGTAACAAACGTCGGCATTTTTTTAGGAAGATAATTTTAAGTGATAACTAGTATATGAAACAAGATCTTACTTTCTCTTCCTTAAAGAACATAAGAGATTAATGTTTTTGAAAGTGCAATAGTGAATCCGTACATGTAGTTGCCACTAAAAACGCAAAATACAGTCCATTAGCAATTGGCAATCGCTTATTCGTTGACAAAAATCCAAGTTAATACAATTATCCCAACATTATCCTGAAAGTTGGATTGGTCGAGGAGGTCCCAACCGCTTGGCATCCGAGGTACCTGATCTAAAACTTTTAGATTTTTAACTTTGAGGCCATCTAAAAAAGTTATCTGCAGCGTTGACATCAATACTTGTGAACAGTTACTCCAACAGATAATTGATGCGGCCATTCAAATTCGCAATAACGATGCTATAATTCGTGTTTATGATTCGTAGGTGTTGATCATGTATTCAGATTCAAGGTGTACATTTTGAGCTATGTACTAAATCGTACACTCTCTTATGCTTTTAAATTAAATGTTAATTGTAAGTTCCAAACGCATATGTTTTGTTTGCCTCTTTGCTACTACAATAATAAATCTCTACAATAAGTGGAACGACCTACGTTCATATGACATTTTTTGCTCAATTTGATTTCCACAATAAACTTTGTTACATTCATTGTGAATCACCCTGTATAAGAGAAGACATTCGTTTGAGTTTTATTATTAAACTGAAGTTTTTATTGTCTACAGTGCTGCGATCTAAATATATCCTCTTGTTTTATTGGATTGCTCTTATGGCCAATTTTATAGAATTTTTATTATTACATAGGATTCTTAAACCTATACAGTAAAACTTTTATGTGGAGATATTTATTTTTTATATAATTAAGACTAAACATTTTTATGGAATTTTTTCACCCTTTCCATAGAGACCTGTAGGCTGAACGACGAGAGGAGCGTGCTAACGGTTTGCTTCACAATTTGACCGAGCTGTGCAACGAGGTCCCAGTTACATTTTTTTCCTTGTTTTTTATGAGCTCTGCAAAGGTAGTGCCAACGAAAGCTCAACTCTTTCGTTTCTAATAAGGAAGCAGAGGGAGGGAAGTGTATTTGCCAACATGAAATGGGGGTAGGGGTGGGTGAATGAGTTGAGGGGGCGTGACCGATGCTCCGACGCTTCGGTCTTCCTCCAAATTGCATTATCCTTTCCTCATTTACAGCCGAGATAATAGATGGGGCAGCCATGGAGAAGGATCGCTCTGATTTACCATCGATTGATTCTTTCATTGGCTCACGCTATTTCTTCTCCTTCTTCTCTTCTTTCCCTTTCTTCGCTCTCGGTATTTGTTTTGCTGCCTTCTTTTGTTTAGGTGGGAAAATATACGCGGCTCTCAACAACAAGGGCGCTGTTCATCCCACGCTCGCCGCCTATTGATTATTGATGAATCTCGGAGGAATTTGCGCACGCTCTTTATCGTTGTTCTTTTCATTCTCCGTTGCGACGCTAATATCCACCCGCGTTTTGTTTGTTCAAAGTGACCCCCATCGATGCAACTGCACATACCTCCATCATTCTCCATCCATCCACCACCACCAACCATCCTCCCCAGCCTTTTTCATTTTAAACTAATTAATGAGCGAAACTTTCGAACCTCCGATGATGAAACGCTCGACGGTCCAATTGAATGTTTCAAAACGAGGCTTCGGAATCTTCTCTCCACTCCCACCCCTCCCATCTCGTTTTTTTTCCCTCCTCTTGTTAGTCGATCGACTTAAGAGTCAATAGAATGAAGCGAAATGGCGGGTGAAAGAGACTGAAGGGGAGAGGGAGAAATACGATACGAGATTTGACAGCCGTCTAAAATACGAGAGAAAATATGCGAGTGAAAAAAAAGCCCCAAATTGCCATCTTAGAATGTGGCTGTATTCATCGGAAAATAACACAAAGCCAGCATGGAGATTTATGCCCTTTTTAAATTAATTATGTTCAAAGCCCAAAATTACTTTGTCAATGTTAGTTGAGAAAGTTTATATCATAAAAAAGATAAACACGAAAAATGTCTTATCTGAAAAAATGTGTAAAAATTTTTTATAATCGCTGTTTATTAAATAACCAGCCAAAGACAAGATAGTGGAATTCAGGCATTAAAGTGTTACAAGTATTTCCCTCATTATTCAAACATTTATTCCAGATTCAATACGATTCAGTAAGTCATTTTCTTGCGACGCGTATCGTGTTAGATTCTCCACAGACAAGTCCATGCGGAGTTTGGTCTGCTCAGCACTGAGAATACGTGTACCCAATCTACACACGCTTTCCTGATATTCAGGTGTTTGCGTACAATAGCGTTTACAGCAGCCACACTCAGTTACAATTCAGCTGTAATTTAACGGATCGTTGTTCGACTGCTTTCCAGCACAAAGTCTTCAATCCTTTTCACCTTCTCTAGAGTGGCTGCATCCTACGAACATCCAGATCGTTGTGTCTTGAATGGAAGGTTGTCCGTCCCGAAAATTTTTTGCCCATTCCTTAACTTAAACAAGTCTAAGGGTGAAATGACCGTGCACATGCGCCATTTGCTAATGAATGGCTGTAAGACCATTCCTTTCCGCGACTAGGTACCGGACTACGCCTCATAATTCAACTGCGGACGCTTTCAGTGTCAAGCAAGTGCACGCAAACAGCTTACAGTAGCTATAGAGGGAAGAACTTTGCCTGCTTTGCATATTCCATCATAGAAAATATCCTTTCCAGCGCCGTGCCACGTATAATTACGTATTTATTAAAAAAATTTATTGTTTTGAAATAAGAAATAGCATCCAAAGTCATTTACACCCTATGTTTGCCTAGGAAGACCTCGTACGCATAGGAAGTTTAGTTAGGACTTTGCATGCCCATGGGTAATTGTAATTATCTTAAGATGTAATAAAAGGTTTAGGTTTAGACATAAAACCACAGTAAAATATCATCAAGAGCTAGCGATTACACCCCATTGTTTCCATCTGCTTAATAAATATTCAATTGTCTTTTAAAATGGCGACAGGAATTTTGACATGTTGAGGCCTCGTATTTTACAGCCAATGTACGTATTTCGAATGGAAGATCATTCCAATGTTACATTGCATTATAGGGAAATGTTGATCTCTATATTTAAATGTTCTTATCGGTACTTGTATCTGTCCATATCGAGTCCTTCCGGAATTATTTCCCTCGCAAAGCCATTATCTAACATAAGCCACTCACTATGCCAATCTTCCGAATACTGTCTAGTGTAGATATTTTATACTTTAAACAGATATTGGTTAATTGAATCATACCTGGTTAACTTGAAGCTGTGTCAAACCGAATAGGCAAAATCGAAAGTTCTTATGAGAATAAACTTAAGAGACCGGTTTGGTATATACAGGGCCTTTATAATTAAAGTTCCATTTTGACAAGGCCATAAAAAAACTACTGGACCAAAAGCTATAATACTTGGTAATATTATACAAGAGGGCATGGGAAGTTCAGACCCACCAAAAAAAAAATTACTTCAAAAGATCACCACCAGCCTGGAATGGCGCTCTATACAATATTCGTATACGAAATTAGACACGAAGACACAGGTTAACAAGTCTTTAATCGTTACTAAAATTAGTTACATGTTGAATGTGGCCTCCACCTTTTACTGAAAGCAGGTTACACCGGATTACTGAGTCTAATTTCGTTTATGAATATTGCATAGAGCGCCATTCCATGCTGGTGGTGACCTTTTGAACTAATTTTTTTTTTTGGTGGGTATGAACTTCCCATGCCCTCTTGTATAATATTACCAATTATTATAGCTTTTGGTCCAGTGGTTTTTTTTTATGGCCATATCAAAATGGAACTTAATTATAAAGACCCTGTATATCCAAAGTTTGCATTAAAATTTCTACTAATTTCCGTATAAATTTAATTTTTTCTACTACAGTAATTCACGGAATTATGACGGGGATTAACTTTCAGTCGCGCGGGTTACCATCAGTATTTTTTTTTGGTGAACGCCTTTCCTCCCACATGTACAAAAAAAATAAGCCATATTAAGTATTATTAACATTTAAATTTTGAAATAATTTGTTATTTACAATCTTCATTATTTAATTTAATTTTTTAAATAATTTTTAATGAGAGCCCATTTAGCAGATGAGGGTGAAATCAGCCTGCCAAAGCAAAAAAAAAGTATATTTGCGATAATCCAGTCCTTTGATATTGTTGTAAATAAGCCATTCAATGCCAAAATTCGTCATCACTGGAAAGAGTGAATGGATGACTTTATGGATTCACTAAAAGTGGACATATGAAGAAGAGGCGTCTTCTAGTGTAGTCTGCACATGACAAATGTGTCTTTGTTTTGTGTTAATTTAGGCTTCCGAGCTGCCATTAAAGCAAATTGAAAATGAGGAAGAAGAAAATGAAATCGAAACTTCTGAAGAAACGAACGGTAATCTCAGTAGTATTTTCCACGTTTTCATTAGATTCCGATGGTTAGGATTTCTGATTCAATATTCATTTGCAAAATATTGTTCGAAATTGTAAAATACAATGTTTTTATAAAGTGTTAAACTCTTTTGAAAAAGAATAAAATAGCAGTTTTTATTGAATACAGTAGTTTATTATTACTTATTATTAATAAACCAATTTTTTTTGTAAATTTTTAATTGTTACGCTTCTTGAGAGTAGAAATTTCAAATAAATACTGAACACAGGGTGGTAAGACCCTGAAAAAAAGCTAACATTTCGGATAGAGGCTATCCTTTGTCAAAGCAAAAAGTAAGTCAGATTTCAAATGAGTCAGATTACAGATTACTGTTGCTTCGTTTCTTATGAACAACATAAAGTGAAAACCAAAAAGTACAAAGAATATTAATTGAAAAGTATTATTTGCAAAACAACATCAATATCATAGTTGGATGAGTGTGTGCCAGTGTGTGTTGTGTGTACGTGCTTGCACAATAATAACATTCTTAATAAACAAATATATACAGTACACTCACCGACAAAAATATGGAGATTTTGAGAAAACTAAGAAAACCTTTCTAAATAAAGAATTTTAGAGAAAAAACGGATAATTTTGATGCTTTTAATATCTCTACACAAAATTTTATGTGCCAGAAATCATTTTTTCAACACCAATAAACAAAATTGAACATTAAGGACAGGGTCAAAAGTTTGGAGATTTGCCTTTCCTATGACAAAATTTTGGAGATTTTTTAAGTTTCTCCAGCCGCCCTTAGCTTTAATGACTGCTTTAATGTCTCTTAGATTCTATTAGACGCTGACAATCTTCTTTTGAGATCTTACACCAACTAGAAGACACAGCATTAATTAAATCTTCCTTTCGAAGAATTTTTTCTTTGGCGACTTCTTTTTTCATCCTACCCCAGACTGTCTCAATGGGATTAAGGTCAGGACTGTTTCCTGGTCATTCCAGGATTTGAATATTTTATTCTTGAATCCAATCCATTGTTCCTTTTACTCTATGACAAGGGGCTCCATCTTACTGATAGATAAAGTCGCCGTCAGGAAATTAGAATGCAGCACTTGGTATCAGATGATCAGTCATTATTTCAGTGTAATATGCACTGTTCACATTTCCATTTATTAAACAGAAACGTTCAGTTCCATATGCAGTTATTGTACCATAGAACATGATGCAAGGTGGAAATTTCACTTTAATTGAAACACATCTAACGTCCATCTTTTCTTCTCTCTTACGTACGACTTTTAGGCTAAACCGACTCTCATCACTGAAAATCGTTTTTTTCATTTTTCGTCAGTCCAGCATGAATGTTTACGGGCCGAATCCATTCGCTGTTTCTTCATTTTTTGGGTTAGCAGTGGCTTCTATTTTGCAGAACAAAACGAGAAATCTTTCTCCTTCAAACGGCGGATTGTTGTTTTTGATGAAACATCCTTAAGAGTGATTGCGTTCCATTTTGCAATAATTTCTTTAGCTGTTTGATGTCGTGACTGTCGTATAATCCCCATAAGATGCTTGTCTTCATTTTTACTAGTGATGCGCTATCTACCACACCGTTATTGGACAGCGCTTGTTCCGTTTTTTTTGTACTTAATAATTATTTTGTTCACCGCTTTGGTAGTACTGCCAACATCTTTGGCTATATCCACTTGTTTCTGGTTTTCTTTTCATTTTCTGACAATTAAGTCACGGATAGCTTGAGGAATCTGCTTGGTTAGAGGCATGTTATCTCTCATGCACAAAGTAAGCGAAGTTTTAGGTGAACAGTGCTTAAAAGCCAAGTAAGCTAAAAAATACATTCTTAAAAATGCTTGATTTCTTCAGCTACTTTTGAATGTTATCAATTATTTTTGTAAAAATATTTAATAAAATTGGGCAATTAAAATATTGTCAATTACTGGTGAAAGAGGGTATTAGGGCCGCGATCGCCATATGGAGGACCTCCAGTGATCGTGATCTTCCGACATCAGGCGCATGTCCTCCCTGGTAATACCCAAGCGACTCGAACCCATATTCTTCATGCAGTCTAGCCACCTGCTTCTAGGCCGACCCCTTGGTCGTTTACTCACCGGCTTGGAGAAAAGCAACAGCCTAAGAAGACCAGTTTGCGGCGTCCGTGTCACATTTGCCATACCAACGCAACTGAGACCTCTCAATGCGGAGAAGTAGCGCTCAAAACCTAACAAATTGTGTGTCTTCTAAGGGAATGTGTGGTAAGCGCCTGGTCTTACAAATGCTTCAACGCCTTAATGACTCTTTACTAAATGCATGCTGTAATTCTGTCCAACGGCAGTCACATAAAATATTAAAGAAATATTTCTAATTCATTGACCCGTTTGTGTATTTTGATAAGAGATTGTTGTTTGTATTCGATGCTTTGGAACGCCATCTTAAAAATCCAATCCCTATATCCCAAGTACAATAATGGAAAATTATTTAGTTTACCATGAATTGATTGCAGTCGAGTCGATCTGTAATTAATATGATACTGATCTGATTGTTGAGTCGATCATTTACCATCTCTATTAGCGCTTAGTCAAGACTTCGGCAAACCACGATCAGAGATTAGTTGTAGATGGAGCACGATTTATAAACTTACCGATTAGTTGTAGATGCAAGAAAGAATCCTTAATCATTTTTCTTTTATGTGATTTCCGTTTGTCCTTTTAAAATTCGCAATAACGAACGAAACAGTTTAGTTGAAAAGAATTCCCCTTTAAGGTCGAAAGTTTCCTAAAAACTTTTAACAAATTACAACAATCTTTGTACTACGGAGTTTTAAAAAAAGAGAAAGTAGATGAATCCTATTTAAAAATAAATCCTACGTACATATACGTACAAAAAAAGATAAGTTAATGATTTTTATGAATTTTTTTTCTCTCCCCAGCGAAAATCAAATCGTTTTATCTTGTAAAGAAATCGATCTTCTTGCGAAGGGTTAATGTTTTTTGTTGTCCCATGACTTCCATGAAGAGTAAGGGGGTGGTGAAGTGGGTGTAACGTAAAAGAAAGAAAGCAAGAAAAAAAACTAAGAGAACTGAAGAACGATGTATTGGCCGAGGGGTTTTTGGTAAATATTGCCGCCCCAGGGATAATATCCAGCAAAGACTCTTCTATTGCTCCAGGTTGGTTGCCATGGTGACCGAGGAGTCGGTTATCAGTCACATCTTGTTGATCGAAGGCCTTTATAACACTGCGATCAATCAAGGCGGATATTAGATCAATGACAGTTGCAATCATTTAGGCGCGCTCTCCTTCAAAGAACTGCAACGCTGAGACGGCGATGAGCGGAAATTAGACGCACAGGCTTCTGGGTAAGAAGTGGAGGAAGAAGAAGAAGAAGAAAAGAGAACCGAACCCCTCTCACTCTACCCACCCATCCATCCATCCACCATCACCCAAATACGGAGTGAGCGAAGAGAGGAAAAAATTCTTTAAAGCAAAAGGAGCGGTTTTCAGACTCGAACACAAGAATTTATCTTCTTCCATTGGAAATAAGAAGATTTCAGAAAATTTGCGAAAAGATTCTTTTCCAGTCTGAGGGTAAAAAATAATGAGTTTTTTTTTCCTATTAAATTTCAAAGCGCTCAAGGCTTCTCTTAATACGCAGTCATGATTTTCCTGCGCCAATCGCGTTATTTTTTACGAGACTAACTACCACGTGACGGATAATTTGTCAAATGCGTCTGTCTGTCGAATTTGGTTTTCATTCCTTTTATTTCGAGCACGTGAATCGACATCAAAAGAAAAATTACACACCAAATGCCCCACCATAATCTTCGTTTATGTGATTAAAATAAATCCTTAAATTTATGCAATTTAAAAATGTACTGCCTGATAAGGTTGACTCGAGTGATTGTGAAATTGATTTGCAAAAAAGTATAAGGAATTTGTAGGAAAAAAGTATTAAACTCTTTAAACTTTTCTTTTTATTTTTATATTTACTTAATTGACCCTTCAACGGCATTTGCCTAAATATTTTCTACTCTTATCTACCGTTCCAATGATTTACTGCAAGCAAATCATTGTAACAGATTTCTTCAGTTAACTGCATGAATTCTACACACACTGGCAATGTAGTAGAAACATTTTTTAAATTTTTATTGGATCCCCAGTTGGCTTGGGTTGACATACTGTCAACTAGGTGTTCAAGCATTTGTAAGTCAATTGAAGACCAGGTCATAATTACATTATAAAAAAGGGAGGGGGAAATTCCGCAACCCGGACTCGAATCAGGGAGCACGACTTTTGCTGCCGCTGCTCTAATCAGTTGAGCTATCGCGTACAGCGAACCGCAATACTGTGTCCATGTGGACTTCCAAAAAGTCACAGGGCAGCTCACTGACAGAGCAGGCCCTCGAAGTTCGGAAATCCTCCTTGCCCCTAAAACATCAAATAGTTGATGAAAAATTAACTCAAAGAGAAGATAAGAAACTGAAGAAAGCTCTTAAAGATATCATGATTACAACATAGAAAAGGGAAGGGAAAATTTCGCGACCTGAGGATTTGCTGTTAGGCATGTCGTTCCAAAATGTCTCAAATTCCAATAATCAACCTATGGGGTTGAATTCTGAGGGCCCCATATGGAACATTCAGAATAAATGACTCTAAACCACTACTGAACCAACCACGCGCCATGAATAGTGGCATTTTCTTCCGTCATATGTCGGATAAAAACGCAGGATTGCAAGATGGTTTTGGTGGGCAGTAATGTTCAGGTAGTCCGTAGACCGCATCCGGCTTTCAATGAATATCACGGAAACAGTTCCAAACCATCAGAAGACCCTCCAGGTCATGACACCTTTACAGAAACTTGAAGTGTCTTGATAAGGCATGCTGAATCTATTGCTCCCGCCAAACCTCCCGCCAAACCTCTGCCTACTGTTCGTACCTAACAACGTGTATCTTGATTTGTCAGATCACATAACCTTCTTGCAGTATTCACGTGTTCAGTTACGACGTTCCAGACACCACTGTAGACAAACTTCCTCTGCTTTGCAGAAGTTGGGGGGGGGGGGGGGGTTATATAGGCATGATAACTGCCGATTTTAATTCCTGGCACATGGTTCTCTCAGATATAGTTGGGATCTTCCTTGGTTAAAATCATTTGTCAATTGTTGCACAGTGGATATCATATCTCTCCGTACGAGTCGTTTTAAACGGCGGCGGTCCCGCTCATGATTGATTGTTTTTGAGTCACAGTTACCCCTTTCATACTCTGGATATCGCACCTTTCGAGAATCCAGTTAGCTGTTTCGTTGTTTTAATCGTTGCTCAGCTAGACGAGGACCAACACTGAGTCCCTTTCCGAAGTCAGTTAGGTCCTTGTTTTTTTCCATGGAAAGAGTTCTATGATTTTCTGACTCAACTCCTTCTTAAATACGATAGTTGGCCTTTTGTTCTGCTACCTGACGTGGAAGTAAGATATGTATTGTCGGCTTATGGCGTTTTTCCAGTTGAAAATTTTGGATTATGGTTCCATTAACTGTTGCCTGTAATACCCCTGTACGCATTCTATATTGTTGAGTATTCCTTCCCTACCAGGGATTTGATTTTACAGACTACTTTATTGCTGCGCTTGGGTGTATGGTGCTTCTCAGAAGATTGCAGTTCTTATTTGCTTCTACACGTGCGGTCATAAATTGTGCTCGCATCGACCTGTGCCATTAAAATAACTCACTAGGCAAATTCTGTATTTTTAATTCATTTAATTACATACATTAAAGTTCCTCTGATATCACTAAACAAATGTCACTTCTTAGTAGTTTTCTAAGTCTCGATACACCTAAGAAATACACCAGTAGGCGCAAATGACTGCAATTATGACCCAGAAGTAGAGAATATACTTATTATCTTCATAACTTACACTAGCTGGCTAATTTCTTAGGTATCCACTAAACCATGCTGGACCTCCTTTATTACTGCTGGAATTCGTCGAACCATGCATTTTCGAAGTGATAATGAAAAATAGAGCAAATATCAATCGTAAATTTGTTACTCTCGTGAAATTTGTTATTAGATGAAACCGTCAACGACGAAGTTACGTTTTACTCTCAGAACTATTCAGACTTATTAATACGTGATGATAGTCATTTTTTAATGGAAATTTATGCGATCATTAGTGACAAGTCGGAATTTCACTTTTTAACTTTATTCTTGTGGATCAAAATCTAGATATATATAAATAATTAATTAATCTGAAGTTGATCGTCAACTGGACAACGAACGCCATCTGGATCACTTTGAATATATCAACCTGTAACCATGCATTATCAGTTGAAACTAAAGAATGCTTCGCAAAGAAATGATTCTTTTGTAAATACGAGGTGATCCAATGAGGATGGTGCAAAATTAAAGCTGATTTATTTTTTTTATTGAACTGACATACAAAAACCTTATAAATTGCTAGATCGGCCGTGTCGGGAATCGTGATTTGCCAATTCTGCTGTGGCCTCCGCAATCACCTGATTTAACTCTCTACGATTTTTTTTTTTTGGGGGGGGGGAGATGCGTCAAGGATGTTGACTATGTTTCCCAATCTCTGCAACAACTGGACAATTTGAAGGAACGCATCTCTGCTGCAGTGGAGCTGAAAACCGAGAAAGTGCTGAGAAACTGAACCCATGATGCTCATGTTCAACACTGAAATGTCCATATAACTTATGAAGTTCTACTATCTTTTCATACTAATATGTTTGTTTCTTTTTGCTAATTCAATAAAAAATATATAATTTTTACTTTTCCACCATCCTTTTTGAATAACCCTGTACTATCTAATGAGAACTTCAAACATTAACACTGAAGAAGTGCAGGAAAGCATGATTAATCATCATTCTGAAATGAATGTGACAAAAAAAAAGTATATCTCGTTTATTTTTAAGTTATCATCGAAATATTCCAGTCTTTTATATTTTACATTAAATAAAATATAGTAAAAAACGTTTTAAATAAAAATACATTAAAAAGTGGAAAATAAGGAAAATAATTATTTTTATTTATTAAATTTTTTTGTGAATTAAAGAAAACGTTGGAGTCTCATTATTTCATACTGAGTTTCTAAATGACTCTCAAATAGAATATCATTTGCAGTGATTTTAAATTTAGTTTTCATTTTCTGCTTAATATTACACAGGATATTTACTTTGAAGTGATCCACCCAAATACCTACAAATTATTAAAAATTGTCAACAATCTGTTAATACAATGCTATAAAAAGTGAGGATGCGCAATCTGATGATCAAATCAAATTTGACCTTTGATCTCTTTAAGGGGTTAAATCATAACGAAACTTTTTATTCGTGTAAGATACAAAAAAAATGGCAATAGAAAACTTGTAGAACATACCATGTTTACCCCTAAATCACCATTTTTGCATATTTTTTTTTATTTCACAAGAAACTTACAGAAAATGTTCAATTTGGTTACCATCTGAAGCAATACATAATTGAAGTCGTAACACCTGGTTTTCATACGCATTAGTAAATGTTGTTCGAGAAATGTTTGTACATGTGTATTGAATTCGGCTTTTCAACGCGTCCACATCTCTACGAAGAGTTTGATACATACTTTGATATATCCTTTACATAATCCCAAAAAAAGAATCTATGGGAGCCAAATCAGGTGATCTTGGGGACATCGTACAGGACCAAACTGTCCTATCCAATTTGTTCCAAAACCACTTTTCAAGAGTTGTCAGACTTCAGTTGTTCTGTGGGATAGTGCCCCATCCTACTGAAACCATACTTGGCGAAGTTCAGCCAAAGACAAACTTTTACCCAATCACAAACTCGTACGTTTTGAATAACAAGGTTAGCCTATCATGCACCAGTCAATATACCTTCGTAAAAACTTGGATTAATTATTGTCGAATTAAACATCCCGCACCAGACCTTAGTTGAATCTGTATTGATGGTTTGTTTCCCTCTTATAGTACGAATTTGATTTGTGACCAGAAATGTAAATTACGGTTATTTACAGCACCATATTGAATGATCGTGGACTCATCACCCCAGAAAATGCACTTATTAAAATGACTGATGACGTCTAGCTTAGCAAGCATAACGTTAAAAAAAATGTTGACTCTGCTCTCTTTCAGGGTTAGATGGTATGGATGATACAGTATTTATGTTATGATTCCAAAGACGCATTTCTAATACTTGCATGAAGATTTGTTTCAAAATAGGCGGTTACATCAATGTCATTAATGGTTCTCTGTAATTGCCTTCTGAGATGACGTTGATGTACACACCCTGTTCTTCGCAATCTGTTTATTACCCTTGAAATTGTGCAATGTTTGACATTGGATTGAGGAAATCTAGTGCAATATTTGCGTGCAGCAGCACGATAGTTATAATCATTTCCAGCATTTCCAGCATTTTCTAATTTTCTTGAGAAATAAAGAAATAAGTTATGTAAAAATGATGATTTAGCGGTAAACACGGTGTGTTTTACAAGTTTTCCATTGCCACTTTTGTTGTATCATATACGGTTAAAAAATTACTTTATTAATTGACCCTTTAAAGAGCTCAAAGGTCAAATTTCACGTGAGCATCAGATCGCGCTTCCTTACTTTTCTATTAGTGTATTAACAGATTGTTGGTAATTTTAATAGATTTGCAGATATCTGGGTGGATCAAAGTAAACACCTGTATAATCACTTAAAATATACGTTAATGTATTTAATTAAATTGATATCGAGTTTTTAAATAATTTTATTTATTCAATGAGAGCCCCAACGTTTTATTTTTATACAAAAAAAAATAAAAAACAATTGTTTTCTATTTTTAACGCATTTTTTATTTAAAATATAAAAACCTTATCTTTAAAAGTATTTCATATTCTATTTTTGCAAGCTTTTTTAGTCTTTCTTCTTGGAACTATTTTTCTGTTCAATTATACGTCCAACGAAGACAAATAGTTTCGGTCTATTAAGACCAAAAATAAATTTCGTTTCATACATTTGTGCACAGCGAAAATGAGGCATGAATCCAATTGTACTTTTCATAAGTCCTTTAATTTCGAAATTTTTTATACTAGATTGTATGATTACCGGAAATGAATCAGTGCGCCAAGTTTGGAGTCGTTTGAACAAAGTTTGGAGTAGACGAAAAATTGATTGAAAAATCAAGCTGAATCAAAACGTTATAAAAATAAAAATTAGATTTTAATGTAGATGGCCGATCAAGCATTTGTTCTTCAGTTTCATTGTTTCATCTCGAAAATATGAACAAGATTTTAAAAAAAACTCATTCAAAGCTTTAATTTTAAATTACCATCTCACTAATTAGATTTATTGAAAACTACATAATTTTATTTACTGCGGTTAGGATGACTATAATTTATGAACACATCATAAAAACAGATTCTGTAATTTTTTGTTCGGCTTGTTATCTTTAGAATATAGCGATTTCACAATTCTGAAAACTTCGAAACCGTGCAAATTAACTTTATCAGACGAGAAGGGAATTCAAATTTGGAATTCGAGATTATGCAAGTTCCTACTGTAATTTCGAATTTTCTAGTACTTTTCAAGGTTATACGGAGGGTTGATTCAGATAAAATGAGACGACTTTGCAGTTCTGTTACGATGGTGTAATACCATGGCCCCACCATCGGTTGTGTTCGATGTGAGAACCACGTTGTTGGACTATCGCCCGGCACCGTAATTTCCACTGAAGTAGGCTGAGTTTGAGGGACTCCATGGGAAGTTCGTTCCACACCTGCTGACACACTTTCCATAGCCCATCAACGGTTCTTGGTCGGCGACTTCCGAGCCGTCGTTTCAGGAGACCAAAACCACAGAAATCCATCGGTGATGCGTCAGGAGATTTTACAGGCACATGAGAGAAGGGAATAACTCGTATGCCCGTCTCCTGTTCCATCTTCCTACAGTAAGCCCCAGATGAGTTGGCAGTGTGGCTTGATGCCTTGTCCATGTGGATCCAAACTTTTGATTGCTCACCAGGTTACAGACGTGGGATATCCTGCCGATATATGTGGTCCATTACATCGTTCTGGAAGTAAGCTGCACTAATTTTACAACTCTACGAGTCGTGAGCAGTCCACGTGAGCAATATTCGGCAACCACCATGAAGCCCTTTGAAAAATTTTCCTTGCACCTTCGGACAAAATCGGACCTGGCCTTGTCCCCTCTTTCGCGATAGTAAATTGCCCTGGGTTTGTTGGTGTCATCGAGGTACACCCAAGCTTCATCCAAGGAGACAACTCACTTGCATCGGTCACCTGCAAGATGGTTTTCATACAGTTTTCTGGCGTTGGTGAATCGTTCCTGCACGTGCCTGGCCGACAGTCTGTGACCGCGCGCTTTATGACGTCGCTCCAGCCCAAGATTGTCATGAATTATTCTGGAGACTGTTACCTGTGAAATACCTTTCCTTTGGGCTAGATTTCTCTATGTGGGGGGATTTTCTTTCAGCACTTCAGACCGGATTTCTCGGACCACCTGAGCTGGGCATGTTGGCTGGGGCTTGTTTCTGGTCTGCTTCTCTGCTCGTCCACGTTCATTAGATGGTCGCAATTTGTTTTTTTTGATTTTTCGACCCACAGTAGCTTTGGATACTACAATACCATTTCGTTTGCATAATTCCACAATGCACGAAAGACTGAAGTTAGCGTCGGAAAGGCCAAACATATACCCTTCCGAAAAAGCTGTGATTTTGGAAGGCATGTTTCAGCACGAAATGTCTCAAATAACAGCAACAAGTGTATACAAAGCTAATCCCCATGAATAGTGGACGAGTCATGCAAATCACATTCCGTCAAGGTCATACGCGGCGTTTAAAGTCGTCTCATTTTATCTGAATCAACCCTCCGTAATTAAATCGATTTTTAGTAAAATAAATATTTTATTACTCTTTATCTGACGATTTCTACATGTTGATTTTTCCGTCAACTTTTCTAAGATAGCGAAATAACGGATACATATTTCGGGAACCAGGTATCTATCTTCATCTGAAAGACAAAAGTTAAAAAAAAGACAAAATACTTATCCGGTATTTCAATTTTTCTCCTTATGGATTAGCGGTTCCCCTTTTCGTTTCTAATTATAATATAGGGCGCATGCTACTAATCTCCAAGAACGCGGGGGATATACTAGCCTAGCGTAATCTGCAAATTCTCAACATTTACAGTAACTGAAAATAAGTGAGACGAGACAGAGAAAACATTAATGTAAATTTCGGATCAGAATGAGCATAAGGGAAGTACAGAATGGCCCAAAACTTACCTGCTAAGATTAAACGTAAATTTCTTAGCAGCTATTATTAAATGTACTGTAATTCTGATGAATACGTATTTCGGCAGCCAAGCTGCCTTCTTCAGCATCCAAAGGAAGCTTGTACTGTATTTGTTGGAAAATTGTGTGATATGTTGATGGTATCAAGGCATTTTGTTTAACGGTTGGGAATTTCGGATCAGTGTTTGAAATCAGGTGAATACGGTGACCATCCATAGTGCTTGGTACAATCCTGTACGATATTATTCTGATCGAAATGTTCTTGCAGTAGCTCGAAAATGGCAGTTGTGCGATGGGTACATGCAGCATTTTGCATATACTATAGATGTGTTAGGTCAGACCGCAGAACTCTTTGAATGACAGGTTGGTTGGTTGGACATTGAATGACAGGAATGACCTGATTCTCAAGCAGCTGTCTATATGTACGTTCAATAACTCATTTCCCTCCAAAGAATATTAAAAAAAAAACTAAAAAAGAAAATTGGGCCACCCTACATATTCCTCAGTATCGTAAGGATTAACTACATTCTTTTTTTGTTATTTTCTAAAGAGAAAGCTGTAATAAAAATTTACTCTTTAAAATTTTATTAAGTATTCTTCCCTAATTGTGCCGGTTCCTTTGAAGTATCTCGATAAGTGGTAGAGAGTGGTTTCTACATAAGTATAATGCATCCGTAGAAATATTAACTAAATTCATCAAAGAGATGGTCGAAACCATTAAAAATTTACAAAAGCATCGTAACAAGCACAAATCGTCAATTTTGTTTTATTTGTTTTCTCTTTATAAATCCAGTATCTTTATTATGATCAGTTTGCTCATCACGTACTGATTGATCGCTATTTCATTGGAGCGCAATAAATATAAATTATTTTTTTAAAAAATAGATATTCATTGAGTTTAAAGGTAATTTCTGTCCACACTAAAAACTGAATGAACGCCGCACCAATCAGAATAGCGAGTCAGACCAACACCACCTCTACACAAAGCCTGAGCGTGAAAACGTCATACATTGTTACATCATCATGCGGAGTCATAATTTAGGGCTTATTATTTGTAGAAATACGATTAAACATTAAACATGACTCCGTATGATGATGTAACAATGTATATTGTTTCCGCGCTCAGGCTTTGAGTAGAGGTGGTGTTGGTCAGACTCTTTTTATGTCCATTAAAGCAATAACGGTGGAAAAAAAAAAAAAAAATGGCAACGGTGAACTTTGTTATGACTACTTCTACTAACAAAGTTTTTATGTTGTCCAAGTATTTGGCATAAATCGAAAGTAAAACATTCCTGAATCTACTTGATATTCTCATCGCAAATATTTCTTTCCAAAGAAAGAGAGAGAGAGAGAGAGAGAGGATAGAAAAAAAAAGAAGGAGTTTTGGGAGAATTCGGCGTGAGGGAGGTAGGCCACTGACCTACATTCGTAAATCGCCGCTGAAGCATTCCTGGCGCGAGATCTCCCAACATTTCCCTTTCCACGAGGCAAAAACATAAACATTGCGTCACGTCGCATGTTTTCCCTCGACTCGTTGGAAGTGCACGTCATTTGCCGGAAGCGATTTGAGGAGGGATGAAGGAAGCAGAGGAGAGAGCTTCGTGGACGACCTCGCTCAGTGACGTGGATGGCAAAAGTGCGAGGCGAAGATACATGGTCGCGTCCACGGGGCCTCTGTCGTCATCCATCACATGAGGAATGGTTCCTAGCCTCGAGCTCGCACGCTCTCCCGCCCCGAATGCAAATCAGGGTGAAACAACTTGGCGGTCATACATCTTTGCGCGCAAGAAACCGGTGCATTGACTAGTGACGTCGGTGGCAGCCTCCTTGGAAATTCTTTCGCCGCCCCGTGAAATACCAGTGCTTTTGTGAGTTCCTACACCAAACCCAAATTGAAAAGTAACTTTATGGGAGAGTTTATGATATATCGATAGAGAATAGATATAATGTGAGTGTTTTTCTCCTTAGTGGAATTTTATTGGAATTAGCGATTTCATGGAAATTGCTCTATTGACAGGGGCATTATATGCGTATTGTAAGAATAATGACACACTGAAAAAGACAACTTAGCTGCAAAATATCTCTCTTTTGTAGAAAAGTTCTCTCTTATCCCAGTTTTGATATGCGCATTACATGTTAATATACGTGTATAATGCGTACAGCATGTAATATTCATTATGGGCCAAAATATTCTAGAAATGATTTGAAATCTTATCCAATGTATTATTTTGTTACATTTCTTTATTATAAAAGAAGAGTAAAATATAAAAATTTCACTTTCTAAGGTAAGCACACCGGATAAAAAATTAGTCACCTGATTTTAATAGTGCGTTGCATATCCCTTCGTTTTAATTACAGCTTTAATGTGCTTGAGCATTGATTATACGAGTGTCTTTAGATAGTCCTTATCTATCTCCAACCAGGTCGGCGATGTTAGTCGGATGGCAATTCTTCCGCTTAACACATTGCTCCAGGCGGTTCCTCAAATTCTCTATTGGGTTCAGTTATGGGGATTTGGGGGGGGGGGCAATCGAGGTGCTGCACGGTCTGATCATGCTCATGGGGGGGGGGGGGAAGCAATCACTCTTCCATGGGTCTAGCCCTGTGAACCATGCATTTATCGTATTCATATTAGATATCGCCCAGGTCATAGACATCTTGGATGTGATCCACAAAAGCAGCAGTTGTCTATCCAGAATATTCACGATAGTGATGCTGGTTAAGCTGGTTCTAATTTCAACGAGAGGTCCCTGCTCACTGCACTGAAAACTTGCCCACAGCATCACAGAGCCACTATCCGCCTGCACCACACCTTGAACACAATCAGGGTGAAAGGCTTCATTGCTTCTTTTATGCACACGACGTCGAGCGTTATTCGAATAAAGACAAAACTTATTCATCCGACCAAATCATGTTTCCAGTCGTCTACAGTGCAGTTCTGATATTGCATGCACCACTTTACATGAGCTTTCTTGTGAGTTGGGGTGAGCATCGGATGTTTGCGAAGTAACGGGCTCCGGATGCCCATTTAATGCAGTTGCCTCTTTAACTTGTCTATTCGGACTATTATTGACTACCTGCAGCAGTTCTTGTCTGGTTTAAAAGTGACTGGCCGTGATCAGGCGCGATATTTGTCTTTGGTCCCGTTCAGTCAGCATCGACTTCCGACTACAGTTTCGACGGTTGTTGCCATCCGACGTGACTGTGGGCCATTTTTTGAACTCACGCTTTGATACTCAGGCAAAGGTAGCTTGCACGGGATATCCTTTTGCCCTTTCTAAATGCTGTGGCCCCTTTTTGTTACTGAGATACGTCTGGCTGACGACCCATTTTTTGCAGCCAAAGTTCGACACGCATTAACACAAACTGGTGTTAACAATGCTCATACATTGCTTAGCTACTACTATCTCGCAATGAAATTACTCGTGCGCATTCATTTGTAGATTCAAATTACTTTACATAGAAGCGTCGTAGAACGCTTAAAGTGACTAATTTTTGTCCTGTGTGCTTATTATGAAATTAGCTATAAAACCATTGCAGTAAACTAGCTTTGCTCAAAGAGAAAAACTGGTTGATTATTTTCTGCTAAATGAAACGGAAATACTCTGTTGAGTACCAAGCCAGTAAAGGAGGACACACTGGAGTCAAATAACTTTATTTTGAGCAAAATATGACGATTAATATCTGAAAAAATTTCAAGTTCGCAACAATGCAACAAGTGCGAGGGGGGGGGGGGGTTCATAAATTGGACGAGAGAAACAGGCCACGGCGCTGAAAAGTCACCTAACCATATTAGGCAGAGCAACAATGTATCTTCAATCTCCATGCATCTTCAAGTCTCCATCTTGGATTTTAACAATCAGTGTTTTTTCGTTAAGAGGAAACAATGAATGTTGGATTGTTGCTCCGTTTGCTCTGGCCATGTGATTTTTCAGTGCCGGGGCGTATCTCTTTCGATGGCTGCGTTAAGGTCCCTATGAGTAGACAGAACCTACTCATTATCCGGCATTATCTAATTTCTTCTTCTTATAAAGTTTCCCGCTTCAGTCGAGAGGTAGAGTCGTTTTGGCAAGAAGAAGCAAGGTCTATAAACACAGAAAGATCTCGGAAGAAGTAAGAAAGCTGCTGTTAAAAGAAAGCTGAAGCGAGAACTGCCAAACGTTTCTTTCATTTATAATGGAAATCGGTAAAACAAAGCCACGAGGAAATGATGGAAGGCCACACAGAATATTTGTGAATCTCATGAAGTTATCCTGACAGATTACGCAAAGAAAGATGAATCCATCAACTGCAAATAATAATTATTATTATAATCAGTACGAAAAGATGAAGCAGAAGAGAAAAGGAATGCTGTAATATGCTGTTCGCGACCTTCACGGCAATACGCCCGTTCACTCCGAGAAAATCACTCATCCAACAAAGCGGTGCCACTGTGTTGTAAACTAGGCTATGAAATATTGCCTTACCTGCCATTTTCCCCAGTGAATTCTTCCTCTTTCATTCGATAAAAGTGCTGTGTGGGAAGCGTTTAAATGTGTCTTTTTACAGGGAACATACAAATAGAAGGACTAAGGGGTCGTTCATAATTACGTAACGCTTGAGGGGGCGATTTGGACACCGTTACGCAGCATTACAGCGGGGTAGGGGGATTAGGCCTGGGGTTACGTAACGCTTCTTTTGAGATTTATTCGAAACTAAATTTGATGGATGATTAGATTTATATAATGAAAAACCATCTAGTTAAAATAAGTTTATTTACCCCCTTTGCAGGTAAGTTTGTTTATTTCTTTATTCAAAATTTTAATTAAATAATTATTGTTCATAAGGTGTGAGTCAAAATGATAGCACCACAGAGGAATACGCCAAGTACTCAAAACATAAAACATATATAATAATCTTTTATTTATTTTTTCTTTTGTATGACACTACTGGTAAACCCAAGTTTTATAATATGGAAATTGCAAATCACATTATCAATTTAATCAACAAAAACATAAATTTGCCACTTGTAAACTGAGTCAAAATGATAGCACCACCAATCCCCCTCTACCTAATGAGACCAACCTGTGGCACCTATTTTGCATACAAGGTAAGAAATGATAATGAGAAACATGAAAACCAAATCATTTTTCATTTCTGTGTGAAACAATTCATTTCCACTACATCTTACAATGGGTCGTGGTAAACAACTGACACAGTTTGAAAGAGGACAGATAACAGAATTATACAAAGCTGGACATTCTCTCAGAGAAATTGGCAGACGAATCAAGCGTTCCCATAAAGTTGTCAGCAATTTCATTCGCCAGAAATATACTTATGGGACGAAAAAATCAACTGGGCGCCATCCTGCTCTTTCAACACGGCAAAAAAGATTTGTCATGAAAGAGCTAGCGCACTCTCAATCTAGCACACGATCTGTTGCATCACATCCTGCAATTCAGGTATCACAGTCCACAATTGTACGAACTGCGAAATCATGTACATGGCTTGCATACAAAACACTGAAAGTGATGCCTGCACTGAAACCACAACATAAGACCAAACGAGTGGCCTGGGCTCGTGAACACATGACCTGGAGAACACAGTGGGACACAGTCATCTGGAGTGATGAGAAGAAGTTCAACTTAGATGGTCCGGATGGCTGGTCCTACTACTGGCATGATGTCAGAAGAGAAGAGTCGCTGTTTTCAGAGCGTCAACAAGGGGGTGGATCTTTGATGGCATGGGCAGGATTTAGCTCTCGTGGCAAAACAACCCTTGCTTTTCCCTCTGGTAGAATGAAGGCTGTGGACTATCAGGAGTTGCTAGGACTTCATCTTCTGCCTGTTGCGGAAAACCTGGGTGGACCGTTCTTCATATATCAACAGGACAACGCACCTATTCATACAGCAAAAACAACCTGGGAATGGTTCCTGCAGAATGGAGTGTGTGTCATGGATTGGCCACCACTTTCCCCAGATATTAACCGATGGAAAACTTGTGGGAAATCCTGGCAAGAGCGGTCTACAAAGATGGAAGGCAGTTTCAATCCATTGCAGAACTGAAGCAAACAATTTTGTTGTCTTGGGATCAAATTAACAGTCAACAGCTTCACAAACTTGTTGCAACAATGCCTACGAGAGTGTTTAAGCTGATCTCAAGACAGGGAAGTCACATCGGGTACTAATAATATTTTGTTCCTTCAATTTCAATACTGGTGCTATCATTTTGACTCAGTTTACAAGTGGCAAATTTATGTTTTTGTTAATTAAATTGATAATGTGATTTGCAATTTCCATATTATAAAACTTGTGTTTACCAGTAGTGTCATACAAAAGAAAAAATAAATAAAAGATTATTATATGTGTTTTATGTTTTGAGTACTTGGCGTATTCCTCTGTGGTGCTATCATTTTGACTCACACCTTATTATAAAAACTATGCAATTGTTTTCTAACTATTACATGTACGAAATCCTTTATCTGACAGTCTAAGAACCGCATTTTTTGTGAAGGGTCGAGCGTCAATTATAAGGATTTTAGAATCGTGTCTCCCTAACATTTTGCAATATATCGGCCGGCTCCGTTGACTTCATACTATGAATATTTTAATGTACTATATCTGCTTAATAAGTAATCTATGAAAATATTCATTGAGAAATTAGAACCTCCGTGCCAGTAAACTTATGAATTAAGGGCATCTGTAACTGGTGGATTTCCGTGAATGCATGAATGCAACAGAGTTAGCCAATATTGTCGCGCTTCTTGCATTAAATTGTGCCTCAGTGCTTGTACAGACGGAACATGCAATTGCTATCAAACTGTAGTTGTGATACCACACTCTTGGTTTGGTTTGTTTGGTATTAACGTCCTTTTCAACTGCCATGGTCATTTCAGGACGGCGTTATAGGGGCCGCAAATTTTGCCTTGCAAGGGTTCTTTAATGTACGGCCGGCAAACGACTACACGGGACTAACGGCTTTACTTCCCTTCCGGAGGAAGTGCGTGATCTCAGGATTTTCCCCCTGAAAAAATCCTCGTCGTCCTCGGCCGGGGTCGAACCCGCGTCCTCGAGCATCAGAGGCGATCAGGAAACCACTGAGCCAGCGAGGCCGATACACTACACTCTTCAATAAGACGCTGCACAGATACACAAAGATCAAGTTTCTGCAATATTTCCACTTTCTGCATTATTGATAGCGATAAATGCTTCATCTTCTTTTTCTCACTGTTTCTTCTCTGCAGTTCTATTTGATATTTGTATTTGTATATAGAGTCAAAATAACAAACAAGGGGAAAAAAGCGAACTGTACTGTAACTTTCCGAAATCCGAAAATAATAATCCGAATATAATCTCTTACCCGAAAATCAAAGCATAGCTACTCCCAAGGATTTCGGATAATAGATTATACGCCACATTATAATTTGTCCATTCACAAAGCGCCATAATAGACCTTCTCTATGGAGATTTTGATAAATAAGATTAAAAAGTAACACGAACATAAGAAACATAAGATAGGCTGTTTTTTTTTTTCACAATGAACATTTCATTTACACTGATTGAGCAGAACTCAAGGGATAACAGGTCGCTGATTCGCGATCGACCACCACGTGTGTTCCACGCCCCCTGAAGGCCTACGCGGCGGGCGCAGATGACTGTAAGTGGCTGTGTGATTGATTTATGTGAAATGCAACGTCGTCGTGAATTGACGCCATTCGAATGGTGCATGGTGGTGGGTGCCCGATGCATAGGAAGTTCGATTTCGGCGGTCGTGCATGAATTCGGCTTCACACGTTCAACCGTGTCTAGGGTGTACCGAGAATGCTTGGAAGAAGGCGTAACAGTCCAGTGATACCCGCGTAGGGCGACGGGTCCCACAGCCGAGGGCACACATGTTCCTACCGATTGTCTACTGGGAGACGTTTCTAGTTCGGCCGATATTGAATTTGTCCGTGATTAGTCGCACTGTGGCTCTCCTGTCTCTGTTGACCATTCGTGCCAGGTGTCGCCGGTCACGGTCATCGAGGGTGGCTCTTGTAGAATTTTACGCCTTCCTCCAACCATTCTCGGTACACGTCGGGCACCCACCACTATGCACCGTTCGAATGGATCACTGCGTTATCGGACACCCCGACGCGCATTTGCTACCAATCACAAAGGATGGACACTGCAACAGTGGTGTAACGTCATATAGTCGGACGAGTCACGGTATCAACTGTTCCATGCCGAAGGGAGGCACCGAGTGTGGCGCAGAGCTCATAAGGCGATGGAGCCGGCATGCCAAGGCACGAACAGGCTGCAATTGCTACCGCTCTACAGACTGTGTGGTGTCATCTGCCTCCGGAAGTGTATCAGGGACTTGCAGACTCACTTCCGCGCCGTATCTCTGCGCTCCACAGGACCAGAGGGGGTTTGACCAGATATTAGGTGACTATCCCATGAGTTTTGCTCAGTCAGTGTATTGTGGAAATTCTTAAACAAATCTTTTTATTATTTATACCAGCAATGGTCAAACTGCAGTCCACGGGTTCAGCAATGCCACTCTGAAAACTCGTTGACGCGGTCTGCGACAATAAAATGCTTCATTTTGCTGGAAACGACATATTATGCTAATAAATGTTAAATTCTGTTTGAGGCCCTTGACAATTTCAAAAGTTCAAAATTTTTTAGTGCACAAGTAAACTTTTGGGGGCAGCAGTCCTATGGAGACAGAGTCTATGCGTGTGTATTGAAAAATATTGGATTTTTGAAATTCTGACTTCGGATACTTAAAGACGATTAAAAAGTAGAATAGGAATGTCTGTAAGACCCACTCTCTATCTCTTTGTCTTCATCGATAAAATTGGTTTCAAAACTTTAAAAGTTCCACACTTTCAGGGCTCTATCTCCTATACCGATGGATCAATTGAAAAAAACACCAAGAATAAAACATTTCTCGAATATTGTGTACAATCTAATATACCATTAAAAATAGGGGTTCATATTTAAGATTTCAAAGTTATCCCCTCCCCCAGCCCCCCTCACAAGGGGGGGGGGGTAATTTTTTAACTAATGAATTTCCCCCGCGAAATAATTCACTTTTGATTTTGGGCATTTTTTCATACAATGCTTAGTTTCCGACATATTCAGTTGTCTCAAGATAAATACCTCACCCTGTATATGTAAAAGTGTTATTTCTATCTTGTCACATATCTGACAAGATAGTATTACTCATTAACTATTCATTTTATAATTGATACTCATAATATACGAAGTTTTTCAAAACTCGTCAAAAGTTTAACATGCTTCTGTAATTTTGCAATAATTTCTAATAAAACAAATTGATATTAAAGGGCTTTTGAAAATCCAGGGGGAGGGTGAAGGTGCATTATGGATGTGTTACAAGGGAGAGGGAGAGTTAAAAATGAGACAATTTTGCGTTACGTAATTTACGGACGACCCCTAATATAAGTGCAAAATTTTAATCTATTTATATGCTTTCTAACAAAAGATACGAACTTTGTACACTCCCCCCCCCCGTATGCGATACTATGGGAGCATGTCGTTATAAAATAAACAAAAAAAAAAATTTTTTTTAATTATTTTAAAGGATAGCAATAGAAACCAATATGGATATTTGGAAATTATGGATATTCATAATAAAAAGAAAGTGTAGAATGGGGAAAAAAGTCATGAGAGGAAAAATCTCTGGATCACAAAGAGAAACAAAATATGAAATACCGGGCTTTATCTTCTTTTCAAAGGAAAATTTTAGACGGAAAAAATATATTCTCGATCTTTATATCTAAAAATCCCTAGTCTGTATTTTTAAGATTTTTAGAGGTTATAGGTTATTTTTTCACTAATAACAATCCTCTCCAACAAATCAAATTTAAAAGTTTGCTTAAAAGTTATTTTTCTTTAGTATATTGGAGCAATCCAATAAGCAAAGGTATCGTCAATTTTTCCAAAATTGTGTTTATGTTATACCAGAAATTCGGTAGACGTTGATTTACCGTCGTTTGTGTATCGTGAATCTTTTAGTAAATTTTCTTGATGTAGCATCTATGGCATGATCCACAAGACATTTTGTAGACTCCTCTGCTTTCAAAGATATTTACGTGTCTCTTGCATACGGCTTCATATTGCCATTCTCATTGTCAGCACGTGGATTTTCTTGATTTCTTCTGTAGGCTTCTACAATTGTACAATTATAGTTGCCGCCACGTAAATTGAACGATCTTTTTGACATGCGCAGTAAGTCTTCTCATTAATATGCCTTATCTGGATTTTACCCATGATGCACTTGTTCTAACTTGTTCTACTATAGTAATTTGTTTGTTTAAGGCCCAATGCCGAAGTACATGCAGCTATTTTTCGAGTTTCTGGGGAGGCATGCATCTAATTACAGTTAAAGTCTCCCAATATTATATTATTATTAGTTATCTCGAGGTTGCCAATGAGATTAACACATTCTTCTATTTGGATATAGGACGGGCGATAAATTAGAGTGAAAGTCGTCCAACTATTGCTAATAATTTAATTAATACGGCTTCTAAACCACCCCTACTAACAGACTCAGTTAAACAATATGGTATGTTTTCGCTAACAAGTATTAAGACGCCACCACCTCTCGTTTGGCGATCGGCTCTATAGACATTATATAACCACTCTGTCATCACAATCCTTGGTCAACCAAGTTTCAATTACAACACATAGGTCAGTCAAGTGAGTGGTTAATAAAGCTTGAAGATCGTCTAATTTTGGTAACAACGACCGAGAATTAAGATATATAATTTTCGTAGCAACTTGTTCTTATTTTTTACTTATTCTGGGGCGTGTCAGGCCTCCCACCAGACTTTGGCTCACTCCAGTAGTCTTCATTAAAATCGGGGTTTGGGCCGTAAAAAGGCCGTATTGATATACCTTTCGGCCACATTGATTCCCGCAGACAATCCTCCAGTGTTGAATCTAAGACACGCACGAAGACATATGGAGATATCTTACCCTTGCGGGTTGTCCATCTACCACATTCATTGATGTTCAAGTTATGGTCTCTTCTGTGGAAACGATTTCTTTCTAGCGATTGTGTGAGTAAAAACATTTTCTTCGAGAGCTTTTCAAATTATTTCTCATTTATTAGGAGCTTTAGCATAAAAGCTACTTATAAAAATGCACCCTTGGTCTGTACGTTTATCCGGCCGTCCGTCCGGCCGCCGTTTGTACGATAACTTGAAAACGGATTAACTTTTTCAAATTCTGTTTTCAGAAATATGACCATCAAAGTCTTAGCTCGGCCGTATCAACTTTTCAGAATTTTTCGTGGACCCCTTCAAGTCGAATTTACGTGCTAAAACAGTGAGTGTAATGAATACCAAGATAACGGCATGTCATATAACAATCGATTTGTCAAGAAGGAATACATTGTTACTTTCTGTTCATCTTTTAAGCATTAATGACATCGGCGCGCGCACGTGAAATCGCTTTGTCGACGCACGATTGCTCAAGTGCTCATAGCACAGAATAAGAGAGTAATATTGCTCCGTGCTCATAGTCTAAATTATTAAGTAGCGGAAGAATGGAGCAACTTATTGGTTTTATTATTTCAGTCCTTCATAATTTCTACACTTTTTGAGGTAGAAGGTTGAAATTCGGACTGTAGCTTCCTATGGGCATGTCCATCTGCACTATTTAGTTTGGTTTTGATTGGTACACTGGGGTCGGAATTACGGGGGTGGGATTCAGAGAGGACAACATATCTATGTGCTATTTAGATACATAAAGGCGTGAAATTCAGTATCCAGATTTCTCTAGACAAGATCTATATTATTATGAAGTTTAGGCCCAATTGTTCCATTGGGGTCGGATTTGCGGGGGTGGCAGTCACTTGGTCCTTAGAACTATGGCAACATATGACATGTTATATATCATACGTTCGGAAATGATGAAAAAGGAAAGAAAATAACGAGGTTTTTTACATTTCATGCATATTACGTTCGTAAAAAGTGCAGATAAAGAGGTAAAAACAGATGACCGCAGGATCTGCTACTCCCCTCACTCCGTCCTGTGAGGGTGGGTGGGGGGGAGGGGTTAATTTATTTTTTATAAATTTATAAATGTATTTCTGCTTCACTGCTAAAGCTCCTCCTTGGAATGTTTACAAGATTTTATTTTCTCTTTCTTTCTTTCTTTCTTTCTCTTTTATTGTGTTAATATCATTATGTTAAAATTTTTTCTCAGTTATTGTTTTTATCTTTTTCTTCTTAAATTAGGCTAGAGAGAGGGTCAGTCGCAGGCTAACATTATTTATCTCTCTGATTAGCCTATTTTTGATTAAATGATTCACCCCCATCACTGTATTTATAACGCCTGCTTTTTTGCACTTACCTTACCTCTGTAGTTCACTTAGAAACGCGTCACCCTATACCATTAAATTTTGCATTGCTTTATTTATCGACCCTCGTATTTTTCAGCGATACGAGGCCCTATCATGATTTTATTTATAATAGTTTTATAGAAAAATTTGGTCTTTTTTTTTAAAAAAAAAATTCATTTGAATCTAAGAACTAGCACATGTTTATACAGGGTGAATAAAAAAGTCTGAACCCCCCCTTTTATTTTTTGAACCGAAGCAGACATGTCAATTTTGATGAATCTAATGAATAGGAAGTTGTGGGTGGCCTATCCCATGGTGCACTTTTCATCATCCCAAATATGCAAATTAGGACACATTCAAAATTTATCTCAAACACCGTAAGGGATAGAGAAAAAAACCCAATTGCAAACTTGTTCAGCATAAAAAAACAAACAAAACAAAAAAAAAATCATTCAAATCGGACCAACCAATCACCCACAATCACGTGGTGAACTGTTTGTAGCTTATAAACAGTCACACTGCACAAACAAGTTACTTCAAACAGTTTAAAAAAAAGTTAATCAACAAAATGCTCGATGTGACGACCGTGGGCACCATAACACAATTGGGCACGGAACCTAACTGACGCCAAAACATCGGCAAGCATGGCTGGTGTCACTCCTCGGCACGCTTCCTGGATTCGTTGAACCAGATCCTCCAGTGAGGCGGGCTGCGTAGCATAAACCTTGTCCTTCAGGTATCCCCACAAGAAAAAGTGAAGTGGTGTAAAATCAGGGGAGCGGGGTGGCCAACAAACTGGTCCTCCTCGGCCAATCCAATGTTGTCCAAACATCTCACTTAGACGCTCGCGAAGAGACCAACCCATAATGTGGAGGAGCTCCATCATGCTTAAACCACGTGCGCTAATACGAGGCCAATGGTAAATTGTCAATGAAGTCTGTGACTACCACGTTGAGAATTTCAGCCCGGTAGCGTTCTGCAGTCAGTGTTCCATCGTAAAAATACGGTCCAACCACAGTGTCATTGTACAGTCCACACCAGACATTGATTCTCCAATTCACTTGGTGAGTTGCTTCTTGATGGTTGTGCCTGTTGATAACTCCATCCCTGGTGAACTGGGCTTCATCTGTCCACAACACCTCATGAATGAAGTTTGGATTGTCATCCAGGCAGGTAAGTAACCAGTTGCAGAAGGCGGCCCTAGGAACATACTCCAATGGCAGTAACTCCTGGTGACAATGAATATGGTATAGGTGAAAATGATGTGCGTGTAGAATGTTGAGAACAGTTCTCTGATGGCACCCAACTTCTGCAGCAATTGCTCTGCTGCTTGTGTGGGGATTTGCAGCAACTGCAGCCAGAACTAGTGTTGTGCATTAACATTGCATAATCCTCGTCGCCTTGTGCCCTTGGTCGTCCTCGTTCTGCATTAACATTCCCTGTAGCCTCGAATCTTTGAATAATGTGACGCATTGTTTGACGAGATGGATGGCGTTCGTTAGGGTATCTGTCTCGATACAACCTAACTGCAGCATGTAGGTTTCTCCTTGCCTCTCCGAAGCAGAAGATCATGTTGACCATTTCCGGAACCGTGTAGCTTGCCATCCTGGAATTGTTCTGTCTTCTGTGTGCTGAAACTTGCCTTTTATTTGCTTTTCCGCATGAAAGTGAATGTCAGTATGGTAATTTATGTTAATTTTTTGATTTGCATGCTTTACATGGTGGAAATATCAACATTCAGTTTTCCTTGTGCAGTGTGACTGTTTGTAAGCTACAAACAGTTCACCACGTGATTGTGGGTGATTGGTTGGTCCGATTTGGATGATTTTTTTTTGTTTTGTTTGTTTTTTATGCTGAGCAAGTTTGCAATTGGGTTTTTTTCTCTATCCCTTACGGTTTTAGAGATAAATTTTGAATGTGTCCTAATTTGCATATTTGGGATGATGAAAAGTGCATCATGGGATAGGCCACCCACAACTTCCTATTCATTGGATTCATCAAAATTGACATATCTGCTTCGGTTCAAAAAATAAAAGGGGGGGTTCAGACTTTTGTATTCACCCTGTATATTAATGTTTGGGAGCCCGTATTAACTGTGGCTCTTTTGTAAGGATTTGCACGCCTACTGTTAACTACTTCATAGCATATTTGGTAAATTGGCAATGACGTCCCATACGCTGAGATACATGTGGGGTTGAACCCCGTTATTACGAAATTCAAGGGAACCAAAATGTTTTCGTATCATTTGGTTTTCGTATTATCCGATTTTCATATGATTCAAGTCTAAAAAAATTTCGTCAGTCATTTATTTCAGGAAAATACATATAATTGATGTTGAAGTTGGTTTAAAATTTACATGAACGAGTATATTTTTTGTAATAGCACTGTTCACAGAACTAATAAATTGAAAAGATCTGATGGAACATCAATGCATACAGAATGTACTCCTCAACATTTGAAAACATATGCTAGTAAGATGGTGCGGAATTTTTCTGTCTCATCATCATCACTTCTCCTTCTTGTTCAGATTTGTCATCTTAATTTTCATTTCGACAATACTCCACCATGTCGTCCATGCTTAAGAGATCTTCGGTGAGAAGATCTTCATCGATTGCTGGAATGCCAGACGGCCCGGCTGCTCTCTTTGACTTTGAAGGAGTTCGACCTTTCCAATTCTGGCTGAGTAGCTTCTTCAATGTCGTCGAAAATTCATTTCTAAAAGAACCAATCAGAATTCGCAGCTAAGAATTTATCTTTTTTTTTTTACAATAAAAATCTCAAATAAGGTAACTTTCTTGGAATGAATTTCTTCATTTCTGCATATGCGACTCGGGGAAAATTCGTATTAAAAGACAATTTAATATAGGATTATTATATACCTGACTAGGATCAAAGAAAATTTCGTATTAAGCAGGAATTCTTATTAATCGATTTCATAATAAAGGGGTTCGACTGTAGTTTCATGGCTTGTATGATGCCGCAACCTATTTTGTCATTCGATTTATGCTACTGATTATGCGCACCGGACCTAAGTAGTTGCAGATTTAACTTGGCGGAATACTTTTCCTATTTATAAGTGTATAACTTAAATCCATAATTTTTTACAAACACATAAAAGCTATTGATTTAATTATCTGCTAATGCCTGTGTCTTAAATCTCTCTTAATACAGGGTTAGTTAAAATTTTAGTATATTAACGTTTAAATGGTAGAAACCATTTATTCTAAACATACATCATAAGAACTTATAGATGGTTTAACAGCACGCTATTGATGAACTTCCACTACAGATCCGGTTGGCGGATATTTCCAACGGGATGGCGCACCACCGCATTTTGCCCTTACTGTTCGTGCTTATCTCGATCACATACTTCCAGATCGATGGTTAGATTGCAGTGGATATTGCCGTAGCTCCACATCTCCCTGATTTGAAACCTTGTGATTTCTGGTAACGGTGTATGGTGAAGGTGCGCGTGTATAGCAGAAATGTTCGTGATATCAGTAACTTCAAGGACAGATTATGGACTGAAGTATCATTTATTCATAGCAAAATGTGCGTTAACGATTTAAATGGCACTATTGCTCGCGATGAACACGATAGCATATGGTGTATGTTTTGTGAAAAATGATTTCTTCATGTAAGTGTTAACATAATTTTGACAAACTCGGAATAAGATTTCTGTTCAGATTTCTTTATTTTAGAAGAACAGCTCTTCATATTGTCGTAAAATTCGGATTAAAACAAATTTTTTCAAACTGTTCGTGAAAGCCAGCCATGTGTTTACAACTTATATTATATAAAACCTATTTGTCTTATAGCGTATGTAAAATCGAATATAAAAAATACGATTTTCTCGATAAAGATCCATGAAGTAAAAAAATTTTGCAAAGAGCTCATTTGCGTCGCTGCTTTATTCAAGGCAGCTTGCACGGACATGAATAATTACTTTTTTCCCACTAATTTTTAAAAAACTTTTATAAATTTTAATGAAACAAATTTTTCAAGAGAAATGCCTTAATTCCTTGTATATACTACCCTAAAATAATGGAATGAGCACCTCCTAATTTACACGAAATCTCACTTGTGCTTTGGAACCCTTGTTCGCACACAAGTAGCTGAGGTGATTTTATAGAGATGACGTGGTATCTTGTAAATCGTCTAACGTTGTCGTAGGTGGACAACGGCTAAACGAATAGAATTTGAATAATAATTGGTGCCGCAAGGCGGAAATTTCTGGAAAACTATCACAGCCACTTTCAACTCTTGGAGATATCGTGAGGAAATAGTACATAGGCATTAGAACACGCATGACCCAAGTCGGACGGGTCTTGAAGCGCGAAGTTCATTAAGAAACCATTCGAGGTATCAACAAAGACTTCCAATAGGCAACAGGAATCAGTGTGCATTGCAACACTTTGCCGAAGAAACCGCATGCATTCGGCATTCACGGATGTGTATCCATATACAAGCCAAACATCTCGCCATACAAGGTTTTCAGACTGTTGAAGAGTGGAAAAACATTTTGTGGAGTGACTAATCACTCAACACTCGATCCAGTCGAGTCGGCGTGTTTGATATGGCGAATGCCAGAGGACCGCCTTTTACCTGAATGCATCGTTCCAACCTTGACAGTCGTAGAGTCATGGTGTAGGGATGATTTCATTGTCTAGCCTAGGACCCTTGCATGTAGTTGAAAGCAATTTGAATTCTGAAGCCTGTATAGACATTTCGGACAATAGGGTGCTTCTTACGCTGCGGGAATTTGGTAACGAAGATTGTTACTTTCAGGACGAGAATGCACCATGTCATGTTGTAGCTTCCGTCAGGCAGTGGCACACAGACATGAATGTCAATCGCCTTTCGTGGCCAGGACGGAATCCCGACCAATCGAACATTAATCCGAAAACCTTTTCTGACATGGCTAGATTCTTGCAGGAACACTAGATGGTATTGTAGAAAGTATGCCCAGAAAATGTCTACTTAATTTCAGCACGCAGAGGTCCAACAAGGTAATAAATAAAATAAAATATCACTTTTTCCCGTACCTGTGTACTTTCAATTCCATTGTTGTAGGGTTGTGTAATTATATAGTGTATAATTTATATTTTGGGCATTACATTTTTATTAAAGATTCTGTTTTATTATTTTATTATTAGTTTGAATTAAACTAAAATAAGATATAAAAGACCATTAAATTCTATTGATTTTATAGTTGAACACTATTAATGTTATTATTATTATTTCTAGGATGAAAAATGTGAAAAACAAAATACTACCTTGAGGAATGCATTACCCTATTATTAATTATCCAGTAGCTCATGATCCTTTCGTGTTTCATAACGAGCACGTGGGTTGATAATGATGATGACGATAGTGATGATGATGTTGATGATGATCGTGAATTAAATAGCAAGGAGGGAGTGAGAGAGGGAGAAAAAAAATGGGGACGACACTGGCATTTGTGTGTGGATGGCAGTTAAATCATTGTTTCCTCCCTTTTATCGTTGGTGGAACAATGGAATGCGCACAACAACTACGCGTCCGCCTAGCACCCTCCTCAAACCCAAAAGGCGCAAACGATTAGTTTTGCTTGGGCCGCGTGTTTGTCGTCGGTCGTCGTTGTCACCTGCGATCATCGTTTCGTCGACCCTCGCCTTACCTCGCTCTCTGTTCGTTTTGTCACGCTCGCCGTGTCCCTTACTCGCTCTCCTTTTCGATCCTCTCTGTCTATAATCCCAAAAATAAGTGATCGATTGTTCTGGATCGAGGGTGTGCACGGGGGCGTCGACAGCCGAGCGGATGAGCAAGACACCGTTCATAACTGATGCGTCATTATTCATTTTTTTTTACACCCGCCCTTAGGATTTTTTTTGTTTTTGCTTTTCATTCTTTTTTCTTCCCGACCTCCCCGTTCTCCTTCCATTTTTTTTTTTTTTTGTTTTTTTTTTTTTTTCATTCCCGCCCCCCCCCTTTCCCCCCCATTTTTTTTTTTTTTCGTTTCTGTTGTTGTTCAGTGTCGACGCCGATCGTCTCCGCTCAAGGATGCTCTCCTTCAAAAAAAAAAGTGGGAATTCTTCTTCTTTCAATTTGAAACCATTTCCAGTTGACCAAATCGATGAAGAACCCATCTTCGCGCTCACATACTAACGTTTCGTTCGTCTATTCGTCTTTTAGATCGTGCTCACATACAAATACGTATGAACACCCCAGAAAAGAAGAAAAATATAAAGAGGACGAAGAAAAATGCATGGAAACTTTTAAGGGAAACTGAACGTATATCTTAAATATAATTGAGTTAATGTCGATTTATAATGTTCACAAAATTAACGTTAAGGTCGTTGTATTAAAAACATCCTTCATTAATAAAGATAAATGCTCACACGTTTATATTACATTATTGCTATTGATTTATTGATGTCTCCTATCGAAGCGCCGCCCCAACATAGTTTATTATTAGAATGTAATCGGTTTCGCGAACATCGTTCCCCATTGTCATTGGTTTCGCGATAACCATTCCCCGTTTCTGTTACTTTTGTATTGCGAATGACGTCGATAGGATTATATTTTTCTGAAAAATCATGTATGAATACAGAACATATCGACTTAAAAGAGATATGGGAGAACTATCACAATCCGTTGCAACAGTTAGGCCTTTGGTAAATAAACCACAGTAAAACCAATAAGCGAATACTTGGAATTTACTGAGAATGGAATAGACTCTCCAAATTCCGTTAAATTTTGCATACGTGGCGTAAATAAGTTATTACACTATGAAAACTATTAAGATCAACCATTTCATTATGATGCTAGCGAAAAGTAGGATATTGTACTATTCTTTTAGACACTATCAAGGAAGCTAGTGCTTTGGGAATACAAAATTTAAAAGTTAATACGTGACATATGATATCCAGAATTCAAGCATACATTTTCTCAGCGGATGGTCTATCCAGAATTTTCTCAACGGATGGTCTAAACATGGAGAATTTTCAACGAAAAAGGCAAAGCTTGTATCAATATTTTAGTTTATTTTCTTACTTAGTTAGAATTACTATATGCGCATTAATGACGGATATAAAAGGAAAGAAAAATGCGCAAACTCTAGAATAAAACAGAGATTGGACTCAAAGTGGTAAAACCCTGAAAAGAAGCTGACGTTTCGGATTGAGTCTATCCTTTATCAAAGCAAACTAATGGGGTTTTACCACTCTGTCTTAAGATGTATACCGGTATGCACAATAATATCGAGATAAAAGTGTTTAAGCTCAGCATTGCGATGGTAATTATAATTTGCTTTCCAGGGTAAATTCTTCTTGTGAGACAAATTCTTATTGACCGACCAGTAACAAAGATTGGAGGCCAATGTTTTCGTTTTCCTAACTGAACATTTATTTTTCACTGAACTCGTTTTAAAAGGTCATGATTCCAATAGATAAGTTGAAATTTTGAAGGAAAAAAAAAATCCGTCTGTACCTATGTGATAAATTTTGTGCTGCTAACTCCTACAAATGAATTTAGTAGACTGATAGAGGATTCATTAAACCTTCATGTTTTAACATGATAACGTTTTAAGGCTGGACATCTATCTACAAAAAACGTGATGCGAAAACCGACACCAAAAAGTGTTACGGAAACACTGTTTTGTTTTCCATTGTTGTTGCACGCTTAACCATTGTTGGCGCCGGCTTGAAGCATACGCCGCAGCTGAAAAGACATGTGACCATTGTTGTCTGAGCAACAATTTTTATTTAAATCTTTACTACAGAGATATTATGAAATATATTGAAAGTGTGTTAACAGATAGCGCAACTATACTTTGTTTTGCTTTCAGCGTTTTGATTGAAGACTAATGAATCCTAGTGTATTGGAATAAACTCATTTCCATTACAATAAATATATTTTATTTTTCACAATTTAATTCATAATTTATTATTTTGAAACATTTAGATCTTTTGATGGTTTTTGAAGTCTTCAACTTATCCATAATTTAAGCGCTGGTTAAATTTCTATGTGCTTTGAAGTGCTTAATTTATTTCTACAAATTCCTTTCTCTCTATAGTTTAAGAATAATTTTCCGGCTAAAAAGAGCGTTATGGGTGATGCAATAATTTTAATTTTTCGTCATACAAAATACACTCTTTTTAAGATTGTAGATACTGCGAAAAGCTTGCAGGTGCCGTGTTTGTTGTCCCGCATTCGATTGTGAGCACAGACACTATGTTTACTCGACATTTCGAGAGACTCGATACTCGTGCTTATATTTCATACTTCAGCTATTCTAAGTCCTTATTCAGTATTACCGATGTACATGATTCTGTAGACTCGTCCATTGAAAAATACATAAAAGGTTTATATTACTGTATAAAATATTTATTTGTTTCTTGCATCTAAAAACATTATCATGATTCAATGTTTCGGGTTGCAGATTCGAAACTAAGTCATTTTTTTTACGTATTTTTATGACAATTAGTTAAGTCTTTTTTTTAGAAATATTTATTTTTTTGTAAAAATGAAGAAATGGTTGTAACATTCATACAAGCGAACCAAAGTCAATATATTCGTCATGTACGGACTTCTCTCATTGAGGCGAATAATTTTTCGAAATAAATTGTTTGGCTCTGGTGAGCCATTTTTTCGTTTTAAAGGTTTTTTATGACCCGGCTTCGATCGGATGGGTATCCCCCCCGGCGGGGTTTTTTTCTTTTCATAACAAAGAGAGAGTCCTGTGCGAATGTATATTTCCACCATGACAATTTATTCCTAAGTTTGTTTCCAATGTTCGTGATAGTATTAGATTGCAATGTCTGTGGGCTATGTTCATAAACGCATCCGAGAGTTCAGTCAATGACGCTTATCCTTGTTGCCACGCCAATCAAAAATATATTATACCAATTATATTACATAATAATAATAATCAGTAATTGAAACTGAATGCTGTATCAATGCCGATCAAGATTACAAACAAGTTGGCACGAAGGCTTTGTCTAAAAAATCTGATCAATGCCGACCGTAACTGACTAAACGACATAATAGCAATTTTACGTGCCTGGTCTTCCTTAATTTCAAATTTATACACATCGTTTAAAGCAATGCTTCCTTTTAATACACAAAATCACCAAAGCATGATCAGTCGTGAACGTGATTTTGATTAGTTGCGGTCGGAATCATAGAACATTTTAGATACAGCCCATGTGAGAGATAAAGATGAAATTGACTCTTGCAAGGTAAAAGAAAGTATAAGTTAAAGGAAACTGACCTCCATAACTGGAATTCCAATGAGCCATAACTTCATAGTTATCTAGACTTTACCTCGCGGAATCTATTCATATCGAATTTCACCGTTCTAATTCAAAGTATGTGGGAATAGGAGGAGTAGAGTCGATCATGGCAAAACAAATAAGCAGCTCCATGCTTCACTCACTTTATAATTAATAAAACATTTTTAAGCACCTGAAGCTCCTTCTCCACATGCATCATCGCTAAGGACGAAGAGGCGAGATAATACAAAAAAGTTTCCCATTTACAAATCCAATTGTCCGAATCGGCCACCATAACGCCAACCTCAAGAGACCAATCCAGTTCAAAGTAATAGAATACTGATGAAGGACTAAAGTAATCTACATATCAATTTTTAGAGGTTATATACTGACGGAAACTAGTAAACAGCTGACCCGCCTGGTGACTGAGATCGCTGGCGCGTAAGCTTTCGAACTCTGCTGTGAGCATGGATGAATAAAGATATTTGTTATGTGAAAATGTCTCAGGAAAGCGTTAATGAGTAATGAATTTTAAAGTGGTGGTTGTCAAAGAACCAATCACTGCGTCCTCAGGTCTATTGTACTATCCCCAATGATGATGAAAGAACGATTATGAACGGGATAAACACAAACATCCATGCCCTCGGCGGGATTCGAACTCGCGACTCGCTGGTGTCGAGAGCGGAAAGACCTGTGCCTCAACCCTCTCGGCCACCGAGCCGGCCAGGAAAGCGTCAAGATATGAGTCGTGTGAAAAGCGTACAACATGACCTAGATATTGACGCGCTCAAAAACCTAACTAAACCGCTCCATACTTCCACCTTTTAATAATACGATTTTTAAAATATTGTTGAAACCGTGGTTTCATCATGAATTTCGTTTCTATGTCATGACTTTTATTATGCCAATCAAGGGGATATTTGTGTATTCGACATCCAGCAATAAAATATTTCTGAGAAAGCAACACGTAGCCATGCAACACGCCATATTGAAAGAGAGAGAGCGAGGGTTCCAAAATAAATTGTTGTTGTTTTTATTCTTCCCTTTCACGTTGTTGCTTCGTTTCTTTCTTTTATAAACACTTTGAAAGAATTTCAATTCATATTTAAAAATGACAGTAAGTAGACTGTTTTTATTAAAGGCGGCTAAGTAAATATTTATTCTTTTGAGTTCTAGGAATAGAAAAATAGCATAAAGGATATTGATTAGGTAAAGAAAAACACGGAATCCTTTAAAGAATATTAAATTTCAGATATTTAAGACGTAATAAAAACATAGAAAGAATTCATTTTGTTATATTGATTTAGATGATTTTGATTTATATACGTATATACTGTATATAGGTGCCCAAAAATTACGACTTTGTTAGCTGTAAAAATTAATTTAGAGATGGCTTATTATATGGCACAAATCATGGATTGGTCGATCAGGACGATCGGCGAGGAATTGCGGACAAAGGAAAAGACACACTTGTCAGAAGTCCCCGTCACGAGCGACAAAAATCTCCCACTACGTCACAAATCCCGGATACCTGTGGAGTAAACGTCCGTCGGCTGGGAGGGAAGCCAATCTTATACCGCTACCTTCTGCATTTGACTTCTGCATTTGACCCAACAGTCTCCTCTTTAAGATCTTATTCATTGGCCAAAAAAGATAAAAATCGCATGGAGAGAGATTTGGACTATGGGTGGATATTCTAAAACCTCCCACTTGTAGCGTGCAGAATGCATTCAAAGTTCTGTATCTTGGATGTGTAAATATATAAAAACGGATAGAAACTTTAGCACTGCAATTCATATTTCTAAAGCTCCTTTGCACTCTTTCGTACCTTTGTGAGTTCTAACGGACTCGGAAATATGGCGTCCCTCTCGATCGCAGGTGGCGGGGGGGGAGGGTTCAATGAAAGGTTTTCGTAAATATTATCAATTTTGAGTTCGAATTGACAATATTTATATGTGTTACATGAATATTGAACCCTTCATCTTTCATTTTAAGCAAAGTTGTACGGACTATAGATTTAAACTTTAAACGTGCGACGCCTTGGGACCCGTAGAGAAATTAACCTAGAGATGCAACTGTAATAGATTCCTAAATTGTTCTTTTCGTAACCGCTTTCAGCGCCAGCTGGGGGGATGTTGTTAACTGAAATTCAGCAGTTAAATATTTCCATAATTCCATTCTACAAGTCAACAAACGCCACGGTTATACTTCTTTTCCTCATTTAGTTCCGTATCCTGTAGATGCGATGTGAATCTTTTTAATTTCGTTAAAATTAACTGTGCAATAGAGAATAACAGTACTTAAGAAATATTAAAGCAAGAGTATGCAAAGTACTGATTAAATCATGGGAAAAGCATGGCTAATTTCTCCATTTTTAAAGGTCGCAGTCAGCCTGTATAAAAATTCTTGTATTCAGCTTGCAGTACCATTACCCAGGTGGCTGTAAATAACGAAATACAAAACAAAACTCATTGAGTTTTGCTTCCAAGTTAATTTCTGTATGATTAGCCGACGGGTCTTACGCCACTGGTATTCGGTTACTGTCACCCAGTGGGAGAAGTGTGTCGCCAGTAGCGGGGATTAGTGATAGTCGTTTCTTTTGTTCGCAATGTCTCATCGTTCGTTTTCATTTGAATGCCCCTTGTAGGCTTTTCTTGTGTCAGTGAATTTGTTTGTTTCGTTTATAACTGTATTAATAATAAATATTGTACTTCTTTTGATAATGCCATATTACATTAGCGTGAATGAGACCCATGAATAAACAGAGCTATCAAATTTTAATTTTTCAGGTCCATTTACTTTATTAATACATTGACACGAATTTATATCAATTCCTTAACATTAATTAGAAAACGAGAAACGTCCTTACCAATGGTCATAGACGAGACCTTGTCATCACAAATGTCAACGAGAATTAGCATTTGACAAAGAGTGAAAGACACGTAATTAACATTGGCGCCAATACTTCAACGTCAGTTCGACAGCTATAAATTAATAACACCAATGGAAATTCACAGTCCCTGCATTAGTGTGCAGGGAAATGAGGAATATATTCTGAATCCTATATTTCTGTCTGTCCACATTTTTTTAAGATGCGGGACACTTTTTTTATAGGAAATGTATGCGTCTTTCATGGTTGATTACGGATAGCGCATCCAAATTTCTGTGGGAGCGGTAGTTCCGAGATATCCACCAAAAATAGAATTTCCGAAATATGCTCTATCTCGAAAATAGGGAGTCATAGCAAAATGGAACCAAAACTAATAAAAACCAGTAAATTCTTGTATTGGCCAGTCTTCGATATTCCGACGGATACTATCAAAAAATCATAACTTTCGATAACCGACATTCAATATCTCAATATACGACAGCCGACATTGATATGACGTACATATGTGCATAGAGTAGATTCAATAATAAGCATAATTTTGAAAAATAATTTCAAAACTGGACCAACCGTTACGGAGATTAACAGCTCAACCGGATATGAACTGCTGTATTCACTCGTTATTCAATATGGTGCTCGAATATAACAATATAAACTCTAATGCAATGAGTTACAATTTATCAAATCAACAAATGACAGCAATATTGCAACAATAGTATGAAACGGGACATATCTCATTATCAAAAAATACTTTTTTTGCTACTTAAACTAACGGATCTAGAGTTTTTTTTAATTTATATGACATAAATATTCTGCTTTTATGACTTTACGCTTTATTCTCACACACCCACTGATATACTCAGAAAATTATACACTATTAACTCTTTCACAAACTTGTGCTTTTTCATACGCATCCACTTTTAATCTTATGCTCATACAAAATCTATACATTAATATTTTCACATTTAAATTCCTCATAAAGTTTTTAAGTTCGTTTTGGGAATGATAGCTTGCGCATTTTATAGGTTGCAGGGTAGCATCAGCAACAGTCAATAATCAACAGCTGTCACTTGTACCAGTAATTATCACAAAGTTATTGGTATTGAACTGATTCCCAGATGTCTTTGTGATCTGAGGTAAATATTACGAGAAGGATGACTTCTTCTTAATTTTCTCTGAACAATGAATTTTATGACTTCTTCCCAATCAATTTATTAAACCAGACGCAGGGCATTATTTTTAGTAACCATTAGGGCTGGCCTTCGCATTTGAAAGCGCAACATATTATCTAAATGTACTTTGTAAGTTACAATATAAAAATTTTATGAGGACACCTGTTCATTATGGCCGGAGCAATCAATAGCGGTCGTTTTGTTGGAGGTTCGTTCGTTTCGCAGAGGGGAGAAACGAAAAAAAAATGAAGTTTCAACAGTTTAAAAATGGAACAGGCCCGAGATACATCTCGAGGATGACATCATTTAAATAGGATTTATCAGTTGCACACCTCAATAGACCACGTGACCACAGAAACGGCGATACGCGGGGCTTCGTTTCCTTTCTGGGACAGAACCCCCGATGACGATGGGATTATCTCTCAGGACAAGTATCGCCGTTGTCAGAAGCACCTGTCATGTGGGGGTAGGGGACTGCGAAGGGGGGAAAAATAACGAGGGGGAAAGACAGAGGGAAGGGGATGAATGAACAGCGCATGTGCAGAGGGATCTTTTTTCCTGAAGAGCGACGGTCCATAAAATAAACTGCCCCACGCAATGCTATTGGTGATCAATTAATTCATTCAAAGAGTAAAAACCGAATGGACTCGTCCTTTCCCTCTTGTTGTTAGGGCTCCTCTTCCACCCACCCCCCTTCCAGGCGATTAGCGGGAGACGATGAGTTTAATCTAATGGCGATCGATGAATCACCGCGAGCTGGAGGCGCGGTCAGACAAAGGAACCGTGCCAAAATCGACTCATCCGCGGCCCAACACTATTTGCATCCACGTGTCCTCCCCCTCCCCCCAACCTTTTCCTCGTTTTCTATCAGTCGAATGTCGCCTATAATCCTTCGATCCCACTCCTTAAAATGTATTCCACCGTTAACTCATTCAGAAGTTGGGAATTGCGCGAGATTAAAGTCCGGAGCTTCGTAGAGCCGGGTCCTCACGACCTTAGAGACGGCGAACAACGTGGGAACTGAATCGCTTTCTTCGCGTGCAACTGTTTTCTCTTCAAGAGCACTCATTTTTTTCGAATTTTGTTTGATGTAACTGATGATTTGCGTTCCTCAGTTTGAAAGTTTTTACTCTTGCTACGTTAACTTTCTGCGAACAAAGAGAATTCAGAAGCTATTGTTTAATAGGCATAACACTTATCTCTTGTGCCATCAGATCCCTTATATCTCTTTATTTATTTTGAGAAAAGTTCTGAATCTGGAAAGCTGAAATTGCCACTGCTTCTCAACTTAGTCTTCCTATAACCTGTACGCATTTTTCACAAAGCTGACGTCATAATTGCACGGACGCTACAAACGTTTTTTAGTGGTCTTTATATCCGCTGGAAAATCGCTGATGCAACAGCGGAGCCTTGGAAAAAGCCAAAAATAATCGGTAGTTGCGAGGCCAGGTGATTACGGAACATGTGGAACTACCTTAAAATTGTTGCCGCTAAGAAACTTCTGAAAGAGGGCAGCCCGATGATCAGGAGCGTTGTTCCGTTCTTGTATCGACGATTTTCCAGTGGACAAATCAGGACCTTAGCAATCGAGGCGTCAACGATGGGGAAAAAATGTAACGGTAATTTCAGCTTTCTAAGATCAGTATTTCAAAATAAATTAGGAGACCTTAGAAGTTGAATGCATATCGTAATGGCTCTAATGCACAGACTGCTTCTTTTAAAAGACCCTTTAAATGAGAATTTTGTAAAAGCTTATCCTCCGCTGTAACTAATAATGAAATTCATAATTATAATATACTAGTGCTGCCTCAAATTTGCATATTACTTTTGTAAAAACGCTATTATGCTTCCCAAAATTTCATTTACATTCTCCCTAAAGTCTGGAACATTATTCCTACAAAGAATGTATGTAAAAATATTAGGTCTAAAATTTCTTTTAATATCGCAACTAAATCATGGCTTTTTTAATAATTTAAAAATGTTTTTTATTATAATTTGTGTTTTGTTTTATTTTTTCCCGATATAGACTCATAGGACATATGACCTTTTCCTATTTTATATTTTTATTGTGTTTTATTTTACACTTTTGTAATAAAGGATTGATTAATGTTTGATATTACCCGAACAGAAAATGCTTTGGAGATAGGAACATTTATCTGCTTCAGATTTACGTTAGTTTGTAATTTAAATAAAGCATCCCAACGGAGTTAAAAGAATGAATAAACATAAAATACGAGAGTACTTTCAAAAGTATTTGGACTGATTCATTGCTAATTTTTTGAAATAAAAACAGCGCCAAGCTTTAACTAGCGGTTGGACTAGTGAAAACTTCCCGTTCTCCCTCTTCCCTGCCTGGGTTGGGGAAGAAATTGATTTTAGCCCTCATCATGTTAAAAATTGAATCAGTCTGAGAACTTTTGAAAAAACCCTCCTAGTCATCAGAATATTATATTGTACGCTGACTTGGCATTACATAGTTCGTTAAGGTCTGCAAGACAGGGCGATAATGGCTTACTCAACCATTAATAAGGCGGATTCCAGATTTGAACAGCGTTATACGGAAAACGCAATTCACAAAAGGCTATATGATTGCACATCGCTCTAGCTTATAATTATGAATTGTTCTTACTTGATTGGGGCCCACACGCCAATCTTTAATAAAGTGCGCCGGCTGTTGGAAATCAATAATTGCTTTGTAAATTTCTTTTTACTTTTGGAAAGCTAATAATTGAATAAAATTTTGGAATCCTAATAATATTGCAGAAAATATTGATGGAATCGTATCTTCCTATAATTGAAGACTTTCCAAATAATTGTAAGCATCCTTTAAACGTTCCAACAGGAACTTTGTGTAAAAGACCAAAGAATAACAGCATGTTTGCAGTATCGAAACTATTTTGGCTTTAAAGACTATGAACATTTCATTTGTTGTCAAGGTTTTTCCCAGTTTTTTTTTCATTGATTTGGCAAGTGTTCTTATCATTTCTTCAATATGTATAGTGAAGGTCAAATTTGAATCGAAAATCACGCCCAGAAATTTATGGTAATGTGGGTGTGAAGTCTATTTTCGGAGAAACTTAATCTAATCTAATGGAGACCAAAGAATCTAGGGATTCATTTTATGGGTTTATGTTATACAGAGATTACTTGTACATGTATAAAGTAGTGTTTGTGTATATCTTTGTTTGTTTGTGTCGGATAGGCGAATTATAGACGCGAGAACAGAATTTCACCAAAAAAATTCTTATCGTCAACGGGCGGGTTTGTATTCTGATTTCTGGATGATAATCCTGATTTCTGAGAAATATGCATTTGGAGTCCGTAATGAAAACGTAAAAATTAATATTTTGGAAACATAAAGGAAAAAAAATCCTCGACCTGGATTCGAACCAGGAACTATGAGCATCGATCTAAACAACTGAGCTACTGAGCAGACACGGTTTCTGGCATCATCTACGTGTCCTTATAGACTAATTGTCACCGAGCAGCCTTCATGGCATGGCAGGCACTCGATCCGACAGCCGGGATCTTTTCCTTTTCTTTATTAAGCATCTTTTTATATGGTGAAACCATCTTATAATATATAAAAGTATGTAAATAAGATATAATAAATATACGTGGACCCGAACCTGGAATCATAATTAGTTAGAGTGGCGAGTTGGATGGTTCCTGGTTCAAATCCAGGTCGCAGATTTTTTTTCCTTTTTGTTTCCACCTGTTTCATTCGAATATAAATGTTTCTGCTTAGATTCTAATTAATACTTTGTTAGGGAAATTCTAAGAAATTAAGTTTTAAGATGAAATTAATAAATATTCGCATGGCTGTTGATGTAATCCCGCAAACACAATCACTGCCTTCTCTTCCTTGTTTCTTGTCTACGTATGAGCGACAAAGGCCGACGCTGGCCGTGAACAGGTGGCTGGCACCGAGCTCCGAAAGACAGCCGTCAAAGCAGGAGATTCGACCCTGGGCGCATTGCCTACTGGGTGTTTTTTTGTTTTCCTCTTCTCTCTCTCTCTCTCTCTGATCGTTCTATCCTGCCTCCCTTTTCTATACCCTGGCTCATCGCCTGCTCCGCCCGTTATCCCCCCGCATCCGCTTTTGTTTTTTTGTCCCTCTTCCTCACTCCCCGTTTCTCTATTTCTATGTCTCTCGCTTTTAGCCCGCCTTCAACCTCCCACAGTGTGCGCGCGTGTGTGTGTTCGTGTACATTGTGCGTTTGTGTGTGCGTGCATTCTAATTCCCGCCCTCGACGTGAGAGTGCGCTCTGCACATGAGCAGTGGACGGGCAATAAAAGCAGCGCCGCTCCGTGGTGGCTGTAGTCGAGGTCTGACGTTCCCAGAGTGCCGTGCGGCGTGGGAGTGGAGCGCGGAGCCGGCGGAGCAGGACGCGCGGGGAGTACGCAGCAAGCGCAGGGCAGTAGCCGCTCCGCGGGACCAGAATAACGGGCAAAAGCTGACCGTCCGCCCGGGATTAACCGTGGCCCGTTCGGCCGCGGCCCCTTCAGGATAATATAACAACAACAACACCAACAACACCAACCAACTTCCCAGTCGTTCCAGTCGGGCGTGAAAGAACGCCTCACACACACACGACCGACAGGATGCCGCGTTGTTACCTCGTCAAGAAAGTGAAATACCCAGTCGACCGGGACCGCTCTCCGTCGCGGGGACCCTCGAGCCCGTCAGAGGCCACCGTAGCCCCTAGTCCACCCCCGTACACCAGCTACGCTGTGCAGCTACACAACGGTAAGTGTCATCGCCACTTGTAACTCTCTCTCTCTCTTTCTCTCTTCTTTGCCCGTTCGACACCCCCACGAACAAAGCGCTTAAGCGGAAAGTTACGATCCACTGAAACCTGTGGAAAGACGTTTGCTCCAGGATTCCCCTTCAGACTCTTTCAAGGTTTCATCTCGTTTTGAATATTTACTCGTTATTTACATAACGTCATCAAGGATTATCGTATTGCAAAGATTTTTTTGTTTTTTAAATAAGCTGTAATGGACTTTGATGATTTAAAAAAAAAATTTTAAATGTAGTTTTCCAGCATGGCTATTACTACTAATTAATAATTAATTAATTGATTATTAATTAATTAACAGATGCATACGCCGATAAATAAACAAATAGTCAAAATAGTATTCTGAAAAAAGTCTAAAACAATGCGATCGCTTCTCTTCACGACTTTTGTATTCCATGTAAACTCTGTTGATCTTCGTATGTAAATATCATTTTCAAACAAACATGAACTGCACCCAGGAAAGTGTTTACGCTGTAGGACACTATACAGGGGTTAGGAGATTGCTTATGATAATTCAGGTCATTTCTTATCGACTTCTCAACGAGTGACTCGAGAACTTTCCGCGTGTTGACTCTCTCATGATCAGCCAACCAACCTGTCGCTACCCGAGGAGCGCCTCAGCCCCGCAGCGAAGCCAGCCGTCCGGGCGGAGTTTTTACTTGCTTCCGTGGCGGGGCTTCCGTAATCGCTGATTATTTTCGCCTACTCCGCCTCATGTTTACACTGGATAATAACAAAACCGAAGAAGAAATACGTTATTTGAACTTTTTTCTTTGTTTTAGGACTTGAATTCTTATAGTTCAGTAGGTCAGACAGCTTTAAACAGATACGATTAGCTCAGTTCAAGTGATTGGATGAATGACTCAAAGTATAGTAGAACCTCGTTAATCCGAACTAATTGGAATCGAGGCCTAGTTGGTTTGCAAAAGTTTGTCTTATCCGGACTTGATGTTAGAAAATGTATTACAATTAACGTAGTTTAGATAGAATATGTATTACAACTTACAGTCAGATAGTCGGCGGAAATTTTTCTTTTCGTTTTTCATTCTACATATTATGAAGGTTGTTTATCAAGAATCTAACACCCTCAGCGGACGAACTGCTATGTCATATCACTGAAATGAGATAATAGCGTGCGTCTCGTCGAAATTCTCTCCTTAGAATTTTTCTGAGAAACACTAATTCAGCTTATAAGAACAAAGTAAATTTCGCCTTGACCTTGTTCGGATTATCCTTGATCGGATTTTCGGATTGACGAGGTTCGATCAACGGGGTCATACTGTATAATTTAAAGCCTATGTAATTTGTAGCGCTTTAATTTTTGGGATGAATTTCAAATTTCGCTAGTAGTCTATGCTTACCCAGTATTGTATTAGGGAAATTACAAAGCGACTATTACGAAATAGGCTAACTTTCTTTTAAAGTACCAAATCGCAATAGACTTTTTATGTTTTTGATAAATAATGAAATATACTCTCTATGCATTCATTTCGTTCAATAAGGAAGTCTATGTCGCTTTTACTTGTTTTAAGACATTTTAAGTTTTGAAAATATAGTAAGGCCCCGTTAAATTTAAAATATCAATTGCAGCCATTGCATAAATTATTCAAAGAGTTGACTACTAATATGAGAAACTACCCCAAATCCAAAGAATTAAAATAAATACTTTAGGATGATCAAAGTATCAAAATAAGTGATGATATAAAACTGAATCTGAAATTACGGAGGTTTTCCGGAGAATTTCGATGAAATTCTCTGCGCGCTATTCATCTGATTTCAAAAACTTGTTACTTCTGAACTGAGATAGCAGCTTCTGCGTAATACATGCTTTAGCATCGAGTTCGGACAATCGCTAATCCGAATGGCTTCGGTCCCACTGAGTTAGGATTAACCGGGTTATACTGTACCTTGAAGTTTGAACGTGTTGGTTTAGAAAGCCATTAATATAACAAACCACAGCTTCAGTAATATTGCGCGTGAAATAAATGCGCTCAGTTTTATAATTATTATCATAATTTTTAATTGGATTGGCACCCCTTTAGGATGATATCACTTTTAAGATGAGATCGTTTGTATCTGAGTAGTAACACGTTTGTTCCGATAAATAAACCAACTTGGTGTACGGTATTCTATAATCGCTATCTTTATGGTTTAAGTTTCCAGTCCTCGACTAGTAATATGAAAATTTTAGAGTGAGATACTTTGATATAATTTTTGTTAGTTCTATTTGAGTTTGTCTGATACGAGGAGAGAGATTTAACAAATTTCTCAGAAAAAGTAACGGATGCTTGATATCAGTTAAAATTCTATAATTCGGCCTTTCCAATGATTAGTTAAGATCCCAACCTTGTTGTAATAATCGGTCATGAGGGCTTATCTGTTGAATGAAACAGCTCCACGGAAGACATTTTTTGTTTGAAAATGTAAATACTATGAAAAGAACTGTGATTCAAAGCATCATAGTCACCTTTCCTGCTTTCCGCAAATGTCCGAAACCAATAGAATACCCCCCCGTCGAGGCTGAAAAGTGCATAACAGTTGTGCGTGTGTGTTGGTGTGTGTATGTGAGTATAGGGGAAGGGAAAGAGGTGTATGGAGGGGAATGAGAAAAATCTAAGGTCGTCGTAGATGACGATTGTCTTATCGCACTAATTAACGACTTCTTCACTTGCGGAGATTTGAGGCCGTGGCGCATGCTCCGTGCGCTGCCACCGTCGCAAGGGATGGAGGGACAGCGACGGTATTTACTTCCAGTCCTCTACCCCTCCTCCCCCAACCTCTTTCCCCCCTCGGTCTTTGTTCGTTTGCATTAATATCCATAAGTCCCGTTCGGTGGCGCCCTCGGTTGGCTCGCCTCGCCCTCACGACCACCCGCGGCGCTCCCACTATCAACTGGCGTCCTAGCGCCACGTGCATTAATGGCTCTCGGTGGCCCTCGTCACAGCGAAAACAGCCCCGGCTACTGCGACAGACCGGCGAGCGACGATCTCTCTCTCTCTCTCTCTCTCTCTCTCTGCCCTTCTTGTTGCGTTTGTTTCCGACCAGAGGTGAGATGCCGGGGGAAAGTCAAGTTCGTCGCCGATGATGACGACGTTTGTCTCTCCATTCACTCGAAACAATGCCCGCTCCTGTCGGGAGACAAAGACCGAATAAATTAAAACTGCGGTTTCCAAACACAACACTAAAGACGTTTAATCTTTGCTTTCTCAAAGTGACTTAAGCGCTTCATTCAAAGGGATTGCCTTAATGAAATGAAAAGGGAAATTTCCACCGCGCGCCTTTTTTTTTTGACATTTTTGTGTCAATGAAGAATTGGGTTCATGCAAGAAGCGTATAAACGTTTAAAGTGAACTGAGGAATGCGCGCGAGAGAGAAAAATGTCAAAATCTGTACTCTCTTCTAAAGCATTGTAAAGCAGAATGAGAGTTGTTTTAAAAACTTGCAAACAGCAAGGAATGAAATTTGCGTCATTAAAGCGAACTGTATGCCGAAATCAAGCATTACCAAATTTCGATAATATGTTTAGAATTTGAAAATTACACATATGCTTACATACGACTTGTATATAGGTCTCTTTTTTGTTGATTTTTTATGCGGTTTTAAAGTTAGCCGGCGCATATTTCATTGAAATTCGGGAGAATACATATATATTAGTTAAGATATATGCAATGAGCTTTCAGAAATCGGGACTTCTCCATTGTACATATATGAACAGCATGTTGATTACATACAAGTAGAAAGCGTATAAACAGTTTCGGCAATTTATTCTTTGATATTCTCCGATGAGATTCCTCGGCTCGTCTAGAGAATTCCTTTCGTATAGGATATTTTATTAAATGTGACTCTCGCAGTAATAAGTAGCACATTCCGACTTTTGCATTGTAAAGTGTAAAGAGTGAGTGTCCGTGAACTTCAATTCTGTATGCGAAGTGATTTTTGCCTTTTAATTCTAAATTTTTGTAATTTATTTAAGTTTTAATTCGGCTCAATGGAGGGAAAAAGGCACCGAAGACAAGTAATTTCCTTGGAAATGAAAATTATAATTTGGATCGCTTAGCAAAAGGAGAAGGGCCTACGACCAGTTTTCAAAATGTGCCGAACACTTAGACAGCGACAATAATTCTGATGGAAAAAAAATCTAAAAACAGTTGTTGCTTTTCAATAAAGCCAAATGAATAAAGTTTGAAAACAAATTTAAGCTTCATATCTATATCTTTCAGATTTTCTAAGGAAATTGCGGGTATTCCTATATTCTTGAATTTCTATGGATTTTAATGCGACTTTAGATTCATTTTTACTCGTTGCTTTGGTTTCATGACATTTTAGAAAATTATGGAACGTACGTGTAATTTTTCAACGTAATTTAAGTCATTTATATACGGTTTTCTTTGGAACGTTTGGCATGTTTTCTTCTTGAAGTTTGAAAGTATTTTTCATCAACGCTGTCGCTTCGATAGCATCAGTTTTAATTTATTAATCAAGGCGCAGTAAACGAAGCTGTGGAAAAAAAACTCTTAACGAAAAAAGACATAAAAGCGTCCCTATGCGTAATAAAACATCGATATCTTCTTTAGGATGATTATAATAGCAAGATTTGATCACGCAACATTGGGTAATGCAAAATACAAAAAAAAAAACTTAAAGCTATCTGATGCCATTAATTTCGTTTGTAAGTAAAATGCACGATTTTATCCAAAAAAAAAAGGAAAGTAAAAAATGCCCTGAGGTCGATAAGGCTTTAAATTTTATTTAAATTTGAGGCGCTTATTTTTACATTCGATATGCTCAACCTAACCAAACACCAAAAGACACGTTATCTAGATTAACCTCTACTTTACAGTTCTTTGATGTGAGCGCTCTTGCAACATCTCCTAGAGAGAAGGCCTGCGGACAAAAGGTGTATACATTCTTACATCATCATTAGCCTAATCATCATCAAGCGGCTATTGTTATACCAATAATAAGCCCTAAATTTGGCCGCTTGATGATAATGTAACAATGTATACACCATTTGTCTGCAGGTCTTCTCTTTAGGAGGTGTTGGCTCTTGGTGACACGAGACGATAGTCCTGCTTTGCCCACCTGCGTCGCAGCATATCCTTGGATATCGATTCCACTGTTACGGAGATGCGTTGGGTCGCCCGATTGTTTTCAGCAGATACCTTTCGTGCATGATGCAGTCCCACAAAAAGAAGTCGCAAGATCTAAATCTGGCGATCGTGGTGCCTAGCGCAAAATTGGAGAGTGTTGTTGTTTCCAGCACGGGCAATCTAACGTTCCAGTAGATATGTTAAGATGAAATACGAAAGGGAAACATTTTGAGACCTGGATTCGAACCAGAACTTTTGGCGACAATCTTGCTGATTATGTTCGTTGGTGCCCCAGTTTGAACGGGCGACAAGCAAAATACTCGTGGTCCCTGGATCGAAGTCAGGCCGCGGAATTTTTCCTTTCGTTTTTCATTATAACATGTTTACCTTATTTTGGAGCATTATTTCCATTTTTTAATTATTACTTTATTCATATATCGGCTAACATTCACATGGATCGTGAGGAACACAATCCTGCTGAATAATTACGCCGGGCAGGTCCTCCGATAATAAGATCCTCCATTTTGTAAAGAAGCCTAGAGTTACCGGTCATATTAAGTTCGTAAAAGAAGGGACCGTACAATTTGCGTTTGCTCATTGCACAAAACACATTCAATTTTGGTGAGCCTCTCAAGTGCCTAATACTGATTTGGATTTTCTGTCACATTCTCGTTTCTGTAACACTAGCTGCTAGGAAGCCGTCATCTTCTAATTGTTCTTGCATTTCAGATAACACATGACATTCCACGTCGTGCAGATATCAACACCTGGGCACCAGACTTCCCACTATTGTTATGTATTCACATTTACCCACTAGCGAGACATACCCACAGAGCTCACCTTCAGAGCAAAAGTTACGGCACACAGTACACAGTGCTAATCCTGCCAACTGTCTTTTCCGATGTCGGTGTAATGGTTTTAAACTGTTTCCCGCACAACAGCCGCTCAACGCGTAAATTCCATCAAACAAAAGGCTGGCTCCTGTTTCAATGTCATTATCTTGCTCACACGACTTCACTAGCGCCACTAGCGAGGTTTACCTAAATTTCCATAGAGAGATAATACTTACCTTTCATTTTCTTTTAACCCTACTGAGTAGCCTGTTATCATTTTCATCACTTTCGCTATCGGACTTTGAGCAACCTTCTTTTTGAATCACCCTGGTTAGCATAAAACTACAATACAATCCTTTTTCGTCTGTAAGAATTTTAAGGAAAGAAATTGTGTATTTTGATAATTTTTATCAGAAGTTTTTATGTACATATCTATATTAAAGATATCGCTGGTGTTTCGAAAAATTGCCTCGAGGTTTAAAGAACATGATATGTGTTGCGGAAGATCCAGCTTTTCTGCAGTAATCTAAAGTTTTGCTTTATACGAATTTGAATTTTATACGGACGCATGTAATGTATTCCACGTTCAGTTGAAATGGGCCAAGGCGTCGTGAAGCTCTGGAGAAAAACAAATTTAAAGTCTCATAAAAAATCTAAAAACATGAGCATCACTACCTTATGCCCTATAGTAACTGGGGATTTCTGTTGAAATTATCATATTTATTAAATAAAGGACCACTGAACATCATAAAGACGCAGAATGATATCCGAATCCCGTTATACCATTTGAAATCAAGAAAGGTAGCAATGTTTTATTTTTACCTATAGTATTACATTACGTGTGCAACACAGAAAAGCTTTTCGAAGCATAGCTCTAAATGGGGTCTCCTTTAATTGAACTTTATTTACAATATGAAAACATCTGGTCGCAAAACTGTCCCGAGTTATGCGTTAACACGAGTGCGTGGCACCGACACAAAACGTCTCTTTCTCTCTTTCGTTGTCATGGTGATTATGTGATTCGAGCAGACGAAGCCTATTCTTATCGGAGTTTTTTTATCACTGTAAAAAAAGCTTTATTTATTTCCCCGATGGTTCCTTCAGTTCGAATCCGTCTCGTTTTCGGATGCACGTGACCGAAATGTTCGCGGCTTTATGCACGCGCAGTCTCCGTAACAAATCAGGTTGACGAAGTTCAGCGCTGTTGCTGTAGCAACTGGTTCGAGGCTCTCACACTTCTCCCCCCGAAACAAGAGGAGACTGAAGTGGAAGGAAAGAAGTGGCGAATTACCCTTCCCTCCCTATTGTCTCCCTATTCTTTCTTCTTCCCCCATCCGCATTTGTTTTGTCCCTCGTATTCAGTGCTCCCTCTTAAGTTCCTAGCTTCGTGCTTAAACAAGAGAAAATGCCTAGACATTGCAGAATAGCAATAGTGTTGACAGATCTGAAAATTCCTGATATTTCATGTAAGTTTCATATAAAATTCTGCTTACCAAACATTTCATAATACGGACTTTTATAAAATGTCCGTATACAGTAAAACCTCTACCTTAAGAATTCCTACTAAACAAACACCTCCGATGAACGAACCAATGTTATTGGTCAGGCCAACTTCCTATTTATGAAAGAATCCCCGCTTTACAAAAACTCACGATTAACGAAATGAAATGTTGTCCTTGTCTTACAGAGTGGCCAAAAAAGTCGTTCCAACATTACAAAAATTTATTACAAAGAAACTGTTACAATCATAGCTATGTGGTTGGTCGCAAGAGAAAAACTAACTCAAGAAGATTTTTTTACAATGTAAATACACTTCTACATGGTCACCCTTTGTCGACTATGGGTGGCAAACTTTTTTATTAAAGATTTTTAACCTTTTCTAAGATTTTTAATATACCAGTGCACTATTTCCCTAAAAGTAATTTCAAATTATCCTATTTCTGGCCTCTCTTGTGCATGTTTCTAAATAATCTCGCGGGCCGCATAGAATCCGGTAGCGACCCGAAAAGAAACCGGAAGCAGCCCGTGGGCCACAGTTTGCCCACCCCTGGTCTAAGCGATATTCAATGTCGCGCCATGTTTTTCGCAACACAAGCAATAACATCAGTAATCCTTCTTTTCATTATGCCTAGTCAAGTATGCGTGTTGCAAACGTCCGTCCTTGACATTTACTCACAGAAAAAAGTCTACGGGGATTATACTCCGTGACCGTGGGGGCCAGGATAACGGACCGTCATGGCCAATCCACCTTTTGTAATCAGGCGGCGATTATTCATATTCCCTCCTAAAATAATGATTCCATAAAACACACTGCTTTCTTTTGAACTGACGTCATTTTCAGATTCTTGCGATTGCAGCACCTCCTATACCAACTTAGCCACTGCAACAGATTACTTATTACACAGATGGGACAAATGGTGACGTCCTCATTGAGAAAATGGAAACAGGTCACGTGATTGTGTCCCACTGTATCGCCAGGTGCGCTGCAATAGGTGACTATACTAAATTTTATTATTTAAGAAAAAACCATGAGTCATGCACTTTCCATCACGTGAAAAAATATGTAGCATATCCTTTTGAAATTTTCATACAGAATTCTTTATTAAACATCAAAATAAACGTGAAAGGCAATGCTTCGAAACAGCGCACCCGGTGGTACATAGGGACTTTGCAACAACCGATGACGTCAAAACAATGAGCTCTGCTGTTTCCATTACTTTAACATTGACTGTCCCATCTGTGTAATAAGCAATCTGTAGACATAGCCTTATGGATTAGTCTTTCTCTTGTGACCCAACCATACACTTGCAACGGTATTAGTTTCTTTTTAATAAATTTTTGTAATGTTGGAAAGACTTCTTGGCCATTATATGTAATATTTACCTCTTCAGAACGCAACGCCTTATTTTTGACCTGGGCAGCAGTGAAGTTTCAAAGAAATCACGATGGAACAGGCAGTTTTTCGTTTTTGAAGGCGGAAAAGGAATTTTACCATTAAAAGAGTGTTCG
>JAHWFO010005382.1:1621528-1658127 GCA_023313115.1 Rhysida immarginata | reverse complement strand
AGTTCTGGGTTGGTTTGCAAAGAGAATCTAAGAGTCGCTGCGATTAGGTTAGGTTAGGTTAGTTACTCTGGTTAGTAGTTACTCTGCAGACAAAGATTTGTGTATGCGTCTGAGATGCCAGAAGTCTCTGTGGAGGAGGAAGAAGAAATGGAAATGGATTGTTCAAATTCTTCGTCTGTAAGTGATGCATTGGACACAGTGAAAAATACATTTTGTTTCGGAAGTATGCACAGATGTCATGAATGCCTTGCGGAAAGTAGAAACTGTAATTGTGAAGGAAATGAGAGGAAAAACAAAGCAAAAGTCCTTGTTGTCTTACTCGTATTTTAAAGAAATAGTGAAATTAAATATAAATTTTTTAAAAAGGGATTATGTTCCAAAAAGGGATTATGTTCCAAAGGTACTGGATATTATCATTTGCCCCTTGAGTGAAGCAATGTGCAAATCACTTTCGTGCAACGAACTTCCAATTAACGAACCGGTCAAATTGTGTTCCCTTGGATTTTGTTTATTAGAGGTTTTACTGCATCACAAAAATATGCAAGGAGGAAACAGAGTTGGAATCAGCAACTATAAAAGTTGGTTCAGTCACTATACTTCAAAACTATATTAGATTTTTTACATCAATCGGTGCTATTACGACACAGTTTCGCCTTTTAATTCATTAATTACCGTAGCTTCTCTGTGAATCGTCGCACGCGACACACACAGTCTCTCACCACATTCGAATAGATTTGCCTGAACTACGCTGAGATGACACTTCTCACACATGTTCCGATCTTTCTTTGTCAAGCATGTTATCAGTTTATAAAAACTTTCGCTCCCATTCAAGAATGCTGAAAGATTTCTGTATTCTGCCTGAAAGCATCTCTGCATTTGTGTATCTACAATGATGCTGCAGTGATGTCATGTAGCGGTCTATTTAAAACACGAAGTTTTTGAGTTTTATGATTCGAATTTAAAAAAAAATAATTTTGTTTATATATTGTTATATCGTATAAAGGTTTCTAATGTATCAGATATTTTAAGTACATCCTGCACCTTCCAAGCGGAAAGTACGAATTTATGCTTGCGTTTCAGTAGCTTAATCGTCAGCCTATATTTTCTTTATGTTCGGAATTGCGAATTTAAAACCTGGCCAAGAACAGGTTGCATTTTATGCAGGGAAATATTAGATGACAATGCCATTCCTTCTGAATTATGGTGAAATCGAACGTAAGTTAATCAGCTTGCAGCGCATTAAGTATCTTTCAAGTAAAGAAATTTAACAAACGTAATAACCACAAACCAAAATAGTATTCATTATATTAAGCGAACGACACCAAGATAAAAGTATGTCTTTCAATAAATAATCCATCAATATATAACATGTTCCTTTTTATTAAAGAATCTCTGTGTCATGGTAAACTGCTATTAACCAAAAAATATAGCTGGAATTCAAAACACTTATTCAAAATTTAAGTGACAAGGAGATAAATTTGAATTCACTGCCCGCTGAACTTAATGGAATCTTGCTTCTTTCCGATTTCAGTTTGTATCGACTGTGTATCTTATAGCAAAGACAAATGAGCTTGTTTAGTCTACAAAGTCAATGCGTGAACATGTTTTATGTCTCAAAACGAAGTACGAAAAGCGAATATTTATCTTTAATAAACAAACATGCCTTGTTTAGCGAAATTTTATGTTCACTGACGACGTTTTCTATAAAAAAATATGTTCAAAATGCTTTTCATTGCTTTTCAAAAAATGTTCATAGTGTTCATGCACATTACTCTGCAAAGACTGAGACACGTATTTCAAAAGCTGTCCGATTCTCATTCTCGGCACGGAAGCAGGCCGACTTGTGCAGATCTTTAATTGTACGAGAAAGCTTCCTGCACGGTAAAACTTTCAATAACTTGTTACTCGACGGCGATTTGTGATACTTATTTCACGATGTTCATTTGAAACGTATATCAAACTCGTATTACACTCAAACAAAGAATTTAAAAAAGAAGTTTCACTTTTTCTATAAAACTTTTTAATTACTACAATATTTACTGTATTAGAAAAAAAAACTTCCCCCCCCCCCTTGATGATAGATTTGTTGATTTTCCGGTAGCCTCACTTTCCTGGTTTTTCTTGGGCAATAACACGTACTTTAAGTAGACTGACTATATTGCATCGAAAAACACACAAATAAAAAAACAAAATAACATTAACAGACAAAACAAAGCAGCTCATGCTTGAATCTTAATCAGTAAAGCTGGCATCTTTGAGAGAGATTTATAATGATGTTCCCGACCGAATTTCTTTTAAAGAGAGATTTATGAAATAACCATAGGCGACACATAAAAAATACCATTGTAATGCAGACCGCATTTTCATACTTTTAAGATATGAAACTATGAAGATGAAAAAGAAATACTTTTGAAAACGAAAGCCCATTTTAAAAGATTTCCGGTATGATGAGAAATTCAAGTTTTATACAGGTGTACTAGAATGATATAAGAAGGTATGTGTACAGGGTGTTGCAGATAACTACAGGGCAGTATAACGGGAAGCCTACCCGCTCGATTGCAGGGGCCGGCTCGACATCAAATGATAAGTGGGTAATTTTGTCAAAACCATGACAGTTTTGACGTTCACCCCCCCCCCCTCCTAGACTGTGGAAACTGCTGGCTGCTGCAGGCCATCTTCATCTCTCTCCATTCTGCCAATCCTCAGTGGTTGCGTGATCGCCTCTGATGCCCGAGGACGCGGGTTCGACCCCGGCCGAGGACGACGAGGATTTTTTCAGGGGGAAAATCCTGAGATCACGCACTTCCTTCGGAAGGGAAGTAAAGCCGTTGATCCCGTGTAGTCGTTTGCCGGCTGCACGTTAAAGAACCCTTGCGAGGCAAAATTTGCGGCCCCTATAACGCCGTCCTGAAATGACCATGGCAGTTGAAAAGGACGTTATTACCAAACAAACCAAACCAAACCATTCTGCCAATCGACCGAGCCGGCCCCTGCAATCGAGCGGGTAAGCTTCCCGTTATAATGCCCTGTAGTTATCTGCAACACCCTGTATATATGATTGTTAATTGGAATGGTATAAAAATGCGTAATAAGTTTCTCGATATACTCCCAAGCTTTAAGCTAACATATTATAACACTCCCCCACGTTATGATTTCTTGTTTCAAATTACGTACGAGAATCAAAAATTATTTTACGTATGTAAGTTAGAATAAATAATAGTTCAAAGCAGTCCCAGCGTTCCTATTACTTCTGGAATGCGGCTTCGGAGTCAATTATAAGAGAGTCGAAAACCTTCTGAGATTCCAGCTGCTTCTCGGCAACGGTGTTGATACGGTGACCTTTCAGCTGGACCATCATCTTCGGGAAAAGGAGTAACTAACTCTGACGAATAAGGCGGGGGCGGAAGCGATAACATGTTGTGTTTGTCGAGAAATTCACGAACGAGCGAGTATTCTTCGGTGACAGGGTGCAGTGTCGTCGTGGAGAATCCTATTCGTCGCGCGCCACAGATCCGCATCGCCTACGCCGAAAGTTGTCCCTCAGACACCTTAGAACGTTGCAGTAAAACTCTCTGTTGACAGTCTGGCTCTGGGGCACGAACCCCGATGAACAAAGCCACCAGGGCCGCCGAGAGCATTAGAGTGCCCTGGTGCAGCCTTTAATAATTTTCCCCTTTGAGCTCCATGCCCCCCTTCCCCTTGAGCTCGATGGGCCCCGGAACAATGTATCAGCTGAATCTCCTCTCCTCAGGGTTGAATATCACGGATGTCGAAAAAGACGAAGTGAGCTTTGTCTCTGCGTCTCCTTTTTCCGTCGTGAAGATGATGGGCTCTTCCATTCGAAGCATTTTCAACGTCTGTGTGGCCTATTTCCCAAGTTTAACGTAAACTTTCACTTTGGCTCTATTGTTCCAAATTTACATAATCGCAAACTAGCACATGCACACGAAAACACCAATTTAACCACTTCCCATGCAAATACAGCGATGTCAGTTGGCACACTGCCTTATCCGGGATACACCTCACTATTGCTGCGCTCGAACCCCTGTGCTGTCATCTGTTGGCGCGCTATAGAGCTAGTCCGGGAAGTTTTTGATAGCACCTGTCATTGAGCAGTTCTTCAATTTATTTTATATTTTCACATTAAATTTTAATATCAACTTCTTCCGCACCTATCCATCGCCGATTTATGTAAATGAGCTACTAACAAGTATAAGACTTTCTTTTAATTAACATGCAAAAAATTCTAATAAGTAACGATATCGCACTTATTTCTGCACCATGTCCGTCAACAGTTACGAGTTCATATTTCTTACATCAAACTTATGCAAAACATCCTTTCCTGGAGAAGAAGCTCAATTTATGTAAAGTTTTTGATATTATTATATCGTTATGTAAACATTAATTTACTACGCTTGCAGTAAATTCTACGGAGTTCGGAAACGTGAATATCTATCGAAAAAATAACTTTTAAGGACAGAAAGAAACTCAATAGATCCGTGTCTTAAGGTTCAACATTGGTTTTTTAAAAGTACAGTTAATCCATTTATTTGTTTGATTTGCATATCTAAATGCGGTATGTATCCATCATTCAAAGGGCATGCTTAATATAGACTATCGGTTTCTCTTTGTACCATAGCTTCCTGTAAACAAAATTGCGCAGCCGTAGAAAAACACGGGTGCAACATTTCACCTATCGAAGGATGATATTGAAACAAATGTTGTTTTCCTGTTTGCGTACAAAGAAGGTTAAAATATATAAGTTTCAAAATGCATATTTTAAACAATGTTTCACCAATGTTTCAAAGCTGGCGGAACTTCAGGGTGGTTATAATTTAGCTCAAAGACCCATGTAAAGGCCCCCATAACCTTCAATAGCTTAGGGCCCCAGCAAACCTAAATCTGGGTACCAAACTCGGTAGGAATAATGTTCAGATTATAGGCTACGAGATTTATAGGCATGCTTCATTAGTACTATACTAGACCAACAGAAGCGGTTAATGTTCACAGGTGTTGCTAGCCTTACGGCAGTGCAATCGTTGAAGAGTCAACATGGGCTTGGACAAAAAGAGCAGGATGTTATTGGTGGAGCTCTTTTATCAAAATAACAGCAACATGGAGCCATTTCGAGCACATTTTGTATCTGACGGACGTTATGTCCATTGTATGATAGCGCAACATTAAAAGTGTTTCAATGGAATTGTTTATTCATTATTTCTCTTCCCGTGTCCTTGGCAATGTTCACATTACGGTTCTTGTTGGTGCGATCGCTGTTTTCCACATAGAGACGTTTAAGTAGAGAAAGTTAAATTTTAACTACCTTGTACTTGGATTGTGTTCATAAAAATATTAGAGAGTTGAGATAGTGACTAAATTATCGTTGCCAGGGTTATCTTTTAACTATTTATTTTAAGAATCGTATTACGAATGAAACAGTTCATTATTACACTTACTTATATTTAATTAAAAAAAAAGAGAGAGAAACACACCCTAGGGCCTAGGCGAATCCATATCAAAATTCCTGTCATTGTTTATCATTAATTTACAGTAGGTGATATGCTAGTAACCAATGCAAAACGCTTTCTCTTCTTAATGACAGAAAACATCAATAATTTCGACTTAATTCAACGTCTGCCTTACAAAAGGAGGCTGGGTGTGTCCTTAGTAAAATACCCAAATCCAATGTTAATATTTTATTCTAGTTTATTATAAATGATATTTCAATTGCCACGCCCTAAAATCTTTCAAAACAACTTTTTTCTTTTTTTTTTTTTTTAAAAGTTTTCCTAAAGATTAATATCGTCAAGCCTTCACTGATTGCAAAAACATGTACAATAAAGTATAAATATTAAAATAAATTACTTATTATTTATAAATAAATTATTTATTATTTGTGGAAATTGTTTATAAATTGTTTATAGATTCTTTATTTGTAGAAAAGTGTTTTAATGTTTATACTTTAGTGTATACCATTTGTTTATGTGCTCTATCCACATTTTGTGACCGTATTCCTTTCTTAATACTTTGCATTATAGAGAGTATTTAAAAATAACTCTTTGTTGTCTGTTAGAATTCGTTATCATCTAAATGCCGCTTTTCGAATTACATTTCAGAAAAAAATTTCAGAAAATTTAAAACGGAAGTGCATTTTGCATCTTTAGCAATCATGAAAGAGTAATAAGCGAATAGTTTTGAATCGAGCCCATCACCTAAACATTTTTGTCATTTTCTATTAAATATTCAAACGGTAACATTTTGCTGAGACGATTATTGCAATGTTAATTATGAGGTTTTGAGTTTCATATTTGCCATTAATCAGATTATACAATTTACACTGTGAAATGTTGTTAAGAGCTTTCTTTGATGAATCACGCAATCAGAAATTCAAAATACTTTGGGCTTGCTATTGTGTTGCATCTGAAATTGATGGAAAACATTCTTATCTCCCCCCCCCCCCAAAAAAAAATTATATTCAAAATTATAAGATTTATTTTCTTTTTTTATCAGACAATGGTTGTTTTTTTAAATCACACTGAGGAGTTAGTTACAATGAAGAGACTGCGGATTCAATCTTAGCTAAGGAAAATGTTCTTTTACGAAGAATGTTTGAGCTTATGCCCAAAATGTTTACCCCATCTTATATAGCCTTATATAGCTCTTATATATGTAGCCAGACCTTTACATACTTTTTTCAAATAGACCTTTGTTGTTGAATAGACCTTTAAAATTAAAAAAAAAAATAGCGACCAAAATAAGACCAATGCATTAGATGGATCTCAAGCCTATGGTTCAATGTCGCTAGTAAACTATTTAATGTCCACACGAAAATTCAAAGATTTACGGTTTTCAAAGCGTAAATTAAATTTCTTGAAACCAACAAGCTCTGTGCCGATAATCATTTCGATAATTACAATAAGAAGAACTGAATACATAGTTAGTTTTCTTTACATAGTTTTCTTCTAAAACGTGAATAGATTATGTGATTTAAATGCAAATGCAGGTTGAACTGAGTGAATGATTATTTGTTCTTAAAAGAACACGAACCTGCTTCCGAGATTTTTGGGAAGAACTTATCGCATACGAACTAAATATTTCCGCATTTGATTTTGATGATGTAATAACTATTTCTACGTTTAGTTATGATTTAAAATGAATACCTTTTATACTTTCAATTACATTACGTAGCCTAAATTTTAGTTTGATTTTGCTTTTTGATGTTTGAAGAATTATGGTCGATACGGTCTATCGTGTTAAGTGTTCCAACACTTCCTAAGCTTAAATCGATTTTGGATACATAAAGGTTTTATAGATATTGTTTGCCAATAGTATTATATAAGGTGTTTCAAAAATAGTGGGCATTTTTTTCAGAACGAACTTCCCATATGTAGACAACAAAAAACGTGCATATGGGAAGTTTCGAACTGCATGTTTTCCGAGTTATGAAGCGATAAAAAGCGATTTTCATCTGGGGCACCTTTTTAAATTTCCCTAAAGGAGATATTCAAAATATCCACAGTATTCAAAAAATCCTATTCTACATCCTTTGTCGTTCAAATCTTCATAAAGGGAGTAACGTTCATAGAGGGAGTAATGGATACGTTCAAATCTTCGGTATGGGTGCCTCTCCTGCACAGCATTGTTGTCCGTCTTACCATACATGTTGTGCACATCTGCTAGCTCCTGATTTGAGCATGTCGCACAGTACACCGTCAATCACTATCTCAAGGTGAAAGAAAAATTCCGGTGAATACCATTATATTGAAGGCCATGACTACTTCAAGAATTACTTTAGAAAGCGTCAAGCAATTTTCATTGACGAACAAATTAGCGCATTTTACATTATATGCAAATAAGGAGCAGCGCATATTTCCTATAGATGTATAAATTAAACGTTTTTATTATAGTATTATTAATAAAATGGAAATTAATTCCCTTCACATATATGAATTAGCTCATTTTGTTCTATTAAACATTCGGAAATCTGCGATCGACTGTCACGCCATAAAAGTGTGACATTTCATGTCGAGGCTTGACGTAGTTGATGACTTGCCTTTCCAAATGGCTTACGCCATAAAAGCTATTGTCATCGTGTGACTTCACGTCAAAAAAAAAAACAACTGGAATCTTCTTGCAGCCGTATGGTCATATGCAGAAAAGAGGACAGGCACGAATGCTTAAGAAAATCGTGCCGTATAATTTATTTTACATAGGCTACGTCCATTAAAGAACGGTTCTTTTGCGTGAGAAATTTGGCGACATTGATTATCGATCTCTATTTACAAATACCACATCTTTCTACGTGTTCATGGCCTGGACACGGATGTCATCAAGAGGGGGTGAAACAGGGTAAAACTGTGAATTTTTATTCCTTTGACAATAAATCGATCTCCGATTGTGTTTACTTGTTCAAGTCTCTGCTCCATAATAGAGATACGTATTTCAATTCTATGACAGGAAAATAGGTCGATAAAAAAAGTTCATATGCCAAAGTTTTCTACGGCATTGACTATGGTTACGGTTATTAAATATAGAATAGACGTTACTATTTTGATATAAAAGCATGGAGTTTATGAACTAGTACACCTGTTCGTCGTGAATAAAAATCGAGATTTCTGGTTTGCAATTACTTCTCGGAAAGTTTGCAAGCGTTCGATTTATTAAGTTTCTTTTTCTTATGTATAACTATAGTTTTATCGCGTGTCTTTTTAATCACAAAGAAAATAGAAGGCGTCTGCTTATTAGTAGCCGATTGTTTAATAAAAATTTTTTATTTGAATACACTCCTAGAATGCTTATTCCATTTAATGTAAAATTTTAATTGGGTTAGGTTTATTTTGGTAAAAATAATTTTAGAGAAAATGGTTTTTGAAACAAATTCATTAGACGAGCGAATATCGTAATCACTGACCGCAATCGATGAAGTCTCCGTCGATTGAAAATCTTTAAGAAGTAAATAACATTTAAATCGACACCTGATATCCAAGAACCCTCTCTGTTTCGAAAATATTGGCAAAATGATGGCGAAATTTGGCAAAATTTAACAAACATCGCGAGGTGTTTAGGGGTATAAGTGTTGAGATGTCGACATTTTGCATGAGGAACTTTATGTTCATTTTGATCCACAGAACAGCGCTAGGTACTTTTGATTCACCATTTTAGAATCACCTGTTTAAGCAAACTTTTACGAAGATAGCATAACGAGAATATACCATAGAAGATGCAGAAGTTATATCTTTTAATGTTAAGATAGCATGCGCTAAATTTTACTTGTTGTATATTTAATATGATGGGTTCATAAGAATTTTGGTACGTTGTGGTCATTTTTCGTCCGCTTCAAAATGATATTTTAACATATGTACGGAACAAAACATGCATATTTATATTCACGACGGTTTAAAGACGAAAAGCCTATGTCTCAGCTTTTTCGGCCATCAAGCCGCCTCTCACAACCGTATTTCTTGCCGAACGACAAGTGACAGTGAACTTGCTAAGGGATTAAACTACATTAATGTGACGAACAGAATAAAGCTGTATGCGAAAGTTTTTCTATTGCCTAGCATTTTGTCATATTGAAGTTGATATTAATCTGTTAGATTCCCCCATTTAGGTTTGGTGACTATTTTTGGTTAGGTGACTTTTCACTGCCGCGACCTATCTTTCTCGTCGGCTGCGTAAACAATCATGATAACCTTAGATTTTTATCACCACCTTGACGATATACAAATCAGTCTAGATTAGAATCTTTAAAAAGTATCTATTATGGATTCCTTCATAGCAAATCGGAAACAATTGGCGTCCAGAAGTTCCGGTATTGTTATCAAATTTAGCTAATTGATTATATGTACACCATTGTGGAAATTAATTGAAACAAAGCATGTTTTCTATATTACTTGCAATCTTGTACTCAAAAATTTTCAGTTTGATCATTTTTAGGTTCGCTGATGCAATCATTACGTTAGCAGCTACACAATACAAGATTTTAGAAAACTGCAGATGTGATTCGACCTATGTGACACCTATAAACGTACGAAGCTCGTAACTCTGCACGAGCACACAGAAAAGACTAGGCTAAGACGTATCGAGAGATTGCTTCAGTAGTAGTTGGTGTGAGTTTAGCAACTGTCAACTGTGTCATCGGTTTCTCCTAAATGTAAAGGAAAGTGTGGTCGTAAGAAGAAAACAACGTTTAGAGATGACGCTTACTTGCTTCGACAAAGCAAAAAGGATCTCTGCAAGACCTGAAATTGTTTGTTTCATTTAATTTGTACAAGAGTGTATGATAAGCGGGAGGGAGATTATGATTTCATTCCACTGAAGAGGGTAAATTTAAAGAGAATACTAATTTTCGATGTGATGCTAATATTTCCCATAAAATCAAGATTAGTATTAGCACAGCAACAAATGAAATTGTTGAGCCAATTGTTGAAATAATATTTCATGTAATGAATGCATCTGGATAATGGGAATAATATAGTGATATTCCTTTTAAGTTCTGCTAATCCTATCCAGAGTCCTCTTCTGCCGTTTTGCTTTTACTATTTTGCGATTTTTATTCGTAATGGACAAATTTCTCAAGTATCACTCAGCAATATGTACAAATAACTTAAAAAGAATGATTATTCTAAATTAATAATACTCATTATGCGCCCGAAGTCTAATTTAATATATATCAAACTTGGTTATGTGAATGAGGAACCCTGCTCGTCTGCTTAATCGGTTGTACAGAGAGCGCAAGAGCGATAATTCTATTAAAAATTCAGGTTAAATCTAATCGGTCGGGTTACTGTTTTTTTTTCCATTAAAATAACAGGCCAACGATGAAAAATCTTTTTGAATGAATTTGCCTTATTCGTGTGGTTTTAGTGTGATGAACCCGAATTTGCTTTTAGATTTTTTTCTATCATGTCACGTTTCCAAGTTATGCACACAGAAAATGCAATGTTAAAATAATGGGTGTGAAGAAAAGCGGCTGGGATGTTAAAGTTTCCATATTTTTGGGCCACAAGGAAATTTATCAAGCTCCAAAAACTGAATATTTTAAAATGTTTCACTGAAAAACAAGAAATCTGTGGGTGATAAAAAAAACTGAGGTCTGATATGGATTCACAAAAAAAGAATAAGAATCAGCTCTTAATGTTAAAAAAACTTTTTAAAAAGTTAACTTTTGTTGGCCTATGTAATAAACATCTTTTTTAGACTGTGTTTTTCAGCGCTAGTTGGTTTCGTTGAACAGAAATATGAGAATGTCAAGCCTTTCGTCATACTTAAATGTTAATAAGACTTACATGTATTTATTAATTCGAATTTATTTCATAAAGAGAAACTTTGCAATGTGGAAACGTTTTCATTCAGTATTCTGAGATCCATCGAAGTACGCCTGCGACAACCTTTCATTTAAAATCGGTTCCCATCTTAAAGAATTGTAGATAACCAGGGAGGCACACTTCCTAAATTTATGACATGTGACTGGCTGTTTTATGTTTGTAGACGTGTGAATATTAATTACCGGTAATTGGTTTTGAACATTATTAATGTAAATGTCATGGAGGGCAATGCCAAGTATTTGACATATACGAAAATGTCCTGTAGACATTTCGTATAATTAATTATATATTCAAATTTAGTAAAACAATTCTAAGCTCTCTATTGTTATTATTTTAAAAATATGTTTTGCTATGTTAATTACAGAAAATTAACATCCAACTTAATGGACAGATTGCTACTAAAATTTAAACTCATGTTAATTTCATGTAAATTGAAAAATGTAAATTACTACAAAAAGTAAAGTAACTTCTGGAATTGAATATTCCGTATGAAATATGGAACCTCGATGTATGCAACTTATTCTTCTCTAAAAGACTTTAAGAATGCATCGATTGCCTATTTTCTCCGCCAAATATAGAACGTGGCAATGTTTTCAACACGAACACCAGCTGTTAGCAAACTCCGCACTGCTTTTTAGAATAAAACGGTTGCTTGCGAAGCAACGCATTGCCAAACATCGCAATTTACTTTATTAAATTTAAATTTTGATTACTTTCATTTAAAGCCTACCAAACGTATTGCTTTGGTTATCATCAGCAAGGTGACTTAAAGAGACGAAATAGCTTTTGTGCCTAACGGTGGCACATATTTTACAGAGATTCCTTTTAGATGCATTTGCGATGGACTAAAGTTGATGGTTTTTCGTTTCTGAGACGTAAATCATTAACAAAATTGGACTTTATACCAAATTTGCATACTTAATTAGGCATCGAAGCTTAATCGAGTACGAATGAGAGGATAACGTTAAGAATCGAATATTTGTTTTAATTCAGTTCGAAAATAATATTACAAGAGATTTTAGTTTCTAAAATGAGATTGTTTTCTATAATTGATATAATTTTTTTAAAGATTTATACTAGTTTCTTTAGCATACTTTTACCTGCATTAATATTAGTTTAGCGGATCTCCAAAATGAGTGGCTTATTTATTTACGAATGTAGATTAAAAAATTAGCGCTACATCAATATTTTAAGTTGCGCCGAGTATGTAACGAAGAACTGAAAAATCAATTGTTTTATCGCTTAAAAAATATTTTCAATAAATGAATGTATAAACAATACTCCATGGAAATGACATTCGCTAAAATGCCCTTTGTTTTATAAATATTTAACGAAGAATGAGAGACATGACGAGAGAGAGAGAGAGAGAGAGAGAGAGGTAGACAGAATGCGATTGCATATTACCGTTCATTCGATTGCTCATAGTAAAGGTTGAGAAGAAATTGTGGGAAGCTTTTCGCCATCCCCGTTTTATTCAGTTTCTTGTGGCTGTCGGACTGATTTTGACTTAATCGCAAGAGACAAATGGCGCCAAATTGTTTTTCAATTCTACTGGCAAATAAGTTTGTCGTTTCCGAGAGGCAGCGAAAATGCGTAACGCGTGAAAAATTAATGAAAAAGGAAATGAAAAAGGCGAGAGAACGGAGGGGAAGGGGGTGGTTGGTTGGGTGGGTAAATGGAGGTGAATGTGCACTGGAGGAATAAAAAAAAACAAAGTTAAAACTCGACGCAGGAAAGCTCGAATTATGGCGTTAATTGAGTTCAAATCTCCGGAGAATCGTTAGAAAAACGTCATTTTGGAGTAAAAATCGGCCGAATGCGTTTGGCAGTAATTTATTAAACAGTGATAATACTCCCAAGTTCCGATTGAATTTTTACACGCATTTCTCGAATCAATTATCGGTTGAATTTATTTACGAACTTGTTACAGTCATAATGCTGCTAAATCGAATTGGAAAGTAATATTGATCGCATTACTTTTTAAATTCGTCATTTAGTCTTAAAATAGAATTCAAACGGTCTAAGAAGAAATGACATAAAAAATTTTCTCGTTTATTAAAGAAGTCCGTTGATTCATTAACTTCGTTTTTTCATTGAAAACTTCTATTCAACATTTAGGAATTTAAACAACGCAATTTCAATTCATTTCGCTTCAAAAATAAAACTTTTGGAAATGCGTTTTTAGTAGATAGAAGTTTTCTTTTATTTCTTTCCTTTTCTCTTCTCGTTAACGAAAAATCCAGTCAAATTAAGTTTAGAAAATGTTCTACGCAAGTGAATTGTTTTTATGGCTGAGTTTTCAGTTTTACATCAGCTTTTTCATCATTATTAAAATGTTTACAAAATATCGGTAATTATAAAGTCTCTATATATTTACTGCAAAAAACGTTTTATGGCAGAATGAAGGATAGTCTAGTAACAAATCCCACAATAGGCCACACTTTCAGTAAATTTCAAAGTGACCGCCTTGCATGGCTAGATACAATGTTCCGTCAGCCCGAAAACTGTTTCCAACTTGATGCAATGCGTTGTTTCAATTGGTCAGTGCTGTGGATCTGCACCTGATATCTGTAATAAACATACAGATAATAAAGTCTAATGGGTCAGGCCTATGACTAAAGGAGCCATACATCCATAATCTTGACGAGCCAGGAAAAATCCATCTACCGGGAAAAGCGTGATACAGGTGTTCTGTCGCGAGCAATTGAAGCAAAATGAAGACGTATTGTGGTGCAACACAGAGCTGTCCATAATTACATCATGCTTCAACTGCATCTCCAAAACTGTATTCCAATATAAAATATGTGTGTTACCATTAAATGTTTCTTCTATGAATAGAGAATTCGTATAATCTTGTCTTCGTTATCCTCAGCCAAACATTAATCCCGTATTGCTAGCATTTTTCATCTGCAAGGAATATGTATTTTGTCATTATTTCACAAGTATATATAGGAACTTAATAATCGCCCTGTATTGATAAAAGGATCTCTAATAACCCTGTTCACTTTCTTCAGCTGGAAAAATGATAAATCATCGTTTTTGGGTTTTCTGTTTCTGTCTTTTTTCCTTATATAAAAGAGCACTGGAAAATTCGTAGTAGTCTATTATTTTAAAAGTAGCTATTTCTTAAATTCAAGAATTACTAATGGACGCTAAATTCATTAAAAACTTAGGCACACGAAAAAGATTCGCAAATTATGTAAATTTATGAAAGAACTTGGCATAAAATGTTTTTTTCCTTCCAACAAATTGCGTATTATATTCAGCTGCAAGAGTGTCTTCATGAATACAACTTAAACTTATTTTGAAATAATTTGTGTAAGACGGATTAGAACACAGAAGATTACAATTAGATTCCCAATCAATTCGAAATATTGAGGCCGAAATTGCGGATATAAATTAGAAATAAAACTAGTTTGCAAACAATCAAAATAAAAACAAAACATTTACTTTTTTTTTTTTTTTGCATTATTGCACTTTTTAATCTGTCGTTTACTACATACTGAACACAATAGAAAATTGACTTATATCCTATCAGATTCGCAGTATTCAATAGAGCATGTCTACAAAAGAATGCCCCTTTAGCTCGCTATATTTTTTTATTATTAAAATTTACGAATAAAAATTAAACATTTTTTAAATTCATGGATATTAGAAATGTTTGATGTGCCCCTCACTAGTCACAGTATCTATATGATATTCAAACTCTATATTCAAACATTATATTCAGCCGCATTCTAGTTTGCCAGTGTCACAGATTCTACGGCTGCTGTGATTCGAGGTCTTGACTCATCCAAGATTCCCGGCTTAGTGGTCTAAAAACGAAATCGTTCAATATTCCTATAAGAAATTTTCACATTATGTTATTGTCTATTGACCGGAGAAGCCAGAGATGGCGAGCCATGTCCTGGTTCTCACAACGATTTATCCAGATTGGGGTAGGTTTCACGAAGAAATCGGCCAAACTTTCTGTGCCGCTGGCATTTATTTGCAACTGCAGTACCTGTTCTTCACTATTTCGGGGAGAAATAAGACCTAAAACGAACATTCTTTTGTGGACATCTTCTATTTTCATTGCTTAGACAAGCAGTTTTCTGAATTAGAAAATTTCTAATGCATATTTTTACCATGTTTCGTTCTAATTTTAGGATGCTAAATGTAATGTTAATTCCGAAAATATATCAACCGTCTGTGCATGTCTGAAAATGAAATGCGAATACAACGTAATTTTGTCCTATTGTTAACCTGAATTTGAAAGAGATATGCAGGGCTTTTGACGTCATGTTAGAGAAATATACAGGTTTTCAGAGGATTTTGTATCATTTCGAATCTAATAACTTGGTTTGACCTATTCTCGTTCAGATGATCTCAAATTTTAACAGCATATACAGAAACAATTCAAAAGTCTATGTGTAATCTTATCCAAGACATGCGGCATCGTGTTTGGCAAGAACTGGAATACCGATTTGATGTGTCACAGGCAATGCGCATATTGAAAAGTGTTGAAATCGCCCATTTAGAAGTCACAGTCGTTTGAATTTTTCACTGAAATATTGATGAATAAACCTTATTTTGCTCAACATTATTTCTTAGACTATTTAGTTACTAAATTGATATCAAATTTTCTGAAACTTCGTAAATATATGGCTTTCCTTAATAAAACATTTCCTTATAACGCACAGGGAGACTGAAATCAGACTTACCTTTATAATTATAGGATAACACGTAAAGATAGTAATAAACCAATATGTAAATGAATAAGAAAACCACAAAAAATAGTGTCTTCTCCTTTGTTGTCTGGTTATACAATGTCCACAGTATCCGCATTTTGTCAGAAAACCGTTACTATTGTGAAACACGCAAAATAAAAAATCTCTTATATTTTTAGAAATATAGAAATATAAATAATGGGTATTGTGAAATTAAAAAAGTTAATTACGAATATTGTGCAAATAAACAAGTTTTATATCATTTGAGGAATGATCATTGCAATTGCAAACGTTTATAGCACTTCTGTACGTCCGAATTTTACGTAAAACTTCCTCTGGAAAGGGTTACGACTGAAGTGAGTAGAATTTTATGTAGCAACAGAAAATAAATTCAATGGCTATACTGTAATGAACTTAAAAAATTGTAAAATAGTCATGCAACAGTCTTTCTGTAGAAAATGAGTTATTGGAGAAGGGTGAATAGGGTGTTGGAGATATCGTATGTCGTAGAGTCCGTGTCGTCCATGTTAAATTTGGACCCGGGTCATTTGATTCGTCGCAGTGCTTCGGCATTGTCTCCCCCTTTCTCCTTTGTGTCGCCAAATGTTACACAGGCGAATCTCCTTGTCCCTCTCGCTTTTGAGCAGGGATGAAGAGGGAAAAGCGGGTAGAGAGTGTCAAGGGACTCGGGTTCCTGCTCCGTGATGGAACGGAGCAATCGACGCCACCTCACGGCGTAAATCTTGGGAGCCGGTGCCGTTGCGGCGGCGCACGGGCGGTTGGGTGTAGCGTTGGCGGCGCGTCATTCGCCCTGGGCGGCTCGTTAGGCCAGCGATCGATGGAGGGGAAGGGAGAGTGCACGAAAGAGCCTGTCTCAACAATCATCGAGAAGAAAGGAGGGGGAAAGGGAAAGGAGGGGAAGCCATTGAACGAACGGTGGTGGTGGTGGCGGCGGCGGCGGCGTTGTGCTCACAGGTGTAAGACCTGTTGGAAGGATCGAGAGAGAATTCACGCTCAACCGACGGAGGAAAAGCGTCAGGTGAGGAGAGGAGCGACCACGGCCCAGTGCGGTTCTGACCACCTGTTCCCCTTTTCACCCTTCGCCAATGCCATTGATCTGACCGAGCATAAATAATGCAATGCCACTTAAATAATCAAAGTTTTGTTTTCTTCGCTCGTCGGAATAAACGCTGCCCACGTTGAACCGAATACGCGCAGGCAGCCCTGTTGTTGCCGGAGAAACTAGAGAAGAAGCAAATAGCTTTTGCTAACACTATTTCACACCCTTCCCCATTTTTGAATAAACCCTTTCGAATTATAGAGAAACATTTTCAACATACTGGGAAAAATATTACATTAGAAGTGAGTGACAAATATAGTCCAGAGGAGATTATTCTTAAATAAACAATATTTAGTAAGTTTAAAATTTTACATGACTCTTGGATATACCGAAGCTGGTTAAATTGCGCCTTTTGGATCATAAATTATCTTAAAGAGGAAGCGGAACTTTAATAAATAAATAAATTATGCCAGACTGTCCCCCTCAGGCCGAGAGACCCATACTGGGTCAATGAAAAGAAATAGAAGTAGAAAAGAAAGACCAATGTAAAATTTACAAAATAGATTTATCGATTACTATGATAAAATTCAATGATCTTAAAATGAATATCACCAGTGTAAGGTTAGCTCTGCAAAATTCTAAACCTTTTCAGAATTTCAGTTAAACCTAGTATGTGTTTAACAGCTTTCATTTAACCAAATGACACACATTCTTTAGAATTCAGCGCGGCATCTACAAGAATATTAAAATATCAAGAAATAAAGAAAATATTTTGATATGATCTTAATACATAACTTGTACACATTTGTATAAAGCAAAGGTGCCTTAATTTAATGAATGGTGCCTTAATTTAATAAAATTAAAAATGATAATTTTACCAAAAATCATGTTTTTCGTTTTTCTTATAATAATGCCCTTAAATATCATGCAGCTATTTTGATCCAAATCTTCCTATTTAACTACTCATCAAGGTAGCGTTTTATGATAAGGTAACCAATTTAATCAGAATTAAATTAATTAACACTTTGCTTTTGAATTAGCTTTCCCAATTCAGGTCTATGGAAAAAGTCGTTATTAAATTACCATGTCCAGAAAAGAAACTGGCATTCAATTAATTCTTGAAATAATCACCAGAGTCCTCCTCTGCCATTTTTGCTTTTGCCATTTAGCGATCTTTATTCGTAATGGACAAATTGACCCAATATCCCTCAAGAATAAGTATAAATTAATTTTAATTTAAAGCGGTTGAATTTTTAAATTAACATCTTCCCCCTGCTTAACACAAATGCGTACATCAAAGTTGGTTACGTGGCTGAGAAGCGCTAATCGTTTGATAAAACAGTTCGTTATATGCGAAATTCTCCTGAAAATTCATACGTAAATCGATTTTGAACTTGTCAAATGCCATTCTTCCCATTTAAAAAGAACTTCCTTAGAATATCTTCAATCCGAGATTGTCTACACTTTGGCGTTGAATTTTTGTTGAATTCCTTTTGATTAGATCGTCGAACTATTCGTTATAGATAAGGTATGAAGTGCAGAAAATATTCAGATACAATCTATTTATTCGAGTTTTATCGTACGGGTATGTAAGTTTAAATTATTGGAAACAGAAAAGCAAAATGCTGTACATTTTCCTTCATTTTCTTATATCTGTGGAAATAAGCCTACGAGAACATTTGGAGAGTCGCGTTTCCCAAATTTTTGCCTATGCGATCAACCAGTTTAGAATAATCTTTATTAGATAGCAATAAAATGACCAGGTTAAACAATTAAATAATAAGATATACGAAAGTTAATGCCAGTTTTCAAAACGGGAAAATAAAGATTTTGGTGGTTATTGACCCAAATACAGGCTTTCATTTAATATCAACACAAAACGAAATAAGAAATGAAATATTCTATAGAATCTGCTTCTACTAGAGCGTTCTTTAAGAAAAGCTTCTATTCATTTCAATGTTATTTTACGAAATTTTTCCCCTGGCATGGGCAACGCCACATAACGATAAAGCCTGAGCGCGAAAACGTCATACATTGTTACATCATCATCCGAAGACACGTTTAATCGCATTTCTACCAATAATAAACCCTGAATTATGTCTTCGCATGATGATGTAACAATGTATGACGTTTTCGCGCTCAGGCAACACCTCCTAGAAAGAAAGCCTCACAACCAGCGTTGCCAACCGTGTAATAATTATTACATTTTTACATTGTTTAGCTTGTATTATAACAATATCCAACAATAAATATTTCCATCTAAAAACCGGTAAGTTGGCAACCCTGCTCACAACTGAAACGTCATATATTGTTACATCATCATAATTCGACCCGAGGCCAACGAGAAATACAAGGCCCTGACCGTGATCACCGAGAGAGAAGGCCTCCGCAATGAAGCTGAATATATTGTTGCATCACATAGATAGTGCATTGTTATTCGTATTTCTACCAATAATAAGCCCTGAATTTGCACTATCTATGATGATGTAACAATGTATTCAGTTTCATTGCGGAGGCCTTCTCTATCGGTGGTCACGCCCTGACGCGGAAAAGTCACCTGACCATAGCAGTCCGAACAACAATTCAACTTTCATTGTTTTCAACAAACGAAAAAATAAAGATTGTTAAAATCCAAGTTGGAAACAATGAATGTTACATTGTTATTCGGACTGTTATTGTTATTTCAGGTGACTTTTCCGAGTCAGGGCCTGTCTTTCTAGTTGGCTTTGAATTCGACCATAGTTGATCGTATTTCCACCAATAATAAGCCCTAAATTTGGTCGACTTATGATGATGTAACAATGCATGACTTTTCAGTTGTGAGGCTTTCTTTCTAGGAGGTGTTGGCTTAGGCCGTATCTTTAGGGGGCCTTGGCTTGGGTGCATCAACAATATCATAATAGTGACATAAACCATTGTCTAAGCTTTGTTATGCAACTGGTTTTTGTTTTCAAGCATTGTTGTTGCTGCGTCAAGCCGCAGTCGCATTTTTTTTTTTTTTTTTTTGCAAAATTTAAAGAATGTGACAACATAAAATGCTCCACTAAGCCATGGCACCATACACCGACAGATATATTTAATTTTCTAGGGAGACTGACCAGCACCTGGCCTCTAAATCCCTTATTGCCTCCTATCCACGTAGTTGTGTAACTAAATAGCTGGTTTTGGTGTACAATTTACAGAGGCAGAGTTCAATATAGAGCGGTAGAAAGAGAAACCGAATTTAGTTTTTAATCATAACATAAATAAATGGTGGTAAATTAATAGGAATAAAGTACGCAAATATTATGTTCATATGATTGCGATGCTAGATCGAACTTAGCGGTTAAATTGATAATCAGTTTCATCTTATATTCTATATGATATTAACAATAAGTTTTGGTATAGAAAAGACCGAAATAGAAGCACTAATAAAAGTAATATTAGCAATGTAAATACAACATTATCTTGTATGATATTGCGTTTATATGAACGGGTCGATAAATGGGCATTGTCCTCTTGAGCTTGATTTAAATGAAAATTGACGTTAACAGAAATGAAATTTATTTATTTATTTATTAAAATTTATGTACAAAGGGCCTAAAAGGCTCGTAGACACCTCACAACAAAGATACGTAAAACTAAAATATAAAACACAAATGATCAAAATTTAAAATTAAAATTTCTCATCACAATAAGTCATTGATAGCCAAATATCCAATTTATTTTTAAAGATATTCAATGTAGGGGATTCAACAATAGATTGAGGCAGCTTGTTCCACATATCTATTGCTCTGTATCTAAAATTATGCAAATTATATGAATGACAGCATCTTTTTTTTGACATGGCAAATGCATGTTTGGGAAGGTCCACCAACTAGAGCAAAGTCTACAAACTGTTGAAACAGTGTTTTCTATCAGAAAAAGTCTGGCTCCATCGAACGCTTATTATTTATCATAAATTACTTTTTATTAACCACTCGCAATAAATTTATACAAAACTTGTTTTATTATAATTATGATAATTGCTCAGAAATTAATGCTTCACGTTTGCTTGAAACTTTGTGTGCTGCAGGTTTCCCATTTTTGTATGCAAAATTGAAAACTTGTAGACAGCGTAGTTGTGGTAACCTGTTAAAATAGATACGTAAATTACATTACAGACAACATTATAGATATGTAATTGAATTGTTGGTTGCGGACAAACAAAACTTCAAAGGTGAATATTCAGAATTGTTGAATACAGTTTGTCGTTGGGCTGATCATACAAGCAAAGATTTTTTACACGCTGCAAGAAGGCCAGGAAAATTGATTGGGATTATATGAAAAAACAATATGTGTACAGGAATAATCATATACGGTATACTGTGTGTTATTTTTATACGTTTAAATAAACAGCTTCTGAGAAAAAATATGAGCAATATTCGTACAGTAAGTATTCAAATTGATCACCATTTACTTGCTCGTTTGACACATGATCTTTGCACTTTGGAGTATATATTGTATATTACAAGGGAGGATCGAAAAGTAACGCAGAACAATTTTTGTGGCAACATTTTTAATAATGAGCAAAAATGAAACATGCTCAAATTTTACCTATTTTTCGACATATGCGCCAACCTCGTTCATAAAACTCCGTTTTCTGATTGTATAGCCACCTGCGCACGGCTGATTCTACCTCTTCATCTGAACCAAAGCGTTGGCCTCCTAGGAATTTCTTCACTGGACCGAAGAGGTGATAGATGGTGCGAGGTCTGATCTGTAGCGTGGATGTTTGTACTTCGTCGGAAAGATTTTTTCGGCCATCTTCGAAGAATCTACACCACGTGGAGATGTTGCTGCGGTCCAGACAATCAACGCCATACAGCTTCAACATTTCCCTGTGGATTTCACCGGCATTATTTCGTTTGATCCACAAAAAACAGGCTACCACCCTCGCTGTTCTTCACAAGCTGACGATCCTAGCAAACGCGCCATCTTTACTCAGCAGTTATCGGTTCCTCCGCTAGGGCGACACCTGACCAAGCCACTGCTGTCTATAGCAAAAGATTCAAAGTATCAATTTGAGCATCCGGATCAAAATAGTATTCCATAAAATAATAATTGTTGTGCGTTACTTTTCGATCTTCCTCATATTCTCACATAAAACAAGACTGCTTTAGTATTAGATCTGCATTATTTGAAAATAATTCCTAAAATTACTGTTATCATTTAGTAATTAGACGGTTTTAACGGTTTCCTATGCTACTTTGACCACATTACTCAGTGCCTCCCAGCAGAGGAAGTCTAAAAGGAATTTCTCAAGGATAGAAAAAAAATAATAGAAAATAATGATCAATAAATCACAATTGTGTAGACAAAGTTTTATGAAAATTTTTATTTAAAAAATAAAATTCTTCTATTAAAATGATAACGATTTTTTTTTTTATTTTTAAAAATAGGAATAAAAGTTGTTCTTTATGCGAGCGCTTGTGCGTATAGTCTTTATCAGTAGTTGGCAATCTTATCTTAGCTCTAAATCAGGTAAAGTTAATCAATTCTGGACGGGACTAAGCCTTAGATTGGCGACTGCTGTTCTAAGTAATAGTAAAATATAAATGAAAGGTAAATACGTTTGAAATCAGGAGAATTTAAATTATTAATTTGAATATATTAAATTTAGTATCAGAAATAAGGCCAGGCTTGGCAGGAAGGAAATCAAATTTATAGGTTGAAAATTTGGATAAAATATTTTCTTTATTTTTTTCCCACTACAATAAAAAATTTAACACTATTTTCCTTCAGAACCCAGCCTTTCGAAAACATCTGTACACTCGGGGGTGTGATTTGGGAAGTCGATCGGGCACGTTTCACATTTCGTGCGTTTCCGGGATAAAGTAGACATGCGAATAAACGCTACAGTGAACAAAAACAAAATAAATTTGCCGCAGAAATAATGAATAATAATAAAACACAAAGCCAAAAAGAACTAGAGGGTGCTTTTGGGAGGAGGGGGATAGAAGGTAATCGATAATGCTCAAAATATCAGGAGGTAAAAATTTGACTTCCTTTTTACCGTCATGATGGATTATAATTTGAATGCATTGGCTAACGGAGAAATTAATGAATCGATCGTTGTTTATCTTATGTGACAAACGAAAACTCTTGCTATAAATTTTCATTAACCATGTCTCTACCTTTGCTCGTATCAGTGGGATTTGAACAAAATTGATATTAATATGGTAGCGCTCAGTCGCCATACCGAAGACAGACCCTCATTAATCCCTTGTTGTCATATTCTTCTTCTTTCTTTTGTAGTTTGTGGACGAAACTTTATTGTGAGCGGGTCCTCCACACTGTCAGCTGACATTCCACCCTTCCCTTATTACGGAGAAACCAACGAAGAAGACGATTTCTCTGTTAGAAAATCAGGTTTGAACCATGCTTTTCATGTTTTTAAGGTTAATTTTGTTTTACTATGATTAAAAAATGAATGAAATATTCCTTTCAGGATAAACAAATAGTCTGTGTACTTCTTGAATAAACTCGGTTGAAACTATTATACACTCTTATTATAATCAGTTCGAATCCTTGTTGTAGTTTTGTTGCAAATAAACAAATGTAAACGATTACTCGTTAATTCAATGGATGCTCGTTATTTTTACAGAATTTTGTATTAGATGTTCCTTTTTTTAACCTGTCAACTTCATTAAAATTAGAAATCCTAAATATTTTGAGATTGCAAAAACTTTAAAGTAGGAGGTGGGGAAAAGTAAAGAGCGGAATCGAAATTTCCGACGTCACCTCCTCGTTTGGTTTGTTGGAACAGATGTAAGCGGACAACTTCCGACCTGATAAATGATGACATTTCAGTTTTCCGTCCAATGGGGAAACTTTTGCTTAGTCACTGTCGCCATCACGTGCCAAGAGCAGTGGCCAGAATTTTTCCAATGAGTGAAAAATAATCACCACCGCCAGCCAGGAACAGAGAAACGGAAACGGCGAAAGAGACACAGCACGCGATAAGAATTCCGTATTGGCTTCTTGGTTGGTTATAAAAATAGACGAATTTCATATTTTATTTGTTTTCTAATGACCTTTTTGAAGCCAGCCAACGTTAATTACTTGATTCTGCAATAATTTTCAGTTCAACGGCCACTTTCATGAATGTTTTGTTACAATTTGTTTAGACACTTATTTATTTGTTTTGTAGCTTTAAAATTTTCATGACTGATAGATTGCGCAAAGTTTCTTAGATTTTGCCTAGTGACATATATTTTGCTGAAGCATACAATACCATTCTTGGGCGTCATCATTGCAGTTTTTATATTAAAATTCGATAGCAAGTATTTAAATTCTATAATAAACTATTTTCATGAACAGTAGGCGTACTAATTTTTTCAGGTGAAAGGGAAGCGGGCATTTCGTAATGTTTTTCGATTTGCTGCAGTGGCATGCACGGCGCTTATCAACATACTCCAAGTGTGGTCCTTTATTTATTCGTGTAGAACTCCAAAGATAATATATAGCACTTGAGTAACAAAAAAATAATTATTATAATAGCAAGATAAGTCAAAATGGCGAGTGCTCATATGATTTTTCAGGAGGAACGTTTGCAACAGCTCATATTTTTAACCAGCTGTGTGAATGCGGGCATTGTCATCGCTAATCTAAGAGAATCGCGCCTGCTGTCAGAAATCCAAATCTGTTCCGGTACAGTACGAGTTAGCATTGACATTCTCAGAATGGACAATCCTTTGGCCCACAGAAATCATGCTGTTCTTCTCGCGTATTTTCCTTTACTGGCGCCGCTGACCAACCGTGGGCTCAGGCAGGACTACTCTACTAAAGGTTAGAAAATCCATTAGTGAAGCTTGGCACGATTGGCATTATGCCTAACATGGCGCTAACGTCGCTTGGTGGCCTGGCAGAGCGTGAACAACATAGACTTCTGTACAGATATTTCCTAGCTTTTGGCAATTGATATTGGATATAAAAATAAAAAAGTGCTTTGTGCCCGGTTGCAAGAGTGGATACAAAAAAGCACAATCTCTGTGTAACTATTTCAAGACTCAATGAGAATGCAGGATCAAACGAGGTTTCAAGATTTTTGAGAACGCAAGAATGGGAACGAAAAATTCATCGTGATGATTATGAGCTCACTGAAAAAGATTATGCATGTTCGCTTTATTTCGATGTAAGTTAAAAAACAACTATTACTATGACTGGAAGGAAATTGTGAAATTTTCTAAATTATTGTTTCATATATTTTTATGATAGAACGTGATTACGTCCACGTTATTGATGGCAAGGAGGTGCGGATTCCTCGACGAAAATGTCAATTAACAAAAAATGTTCTTCCCACAATATTTCCCAACCAACCATTTTATGGAGCCTATGAAATGATGGTTTATAATAAGATGATCCGCATAAGCTCCAAAGAAGAGGTAATATCCGGTATTCGTTATGAAAAAGTCCATAAGAAAATTCTTATCTAAGAAGCCAATCATATTAAAAATGCTTTAAAAATTATCCTACCAAATTACTGAACAACCAACTGAACTTTGGCAATGAACTCTACTGTATAATGAAAACTACTGTATATGCCAAACCATTGCTTCTTTTTAGTTGTAATATCCAACAATAAGCTTAGCCAAGGGGGGTGGGAGTCCCCCCTAAATCAAGTAACCTCATATACACATACAGTTCTCAAGTACTAGTACTACATCAGATTTTTTTTTCATCCTCTTGCCTTCCATTTTAGCAATAGAATAAATTTCTTCCCTTCAAGGTCGAGGTTTAACTTATCGGATGAGGACTGTACTTCATTATTTTTGTGGAAATAAAATGCACACGGTGAAACTTTGCGGTATTGAAATTGGCTTTATTCAGCTAAGTTGGAGCTGGTGTTTGGTGCACTTTTCCACATATTTTTCTCATATACATATTTGACTTGCTCCCTTCTCTAACATAAGTCCTGGCTACGCCCATGTTTATAGCGAGGTTGTGCTCTGTATTCCCTGTAGGGTTGTATCCGTGATGATAGTATTCTTACCGAAACGCGTCGGCTGTAATAAAGTGTACCATACTGCATAATGCAATTTGCATTTTTAGACCAGTTTCCTCTTTCATTAATTCCAAATCATAATATTGACCATCATGCGAATCCTAAAACCCAAGTGTTAACTCACAAATGTTATGTAGATCACATGTAGCATATAGATATTAAACTACATAGAATGTTTATTCAAGTTTATTAACCTCCTAGTATTACTTAAAAAAATGCAAAATTCTTCATAAAATATCGAGCGGTAAAAATATCAATATTTTAAAATTGATTATTTTGTCTGGTGAAGTCTATGATTTCCGCGCCTCCTGTGATGACAAACAACGGGCATAAATAGTATCCGTGCCAAACTGTTTCATAGTGACGTAACAGGATTTCCTAATTTTTAGTAGAGTAGCTCCGGAATACAGCATGGCCTCTACCGTCTGTGCTGCTATCCATTGGCAAAACATGCGCGCTGAATTTAAATTGGTGTACGGCATTTGATGTTTGCGACATTAATTTTTATTTAGATCCTAATTAAACTATTATAATATGAGGTAGTTTCAAAATATTCCCTGAGTACGTGTATTTTACAAAAATAGTTTATATTAAAAGAATTTTAAGTACATTTCTTTCAAACTATTATCCTCAGCATCTACACACTTTTCCCACGTTCATAAAGTTTTGGTTTGGAAGCCAGTCTTCAAAATTTCATTCACTGCTTCGTCGTTGTGTCATTCGTAGAGATTTTTCCATTGTCGTATTACTGTGTCAGTCAGCATTAATGTTTGTGACATAAAATTTTGAAACAAAACATAAAATTTTCTATTTGCACTTTCTTCAATGGGAATAATTTTGGATTGCGACATCGTCACACGCGATTCATACAAAAATTGTTGCTACTTCGGTTGGAGAGGAAAGGAGAAAGTGACACAAGGCATGCTGTGATATCATATAGGCTACGGACTCATGATCCTATAAATTCCTTCTTATTAATATTATTTCAAACGGTAAACGCTTATTCGGAAACTACAACCGTAATTTCAGCTGACAAATTCATAAATAAGAATTAAAAAATAGATTTTGATGTCTCTGCCTCAAGCACTTTTAATAAATCGTTTAATAATTCATGTATCTGAGGCTTGTTCCTGATTCTAATGTTAAATTCATCTTCATAACCATCTTCTACAGGGTGATTCAGTCAATTTCTGACCATTTCAGTACTATGATTTATTGACCCATTAATGTTTACAAACTTAGCATTTCAGTATGATATTTTAGGCAGTTCGGAGTTTTTATTCCCGTGGAAAAGTCTTGATGATATTCTCAATGTGGCTACCACGAACGTTTTGAACTGCTCGCAGCCGAATGGTGAAGTTGTTCATAACTCTATCCAGGATTTCTGCATCCACAAGGGTGCAGCAGTCGACGATGCTTTGTCGCAGCTGGTCTAGGGTTCTTGGTGCTGTAATGAACACACTGTCTTTAAGGAACCCCCACAGATAAAAATCACATGGGTTTAGGTCAGGACTCGTAGGGGGGTCAAAGAAAGCCACCTCGAATCGATCTGGAAACCTGTTTGAAATGACACGATTTCCGAATTTACGAATTTCTGTTAGCACTTCATTAGTGGTGTGAAGCCTAGCCCCATCCTGTTTAAACCATTGATGTCGAAACGGTATACGCCTCCTTCGCAGCTCGGGGATGAAGAAGGTTTCGAACGTGTTAAGGTAAGCCTGTGACGTTACGGTGCCCTCAAGAAAACGGACCAATGATGTCTCTTTTGGAAATCGCGCACCAAGCCATAACCTTTCGTGGATGAAGAGGTGACTTATGGATCTCATGAGGGTGCTGGGAACCCCAAAAACGAACGTTGTGTTTATTAGCGTCACCTGACAGATGGAAGAAGGCTTCATCTGACACCCACAGGTTGTCCACAATGTCCTGATTGGCTTCCATTTCTGCTCCAAACTCCATCGCAAATTGTTGTCGCTTCTGTCTTCCAGTGTCTGTTAATTACTGATAAACATGGATCTTATACGGGAACAGGTGTAAATCCTTTCTCAAAATTCGCCACGTCGTGGTATACGACAGCCCTTCTTCAATGGATAGGCGGCGAACAGATTTTTTGGTAGGGGAATCGACCAACCTTGTGCGAACATTTTCGACAACTTCGGCCGTTCGAACACGAGCTTCGCTCCCGCCTTTTTTCTTGCCTTTAACACATCCAATGGCACGAAATTGCTTGACAAAATCCATGATTGCTTGCCTGCCTGGTGCGTCTCGACACTTATACTCTTTCCGGAACTTTCTTTGCACGGTTACAGGTGATTTTGTCTCGAAATACCATTCGACAACCTTGCATTTCTGCTCTGTTGATAAAGCGGGCGCCATTTTTCAACAATACGATTTTCATGCAGCGCCGTTGCAACAATACAAACTCCAACTATTTAGAAATTCGATATGGCGCTCATATTCTTTCAGATGTTTATCCCTAATGCACGTCATTCGAGTGAAATGGTCAGAAATTGACTGAATCACCCTGTATAAGAGTGCAGAGAGCTATTAAATAGGCAATGAAGTAATAAAGTACAATCTGTTTACATTTACAATCGTTAGCAGCTTTTAATGTATTTACAATTAGTTAAACGTTGAATATGATAATAATGATAAGCTTTATCAATCGACTGCTGGATGTACACTAGGTCTCCTCTAAACGTTTCCAATGTGCTCTGTCCTGGGCTCTGCTTTTCCAGAATTTAAAGCTTCTATACGAATAAAACTCTTCAACTATAGAGTTACGCTATCATTTAGGTACTGGCGGAGATTGAACAACGTCATCAAAGAGTCATTTCTGTACTTCTTAAATAGAATAGTGCATATTCACAGAAAATCATAATTGAGATTGTTATCGATATATTTATTATAATTACAGAGAATATACAAACTATATATTTTTCTTAATTATTATTCATTTGGATGAAAGCTCTCTATGTCTTTGAATACTAGAATTCGACTAGAGGTAGAATTTCTATTTTAGATAACAGGTTCTTGAATGAAACATTAGAGATACCTCCACTGGTCAAACATAATAAAGTGTTGAAATAAATTGGCACAGTGTGAGTTCTGCGGCGGCTGGACTGTAAAAGACAGCATCAAATAAAGCCCGGGGAAATGCGGTGGCAACTTAATAATAAACTAAGAAATTGTTGGCGTTTCCTTCTTTCACTATAATTTTAAAAAAACTAGTTAAGTGGATAGGAATTCTTCTTTTAATGAAAATAGGCAAATGTCTCATAAATGAGCAGAATTTAAAAAATTTTGGGCTGGTGAAAAAGATAGTTCTTCTAGCAAATTTAATGTCTATATATTAAGGAGGAGGCATAGTCGACCTAAAAATTAATCATATTTAAATTTGGTAACAATTTAGTAATCATTTTAAATAGGAAAATGTCGCTAATTATTACATCTACTTTTTAGCCTTTTACTATTTTTATATATTTTATTGGTCCTGCTGCCATAAAATTAGTTGGCAACTGAAAACATTGCACACAACTAACACGCACGTACTGTTCAATATTTCATCTGCCTAATTTTAAAGGTAAATTTTTCCAAATTTAAGAAATCTGATATACCTATGTGATTTTGCTTCCTGGGAAAATTTATATGAAAACTCCGTGTTTGATTTGGAATTTATTTTTTAGGTAAATTCAAACGTTACCAAAAATACCCATATAGTCGCAGGATAAGTAAAATATGTTGAAAATGAATAAGTTCGTTTCCTGGTTCAGACAACGCTATCAGAGATTTAACGTTTTGGTTTAAATATAAGTTTTGGTATAAGTTTGCGATCGGAATCAGAAATCGTAGCTTATATTAGTTCTTTAATGCTCAAATATCAGTGCTAATCAAGGAGAGAAGAATCACGGGTAACAGAAAGACACGGATAGGCCAAATATAAATGAGCGGGTGAAATTAAAATATATAGATGTACTTAATTCCAGCTATACATATTATCATGCTAATTTTTCTACAAACATTGATCAAAACATGGAATTGACTAATGAGGTTAAGAAATAAAATTACACACATAACAAGAAGCTATCATTTTTATTGCCCTCCTTGTATCATGAACTAAGTAAACAACAAATCTTCTAATATTACACGCAAGTCGTAAGTTGAACTTTCCTAAATCACTATGGGTGATATTAATCCAAAGTGAAAAGCTACAGGAGCAGAAACAGAATGTCATGACAGTACAATAATATAATAGGAAAGGGGCGGCTGTCTTAATCAGGTTGGTCCGTCAAAACAGCATACAACAATTAAGTATGGAACTCCAGTGAGTGGCGGATTGACTGTCGGCACCATGACGGTTTGTCGGGAGCTCCATTCTTTAGGTTACAAAGGTCGTAAGCTAAAGATCACCAGGAAACGGAAACGTTGTCTTGCCTGGTGCAAGGAATGAATTTGCGCGCCAATGTAACTTTGGAATGAAATGAGGGGGCGGAGCAGTCAATGTAAGTCTGGAATACCTTTTACCAGTCAGATAGTCAGACTGCATATGGTGTATGACAAGAAAACGAGATCGTGATGGCCTCGTCTTATTTCTCTTGGTCAAGTGCAGCGGTTGCGATTGACGAAGCCATTAAATCTTATCGCTATATGAACATTCTGGATAACTACAAGCTTCCTACATTGTGACATCAACTTGGTAAAGGGGTAATGTACCTCACCGTAAAACCCGAACTTTCATCGCCTGGTTTGGAGACATGAACGTACCGGATTAGCCGGCTGAAAGACTTGACCTTACGCAGCAGAGCACCTCTAAGATTAATTAGAACGTTGAGTGCATAAATGTGAGAGATGCCTAGAAATACGTCATCAGCTGGATATGGAGAAATGGTGAACATAGCAGGCACATTGTTTCAGGAGAGCATGCTATAAAGTCTGCAGGGTCTTTAATACCAAGGATAGTACCGCTATATATTAGGAACTTAGTAAAAAAATGACTTCACTATTTTAAAAGATTGCATTTTTATATATGTGCATTAGATATCATCATCACCATCATCATAAATTTTTTGCTAAAGCAGGTCATAAATGCCTCTCCTCCATCTTTCTCTATTCTATGCTCTTCTTTTTATCTCTTCATAGAGAGCTCAGAATGTCAATTATCTTTAGTCGCCTCCTTCCTCTTTTTGCATTTTCTTCAATCACTTCCTTCTTAATGCATGCCCTATCCAATTTCTTTTTCTATCTGGTAATAATATTCAACAACCTTCTCTTTTCTCCCACTCTTCTCAGCATTTCATAATGCCCATGAATCTGGCCCATGAATCTTTAAAATCTTTCTCCAGACCCACATCTCCAATGCCTCAATATGTTAGCTATCTCTCTTTAGTAGTGTCCATGCTTGACAACCCTACAATATGACAGCTTACACATAAAATTTAATTATTCTTTTCCGTGATTTTAAATCTATCGTACTAGTCAGGATTAGAAATGAAAAGTTTTATTATAATTTTCATTATATTCATTTCATGAGGTTTGAAAATAGTTTGCCGGAATCCTCCGCATCATTTCTCGAAAATGAAATAATTTGTGATGACTCGTTGTTTTCTCTGTGCAAAGAATGTGAGCAACATCCTCTAATCTTTTACTTAACAGCTTTAGCGAGAGAGAAAGAGGAAAAAACATTTACTTTTTTAATTTATTGGAAAAATGTTTAGAAGAAGAAAGTTTGTTTATTGGAACAAGCGAACAAATTGCAAACGAGGAAATTCTTTTTTATGGCGTGGGGGATAATTATAATCATAAAAAAGAGAAAGAGAGCAAGAGCACGAGTAATTAAAGGAATAATTGCAAACCTTCGGGTAAAATTTGTTTAGGATGCGAACTCGAAAAACACATTCGAGGCTTTAGCATTAATTACTTTCTCTCACTCTCTTTCTAGAACCTAATTTGTGTTGTTTTCACCGCCCTCCTCTCCATTCAAAAATACTCAAAAAAGAGTAAATGGAGAGGGAGGCAACGTAAATAAGTGATTACGAACTGTTAAAATGGAAAAGTGTAACGACGATAAGGATTCGGCAGTGATCGATTGCCAAAAACTTAACCATTGAAAAGCGTGGCAAAAGGAATGGCTTTAAAAATGCGTTTTGAAATGTGAATCAAGCGTGAAAGAGTCAGACACTGAAAAGAAAGGCGAAGAAGAAGGGGGTGTAAATGAATGTGTGGGTGGGTGTTTTCGAATGATGATGGTGGCGGGGGGAGGCCCCATTGGTTGGTTGGTTGTCAATTAAACGTTGACAATGCCTTTAGCATTTCTTAATTTGAAATAATTAAAATACGATGGCAGGAAAATAACTGCTTTTAAAATCTAAAAGAGAAATGCAAATAAAAGTTGAAAGGATAGGAAAAGAAAAGGACAGAGAGAGAGAGATTAAATATCTCGACATTTTTAAGGAACAATTTTTACTTGAATTTTTTTCGTATTCGTTAGCGTCACTCTCTTTCTTTCACACGTACCCTCCTTCTCCTTACTTTCTTTGGCTCCTCTTCCTTTTTCATTGGCTTTTTTCCTCCTCCTCCTCCGATAAAAAAGAAGGAAAAAGCCTTTTCAAATTTTTCTTTTCGCTTTTTTAAATCTAATTATTTTTCAACCTTTTACTTCCAATAATTGGAGAGCAGTGACGCTAATTTCACGACATTTGAGGACAGGCTGCGCACATACGCACACACACGCTCTCTCGTTTTAATTTTTTTGCGTCTTCTTTCTCCTTTTTTGTTACTTATAAAAAAAAGAAGAGGAGGGAGCCCCCAAACCCGCACTACTTGATTTGTGAGCATTGAAAAATTCCCTTCGCTGTTTCAGCAAGGTTCTTTTTTTCCCTATCCTTCTTTTCTTTCCTCCCTCTTGTTTGCTCCGCTTGCTCGTCGTCCGCCTTCACTCTCCATTGGGATTGTTTAATGTAAACGGCGTCGCGTGTCAATTGAAACCACCAAGTGGAAATAAAATTCCAGAGGAATAAGTTCCAAAGTTTCCGTTCTTTCTTTCCTCTCGCCCTCCCTCTTTTAAACCGAATTCCTGAGAAATGCGCATTAAATTTAAAGGTGAACCAGTTTCCGTCTGCGGAGCAGAAACGAACGTAATTAAATATTAAGGCATGCGCTCGGGATAGCTCTTCGTTTCAGAATATGAATTAATGAAAACGCGTGTTTGGTGTATTTATTAAGAGATGCGAAATTTTTTCCCTTTGCCAATTCCTATCTAAATGAGCACGATGTCTACTGTATACGCAGTTTTAGAAAACAAAATAGCAGAAGAGAATTTAAGTTAATCGGGACCAATTTATGGAGTCTTTGCTTTGACAAGCTGTTCGTGTAACTCATCCCCTGAAGGAAACGTTTTAGTAATAAATTTCGTATCCACCTTCCATGGATTATATTCCTCTAATTGGTTTTATGGACCTTAATTCATGTGGCAACCTTTAACGATTGAGATCATGGGTTCAATTCCCGTATGAATTTTCTGAAAGAGAAATCTTTTAGAAAGGAAGGAAAACTAAATTCGGATACAGTTTGCCCTATACGCAAACAGGCAATTTCGTATACGAGGGCTAATAAAAAAAAGAATGAGAATGAATTTATTACATAAGGCAGAGCTAAAATTTCATATAGTCTTGAGAGTAAAATCATAATAATAACTCGATAGAGGGCCAGCCATCCTGGATCTGCTTCGGCCATCTCTCTCGATCTGGGAGAGAAGATCATGGTATCTCATAAAACATTGCGAGCACGATGGGAATTGTATGGCTTCACTACACGCGAAGAGCTCCTTATCGTGATATTTTTCCGCAGAACGATAAACTATCTGCTGCATACAAAAATAAAGTTCACCACACAATCAATGTAGCGCATCTGAGCTTCTGTGCTGGTTTGGATTTAAACAACCTTAGTTGGGGAAGGAATTAATTTAATACTTGTGAATACAAGACGGGCATCCGTAATGCCCAAAACCAATAGATAATCTGCTTTGTGTCCGTTTCTCATCTACGCTCCTCTTTCTAATGAGTTCTCAACATGTGAGCTGGTATTCTAAACAAAACAAAATCTTTAGATTCCCGAATGTTCATAGTGTAATAATTTATGTTTTAAAATTATTTCATCACTTTTTCCGTACAAAGATCTCACCAGCATAAAGCTGAAGATTCCCCCATATGTCATAAACGTTTTTTGAATTACTTCTTAACCATAAACAGGAAAAGAAGAAATGCAATTCCACTTCGAACTCACTTGTGTTCCAGATGTGAAATATTAAGACCGAACCTGATAGAGTGAAAATCCTAAATTAACATTTTTCAGAAAAATGGAAGTGCACCATGTACAACTCGATCTCGGCACCTGATTTTTGCTTAATGGTCAAAATTTAATAAAATTCGTTAAGGACATACAAAAAGCGTACCGATTTGCTCATAACTTAGTATTTGAGAAGTGGTGATCTCACAGCAAGCGTTGGAAGTGGTGTGCACACGCCTCTTCATGTTATGGAAGGTAACCGCCAATAAATCGGAAGTCAAAGCGTCAATTTCTCGCCGAATGTTGTCTTAAGCAAAAATCCATATTATGAATGGCAGACTCGCGCAATATTTGTTAAATTTTGACCATGAGTTTGATTTTTTATAAGTGAAAATCAAGGGACGCATATGCTAAGAAATGTTCAGTGTTTAATCTAAAAAATGATCCGAAAAATTAGACATTTATTGATTAGAAAACACGGAAACACAAAACTCACTAAGCTCTTTTATTTAAATGCATGGAGTTCAGATTCATTCTGAATAAAGACGTGTTTTCTACTACAGATAATTTTCAGTTTCAAAGACCATCTTCTATGAATATTCTTAAATGTACATTTTTGATATTTTATTAATAAATGTATTCATGAATGAGAGAGGAAGAGCATATGCAATCATGCAGTCAGTAATCACGTACCAAACAGATGTCAGTTTGCAACAGTTGGTGGCAGCACATTCAGAGTTTCAAATAGCTATGCAAATGGAAGCTATTTGCGTGTCTTCAGCGGTTAAGAAAGAACTTTTGTAGAAAATATAGATTTTTTAACCATTTTTCTGAATATTGGCAAATATATGCATAAAGATATTCACCCGGAATACAGTAAGTACTGTAGAAAAAAAGTCGTAAAAGAAAATTGGAATACCGAAACAGGAATGATAATGAGAATAAAAATAATAAGGCCAGATCTATTTTCAGAATTCAGCAAAGCGTTGGGGCAAAGTAATGTTTTAAAACGTTATAATGAGTTTTTTTCCCTCTCATTTTCTTTTCGTCAGCATATTACGAGACGATTTTTCTCTCATTTTATTATTATTATTATTATTATGAAAATATGTGCATCCCGATGGGATATTTAGGAAATTTTGTCCAAGAAAAATTATACAAGTGAATTCGTTAACCATTTTACGATAAAATTAGCTGGCTGTTTTGATATTGTAAGCGCCTTGTAAATTTATTTCATTCTTGCAGTACTGATTCTATTATTTAGAGTTGGTAATCCTATTAAGAGCAAGCCTGCGTAATAGAGCTTTACCGTGGAAGAAAAAAAAGCAGTAGGTACATTAAGACGAATCCCAATACAAACTTCGACGCAGTCGACCATAATACAATGCCGTAATCTAACTTTCAAGCAACCAGAATATTTATTATTGTAAGCATTTCTTTCTTAGACGATGTTTTTCTCAGTCTTTTCATAAAGTACCTTATGAGATTCATATGGGTAATAAGGCTTTAAATACATGGCTGAAATGAGAATTGATTAACGAAATATATACCTGATACCTTGTAGGTAGTGTACCCCCATTCTTCTGCCTAGAAATTCTAAGGTAACTATATCATTGAGTTTTTCTATCATTCAGTATCATCCCATGTTTGGAGTATACCATTATTTTAATAACAGAATATCATTTTTCATGCTGACTAAGATTTGATCTTCTTCAGCAGACGGACCATTCTGATATAAAATATTATCATCGAAGTAAGCTATAATCTCGCTTTCCAAAAGTACATGAAAGATTGAACATGTCGTGGCCGCATATAATGCGAAGCTTATTACTGAACCTTGAGCAATCCCTCGTACAGATTTCAGTGTCGTCAATTAATTAGCCCTGCGCATATAATTCGGTTGGAATAGAGATCATTGAAAAGAGCTAGAACAGGATCCCGTTTCTCCAAGTCTTCATTCAGTGAAGTCAGTGATCGCAATGTGAAACCCTTCATTGATAGTAAGTGCATTGGCAGCTTCTAGATAAGTTTTTAAGAGGGGGAAGTTAATAGATATGTTTGGGCGTCCACCATATTACATGCATTTCTTAGGGATTATGACCATAAATAATCCTAAGATATATATAAAATATATAAAGAAGAACTGACCTAATGATCTGTGGATACTTGTATATAGATGAAGGAAGGATGCCACTTTT
>JAHWFO010005382.1:1562283-1621128 GCA_023313115.1 Rhysida immarginata | reverse complement strand
TAAATGCATGGAGTTCAGATTCATTCTGAATAAAGACGTGTTTTCTACTACAGATAATTTTCAGTTTCAAAGACCATCTTCTATGAATATTCTTAAATGTACATTTTTGATATTTTATTAATAAATGTATTCATGAATGAGAGAGGAAGAGCATATGCAATCATGCAGTCAGTAATCACGTACCAAACAGATGTCAGTTTGCAACAGTTGGTGGCAGCACATTCAGAGTTTCAAATAGCTATGCAAATGGAAGCTATTTGCGTGTCTTCAGCGGTTAAGAAAGAACTTTTGTAGAAAATATAGATTTTTTAACCATTTTTCTGAATATTGGCAAATATATGCATAAAGATATTCACCCGGAATATAGTAAGTACTGTAGAAAAAAAGTCGTAAAAGAAAATTGGAATACCGAAACAGGAATGATAATGAGAATAAAAATAATAAGGCCAGATCTATTTTCAGAATTCAGCAAAGCGTTGGGGCAAAGTAATGTTTTAAAACGTTATAATGAGTTTTTTTCCCTCTCATTTTCTTTTCGTCAGCATATTACGAGACGATTTTTCTCTCATATTATTATTATTATTATTATGAAAATATGTGCATCCCGATGGGATATTTAGGAAATTTTGTCCAAGAAAAATTATACAAGTGAATTCGTTAACCATTTTACGATAAAATTAGCTGGCTGTTCTGATATTGTAAGCGCCTTGTAATTTTATTTCATTCTTGCAGTACTGATTCTATTATTTAGAGTTGGTAATCCTATTAAGAGCAAGCCTGCGTAATAGAGCTTTACCGTGGAAGAAAAAAAAGCAGTAGGTACATTAAGACGAATCCCAATACAAACTTCGACGCAGTCGACCATAATACAATGCCGTAATCTAACTTTCAAGCAACTAGAATTTTTATTATTGTAAGCATTTCTTTCTTAGACGATGTTTTTCTCAGTCTTTTCATAAAGTACCTTATGAGATTCATATGGGTAATAAAGCTTTAAATACATGGCTGAAATGAGAATTGATTAACGAAATATATACCTGATACCTTGTAGGTAGTGTACCCCCATTCTTCTGCCTAGAAATTCTAAGGTAACTATATCATTGAGTTTTTCTATCATTCAGTATCATCCCATGTTTGGAGTATACCATTATTTTAATAACAGAATATCATTTTTTCATGCTGACTAAGATTTGATCTTCTTCAGCAGACGGACCATTCTGATATAAAATATTATCATCGAAGTAAGCTATAATCTCGCTTTCCAAAAGTACATGAAAGATTGAACATGTCGTGGCCGCATATAATGCGAAGCTTATTACTGAACCTTGAGCAATCCCTCGTACAGATTTCAGTGTCGTCAATTAATTAGCCCTGCGCATATAATTCGGTTGGAATAGAGATCATTGAAAAGAGCTAGAACAGGATCCCGTTTCTCCAAGTCTTCATTCAGTGAAGTCAGTGATCGCAATGTGAAACCCTTCATTGATAGTAAGTGCATTGGCAGCTTCTAGATAAGTTTTTAAGAGGGGGAAGTTAATAGATATGTTTGGGCGTCCACCATATTACATGCATTTCTTAGGGATTATGACCATAAATAATCCTAAGATATATATAAAATATATAAAGAAGAACTGACCTTATGATCTGTGGATACTTGTGTATAGATGAAGGAAGGATGCCACTTTTCCACAAAAGAGTTTTGTTACTATTAAAACTCTTTTGTGGAAAAGTGGCACCCTTCCTTCATCTATACATAAATAATCATTTCTGCAAAAATTATCTTTTATAGTGAATATATTTTTAGCTTTTTTAAACTTTTGAATCATTTATTAAAGTCACGAACGTATCGTTATACTTATCATTATACTTACTATAAAAAAATTTAAACCCCTTTTTGATGAATTGAATGATTATTTAATAAATTTAGCATCAACTTTTAGAAAGCGTTCAGTGAAATTCAAGTAAACAGTAAAAATAAGAAAGAAAAGTGTCGCTAGCAATTTTCATTCTGCAATAAGATCTTGTTGGTACGTATTTAGGAACTTCTGTTTACTCAGATTTTTAATACGTCAGAGGAGTTTGATCAAGATGGGGAGACGTTCAAACACAAATCGAAAGACCATGTTCGTCACTCTCTTTCTATTCTAATTGCTTCTTTTTCTGAAAGGAATTTCATTTTAGTCATCGAACACGTTGTGACAGAAAATCGAACCGCCTCTCTCTCAAGTGTTATCTGTGAAAAAAAGCGCCTCCCGTTCTCTTAATTCCCTTCATTAAAAACGCGGTAATTAAGAAGACAAAAACGTAGGACGGGTGGGAAGAGGGGAGAAGGATGGTAAAAACCTGATGAGGGTTGCTGGGTGGGCGACATTGACGTTGAAGATTGGAGGGTCTTCTTACGGAAAGGATAAAATACGAGAAAATAAATGGCGGGATAACCATTTCAGTTTCCCAATTAAGACTAAGTAGACATCAAAATTACAGCATTCATAACAGTTTCGGATTTTCTCTTTCCCAACAGCATTTAGAAAGGTTTTCAGATATTTTGGCCTTTTATACGAACGAGTTTTTTTATTTTTAATATCTAAATTTTAAGTATTAATTTTATTATATTACTTCAGGTTTGAATACACGTATATGTTCACAGTTAATCAAATTACGTTTTAAAAATAAGTTTATATAAGTGATGGGAACAATGGACTGATTTTCCACTACTGTTTTTAGCAGTCCCTCTATAAATGACTACTAAATAGCAAATGTAGTGAATGAAATGAAATGAAGTGAAGCAAATGAAATAATTGCTATTTTAAGATATAGAAATTATTTTATTAGTCTAGTCCCGTTATCTATGAATTAAAAACGAAGCACGCATGCTCAAGCTAGTATCAATCCGCGTTGAAAAGAAACTGAATTTATTCTAAGCATCTGCTCGGTTGCTTGTATTTGAAAGGTCCCACTAATAAAAACCTCCCACACATACGGAATTTTTTATTGTTTATTATATATTATATATCTCGTCAAGAGAGGGTGCTGCTGTCATCGAATTAGTAACCTCTACGATTTAGGAATCAGTTGCGAAATATTCGAAATAACAAATTATATTTTCAAAGTGAATTAGAACATGTTATTAATTTCATGATTTTTTACAAAAAAACATCCAAAGAGAAAGGGGTTATTTCTTATGATGAATTGGAGTGATATGATAAAACGGTAAAATTAACGCATGCGCATTTCGATTTTTATTTCATTCTTACCGAAACCGGTATATAATATAGTTTTTTTTTACTGAATTTTGAAAAGAAACCTATAGATCAGGGGTTGGCAGCCTTTTTGTTGAGGAAAGGCGCAATAAAAATTTTAAAAATCACCGAGAGCGCATTTTTTAATTTTCTAATCACAGTGTTGCAATAAATAAACAACATCACATTTATACAAAATAAAGATTATACATGCACGTAATAACTAGAAACATTAAAATTAAAAATACTTATATACAATAAGACAATCAAATTACATAAAATTACAAATAATTGTGAGGACGCATCTAAAATGCGCCGCTTTGCCGATCCTGGTATGCATTGATTTTGGAGCCCAACGTCTGTAAAATATTTTTATGAAATTATGTATCAAGTATGTACTATAAAAAGTATTTTAATGCTTTTATAGTACTATTACCTTCCGTTATCAGATATAGGATAGATAATAAAGATAGCAATTAGAGACACAGCGAAATAACTCGTAAAGATCTGAGATTTATTTATTATGAATTAAATACTTTTTGGACATAACGGCGGAACTCATTAATTCAGTTCCTGCAAATTTCGATGTCTTAAATGTATATAATGGGAACCATTTCATTATATTAAAAATTGCCATATACACTGACGCATCAATTTATCTTGAATGCCGGTTTGAATGCAATACAGCTTGAATGCGTCGTGCATTGACTCCGAGAGGTGTCCGAAACATTCTAGTGAAAGTCGACTCCATGTCAAAACAAATGCCTGTCGATTCATTGGCTTGTTGTGAACAGCCCTCTCCATCTTGAGCCATAAATGCTTTATAGGTTTAGATCTGACGACTGTATCGTCATAAGTCCACTGTTATGCTCCATGAATCATTCTGTGACTTTGTGGGACCTTCTAGTATAACGCATTCATTGTACTGTTGATTGATTCCATCTTCAGAAGGTTAAAGTGCACCATACTGCAATTTTGAAATATGCTATGCTATCGAATGACCGTTTTCGTGCCTACTGCCTTACAAGTTTGTATCGTTATCAAATTCTAACCCCCCCCTCCCCCCCTCATTTGTGTGGTGCAACAAATTTTGATTCATCTGCGCATTCAATGCCTCTCATGTAGTCAAAGGTACAAGGACATGGTGTGAGTCATTTTGGCCGACAGAAGGCGTGCTGTGCTTTTTTGTGTATTGTTTTCTTTAAAGAACAGTGTAGTCGAGTTGAGATCGGCTTGTTCTGCAATTTTCTTTTTGCAACATTAATAATTGATGTCATTTTATTTTATGTGGTCCTTCGGCTGACTGTAACTACTATATCAACCGGCCTTTCTCTCTCTAGCTGAATGGTTTCAAGTTGCTGTTTTAAATTTTTCGTTGTACACCTAAATACTGTTATACGTGAATATCGTAGAAGGATGGTCGTTTGGAAATTACTAAATCCAGCCTCCAAGCATCCATAGTACGAAGTTATTTAAAACGCAAACTTCGGTTCAGGACGTCATTCCACTACATATATATAGAGAGGGGCCCAAAAATGTATAGATGTTAGCTATGGATTTTTATATAACAGCAAAACGGAAATTTCTATCTCAAAATTATTACATGCATTGAATGAAAGTTACCACCGAGACATGAGAGATTACCTCGATGAGAACCTGCTAGGACAATGGATCGCCATAATTACTTTGAGTTCCTGTTGTAATTGTGGAAGACAAAGAGTCAAAGGTGACTTATATTTATTCCTTTAAAGTTATATATATTTTTATTTTGTTGAAATTATATATTTTTGTGCCCCTCTGTATATGCTTGATGTACTGGGCCACGTGACCCTTACATTTACCTGGAAGAAACCACTCTTCCGAAGTGTGGTATTTCTGTTAACTTGATAACTAATGTAATTCAGTGTCTAAGATAACTAATGTTATTTTAATAAATACAGTATACTGTATTTATTAAAATAACATTTTGTAGAAGATAACTATGTGACTTCTGTGCATTATATTCGACATATTCTTATTATTACAGTAGATAGTGTACTTTTAACAAGAAAGCAAGGACGCAAGATTTCACTCGTTTGAATACGCATATGAGTGTGAATGTGTTGTGTCGCCATTTCAAAATTAGCTTGTTGATGAATCGTTAAAAGTTGGAAGAATATTGAATAATCTAACTGCAAATTTTATTCCATAATTAAATAATGAACAACTTCTGCATAGATGTAGCTTTTCCATTACTTTCAATAGAATTTTTGTAGTTCTAAGCACAGCAGTTGTTGACCTCTTCCTAGAAACTCAGCGCTTTAGATAAAGATTAACGATGGAGTTCAACATTTCACCTTAAAATGTGATAACGTAAAAACGAAAAGTAGAAATTGAAATTTTAAAGAAAATGAATAATAAATGACGGGAAGCAAGAATAAATAAATTTTCCGTTAAACCATTTCCTATCTGCCTTCATTATAACATTAAAAGTTGTCCAATCTAAAGAAACTCGTCTTGGCGGAGAGGAGGGTGTTTATTTCATATAATTGGTCATCAACTTTCTTTTATTGATCTTTTTTATCGTGCTTCCGTCATTACCGACGGACCAATGAACGAAGAGGATTCTTGCGTTAGCGCGATTTTTTTCCCCTTTTCCAAATGCATTTGGAAAAGCACCAAAAATGATAAAACGGTGATAAATAGCGCCCTTCTTGCATTTCTAAAGAGGGAGACGTCAAATCAATTCAGTTGCATTTAAATCGAGTGTTTTACGCAGGAATTTACGGTGGAGAGATAAAAGTCTTAAATTATTTATCAGCAGCAGTGCTTTAAGGGGCTTCTCTTCCCTGCGGTAAATTATCAAGGAAAAGAGAGATACGCAAAGTTTGCTTCCAAAATCAATCCAGTTAACTAAGTCCTCTTCTTAATTTGTTCTTCAACAATTTAATGTTGGTCGTCATAATAATGATGCACACGCCTTTAGTAAGCTGCGTGTTAAACGAGTAAATAAAAATAATCGCTCCGAAAATGACAGTGGAAGTTTGGGAATCTAATTAAAATTTTATGTTCAAAGTTTTTAAATAAAATTACCTTGTCAATTTTCGACTATTGATCGCTATAATATATGGTTTGTACAATACACGCCTTCATCTTCAATAACGATTCAGAATAGTTGATAAGCTGTAAACTGGAGCTTCATGATACCGAAATGTATAATGCAGAGAAGGGAGCTGTATATCGTGACGTTCGTCATCCTATATGGAATAATATTCCATCAGAGATTCATTCTTTACCGTCACGACAACAAGTCAATATAAATCCTATGGTTCGATTCGATCACATTTCCCACATTTGGAGCTGCAACGGCTGCTAAATCAATGCATCATGTAATGAGAAAATTATTAAATGTATTAAAAAAAAAAGGAAAGGGGAATTTTCATTTCAAATATTATTACATTAACTTTCACTCTCCTTTTCTAATTTCATTTGTTCTACTTTTCCAGGGAATACATGCTTCTATTCGTCTCTGAACATTGCAATTTTAATATAGGCGTTCCGTGTAACATTGCCACGCAATTCGAACCACTGAAAGCGCTCATGGCAGTGGGCTTCCATTTAGCGTATAATATTAAAATTTCCTCCCCATCAAGCAAAAAGCCTTTTTCATATGCTCATATAGCTTTGCAATCATACTCCAAAAGGGTAATGAGAAATTCACTAAAATGATCTAGAAACATTATCTTATTATAATGATTTCAGATTATAATTTTATACTAATGGTTATGATTATGTTACAGTGCTGTTCAAGATATTTTAATATAAAAATAATGCAGGGAAGAAGATTTTCTTCAATTTTTTAAAAACAGGCCTATGTAAAAATTTTCTTTTACTTTTAAGTTAATGTAGCAAAAAATCACAGGATAATTCTCAAAATTTATACAAGGTACGTCTAAAAAGTTCGATGAATGGAAGCATAAAACAAATAAAACAAAACATAGAAACAAAATGCCTTTATTCACCCTCAAAGACCCTCAAAGTAACATTCGTTGGACACAATACACTTTTGACATCGTTGATAAAGCTCCTGGTATGAGTCAGCGAAGGCCTCTTTTTGGGATCGATCGAAGCACACGTCGTCGGATGTCTGGTAAGTCTGCAAAACGTGTGACCTTCAGGACCCCCTTGAGGCGAGGGAACAAAAAGAAGTCTGCAGGCGCCAGATCAGGCGAGTACGGTCGATGTGCGATAACAGTTATACGGCGTTGGGCCAAGAAGCTGCGTACACGGATCGCAGTATGTGGGCGGGCATTGTCATGCAACAGACTCCACTTTCCATTATTGTATATCTGTAACACCTCGACCAATATTCCATGCGTTTCTGTGGCCGTTTTTTTCCAATTTGTCAAAAAACTTCATGTTTATCCGTTGCCCCACTTCCATTTGAAGTGAGTTTTCGCACACATGCCGTTCGACTGCCCGTAGCAGACTAATCTGCGTCGGTTTCTTGCGCTCCTTGCCACGTGCCGTCTCTCCATTGGTCTCTCCCTGCGCATGCGCGTGGCCGCATTTTTAGCTCAAGTTGATTTTGAGATATCCATCCATTCACCGAACTTTTTAGACGCACCTTATGTGTTACCGGCCTCAAGTATTGTATAGAATGCTTAGAATGTTTTGGGAAACTATGGATTAAGTTTATATCCTTCCGATCTTCTACTGTATAATTTACACAGGGGTTTGAATAGAATGCCTATTATATGCACGGAAAATGTGGAAGCTTAGAGTAGAGAAAAACCTGATATTGTATGGTGTTGAAAGTTTGAATAAAAAGCGAATCTATATGAAGAAATAACAGCGAATACAACAGGGATTGCATGTAGAGAAAGGATGGGTGGCATCGTTTAATCGGGGTGATTTAAATCTACGTTTATATGAACTTCCTTCCAACCAGGAGGATTAACGTTCCTCTTGTTACTGTAGATATTCTTTAACAAAGTTAGAATATACAGTAAAGTATATAACATTTTATCGCAAAGTATAACAGCCAACAGTAAGTTAGTGAAAAAATGAAACTCGTAATTAAAATTATTATATAAAACAAGATGGCAAATTGTATTAAGGAACTAGTATACAAAACGCAAACTAAATAAAAATATTCTGATGAACATAGTATTCATTTATTGTTGCAGTCTCAATTTGGATTATATTTTAAATTGCATATTACATTTTGCTTAACAGTATAACATATCTTGATAGCTGGTCTTAAACATACACTTACGTGTATCAAAATCTTTACTAATTTATTTTCATTTTATGGAGGCATTTCGGGGAACTCACATGTTGCCTAAAAGAAAGTCGGTAATTTATAGAATATCTAGAATATACACAGACTATTTTATACATTGTCTTTACGTTTTAGATCGTATATACAATGACGGGGTTTCCACTTTGCTGATGACAAATACTTGTATTGATTTGCCAATCATTATCGGTATTGATTTGCCACTTCTAGCTTTATATACATCTACTCAACTTCGCTTTCTGGCATTTTGGTCCCAGAGTCAAATTTTAAGCATCTGATTTTAGTAAGTAATAAACCATTAAGGAATGACATAATCAAGTACCGAAAGGTTAAACTAAACCATTCGCGGAACTATATTTTTAAACCGCCCTATGTTAACATTGGAAGTTTCTAACGGGCCATAATGATACCATTAAACCACGTACCTTTGAAATAATTTCAACTATCATTAATATTACATTATATTCATTCATGACACATCATTCCAAGTTGTTTGATATATTACATGCCATATTTTAGCATTGAAAGTTCCAATGAACCATAATGGTTCCATTAAACCAGGTTCCTTGAAACCAATTTCGAATATCAATAATTTTACGTTATATTCATTCATGACACATCATTCCAAGTCGTTTGATATATTACATGCCATATTTTAGCAATGAAAATTTTTGAGGGTGTCATAAGGGTACTATTAGAGCACGTATCATTGTTTCGATTTCAACCATTTTCAAAATGGTTCATTCCCGGAACCTTATTTATTAATTTGCGAAAATAGTAATTTATATCCGCTTCTATCTCATCATTACGATTTGTTTGATATATTACTTAATATATCTCTCCATTGAAAATTGTTAGGTGGGGTCGTAAAGGTACCATTTGTGCACGTGCTATTGAACAGATGTAGATAATATTTGTGATTGATTCGTGCCATATACCATATTCATCGACTGATGAAAATAGTAATGAATAACTGCTTCTATCTCGTCATTACGATTTGTTTGATATATTACTCAATATATCTTCCCTTTGAAAATTGCTAGGCGGGAAAATAGAGGTACCATTTGTGCACGTTCCAATAAACCGATTTAGATAATATTTGTAACTGGTTCGTGCCATGAACCATATTCATCGACTGACGAAAACAGATTTTGAAAATCTTTTATAGCCTCGGAGGAGTTTGAGTTACAGACAGACGGACAGACAGACATGTTTCCCCACACTGATAGCATAAAGCTCCTTTCGGTACTTAATAATGTTAATCTTTCTCCATGTTTTTCTTTTAAAGAAAACAGTGTCAATACGCAAAGCAGTAATTTAAATCGGAGGCAAGTGCTCATGGTTAATGTAGAAGTTTTCGTTTATTTAATGGCTGATATTTAACACTTCTGACAAACAAAAAAAACACCTTAAACTCTTGCTAATTACAGTTGACGGAGATGAAAGGAGGAAGAATCACTTTTCCACAAGGATGGCTTTTATATTAAATTTTATAACTTCTCCAAAGTAATCAACATGTCGCTGCGTCCTGTACTTTTGAAAAGGCGATTCAAACTCATTTTCCTTGATGTCATCCGTGACTTGAAAGTCATTTTGACACAAATTATAGAGAGACTGCAAGCGTAGATTAGGCGAACAGAAGTGAAAGAAAAGAAACTTGATACTTTACTTCGATTTGATAATGTAGCTAAGAGACACAACTCCGAAGTTAACAATTCTGGGCGTTTATGTCGATTTTTATAGCTGACATGCTCTTTCGTTGACAGGACAATCTGAAAGAGAAATCCATATAAATTATATGTTGGTGTACAGTCACCATATAGAATAAATATTATTAGTTATAAGTTCTTATGCGACATATTTAGTAGAAAAGAAATGAGAATGGTTAAATATCTCTGATCCATGCAACAATAGATCATTCCAGGTTTAGCATCCTGAGAAAATACAGCTTGTGTCAAGCCGGTTCACATTTCCAAAAACCGCGAGTTGCATTGTGATAAGGCCATGATAAGTATATCTTTAAATTGACGCATGAATGATCATTTTTTTTACAATATGATCACAATTTGATTTTATTTCTAAAGATATTTCAGATTTTGTTCAATAAATTTTAAATATTTCTAACTTTTATTTTATGACATACAACTTGCAAAAAGGCTTAATAAATTTAAGTCCTAATAAAGAACCTAAGGTTATTAAGGTAGCGTCTTGTCTGCGAGAGTGTAAATCAGCTACATTCAAAATTTCTATAAATCTAGGTAACCATTTCGACATTGCCCCAAAGATTCCAAAAACAATTAAAATTACTACAGTGTTCTTTTTCCTCAAGCGTTCCACTTCTATTTGCAAGTCCAGACACTTCCTGATCTTCTCCCGCTGCCTGTCTTCAATCCGTGCATCACCTGGTAAGGCGATATCAATGAGCCAGACTTTCTTTTATCAACAACGTATATGTCAGGCATGTTGTGAGCCAATGTTTGATAATGGATGGATTCGAAAATCCCACAAGGTCTTAAACTCATTTCCCAGATGTTCCCAGTAATTTTTGCTAATTGCAAATCTAAACTTCTGACAGAGTGTCAATGTTTAATGGATAATTTTAATTGTTATTATAAGAAGGACAAGTTTCGGAGCTAAATCCCAGAAGCGGATCTGTTATTGAGCTCACGGAGCTCACGAGAAGATTTACATGTCATGGTAAAAACCATGAATGTCTGAGTATATGACTTCACGACAAAGTATTCTTAAAAATGTGGCTTTGTACAATTTCGTATATCTGCGGGTTTACATTCAATATTTTCAGATTTTGTGTTGTAAATGAAAATGTAAATGAATATTTTTTTTAATTCAAATGAAACCTTCTCAACGAAAAATTCTTTTTCCTCAAGTGCTTTACTTTTTTCGCCGTTCAGAAGGATTGCTTTAAGATCTGAGCTCGGTTGTACATTTATAAAAAAAAAAAAAAGTGTCAGAATAATTGCTAGTTATTCTCTCCCCGCCTGAGAAACAAAGATGTCACTTCGTCCTGTACACTGGGGAGAGAGAAAGGAATAAGGGGAGAAATAAGGGGTGGAGGGAAACCCAGTTTAACTTCTTTGGAGAAAACTTCATTTGATAAAGAGTAATGGATGCTCGCCTATCACCGAGAAGAAACGGACTCCTGAGGGAGTAATGGTAAGATAAAGGGGGGCATACATTACTCCTTTTTAACATAACCACCAACTCCCTTAGGTGAAAATTTTAAATTATATCCTCCTCCCCTCCTCCTTATTTTTTTCCTTGTGTTACGCCTGATCTCATTATTGGGAGTCTTCTCAAGAGAGCACACAACAGGAATTCATTTCCATAAAAGGAAGTCTCTTTGGTTTACGTTTTGACGGAATACCTCCCTTTGCTCTATAAAGCGTATTATTTATTAACGAGGGTTACGGTATTTATTTTTCACTGCAGAATTGTGAATAAATGCTTGGTTATAAACTCACATCAATTATTATACATTTCGAAACTAAAAGTTGTGGAGAATTAAATTTTGAAAATTTAATTCCTTTAGGAGAAAATATAGGCGCGCATAGTACTGCGTGCAGGAAATCCTTTTTAATAATAGAATTCCGGCTTATAACAGCTTTAAATAGAAAATTTATTAGGGCCTTTTAAACATGAACATCATATAACCGTAAATATATAAATAGGAAATCTTTAATAACCTTTAAAACTCTCTTCACTTTTATATAGTTTAATAAAAAGAATCGAATATCCTGTATAACAGCATTTCTATTAATAAAATATGTTTATTTTTTGTGTTACATACACGCTCATAAAAACTCAAAATAAACTTTTTTTTTAGACGAGATCGGTTTTTGCAGCGATTTCTGTCTTTAATCCGAGTTTAGAAGCGAAAGCGGAAGCATTTACAGGATATAAAAAAGAAAAAAAGAAAAAAGCGGGAAACAACGGAAACTTTTCAATATTTTATTTGCAAAATTGCATTCAAAATCTACGATAAAAGCAGCCACGGTGAGATTTAAAAATTGTTTTACGCGAAATTTCGTCTTTTGACTTTTTCTTTTTTTTTTTTTATCCAAATTTCAGTATATTTAAAATTAAAATAATCTGTTTAAATTTCCTTTTAACTAGTATCAGCCTGGTCAGTAATCATTAGGTCTCGGATGTTAAAGCAAAATGCCCTATTGCGCTATTTTTGCTTTTTTTTATGCCATAAATGCTTTTTTATTATGCCCATTTTGCATTTTTGGAAGAGAATTTTCCACGTAATGAAAGAATCAATAGTATGTAGTAAGTAATGGTATTCAGCAACAGTAGTAAAACAATTCTTTGACTTTTCATTAATTCTTATTGTTTCCTGCGAAGACGTACCACCAGAGTGCAAAATATTGGTTTTGAGGTATATTTGGCTATTAACCAATCACGGCATCGATTGAGTTTGTTTGGAATAAACAACCCACGTGATTTATAGCATGTTTTGATGAATTCAATCTTATTCCTAAAAACGAACTTTTGATACTTAGAAATCCTTAGTGAAATCATTAAATGCATTTTGTGGCACTACTGATCAACTGTGTGATATTCCAGGTGTTAATGGGGGCGCTGCCATCAAGAAATGTGAGGAAAAAGTGATTTCTTGAAATGGAGATTTAAGAGATGAAAAATATCGCTAAGATTCTTGCGGGAGAGACTGGCAATGAATTAAGGATAATAGACCCATCCATTATTTCCTGTTTTCGTTTTCCTCCTGTGTCATCAGTAGATGCAGAAAGATGTTTTTTTTTTATTTTAAAAAATGTATTTACTGATATACAGAAAGTTTCAGTTTTGAAAACTTAAAAAAAACATTTGGTAATCATGTGCTACTCATATAATAATTTGTTCTTTTCACTCGGTTTAGTTATGTTTTCATAAATATTATGTTTAGTTTAAATAAAATTGTTATTTTTTTAATTTTGGTGCTTTTCTGCCTTAAGATCCGAGTTCTAGTAATCATAGTTGACACCCAACAGGCGAGATCGCCCAAAAAAAAAGTTAATGTAAGCAAGTAAAAAAAGAAATAAAAATTTAAAACATTAAGTACACAGATTTTAAAAGTCACTATGGTTACTAAAATTTGACGGAAAATTAATTCTTAAATCTCTGTACTTTAAATTGAATCTGTAAAATCTGTATAAAAAGGTAAGCTATAACTTTTAGCAAGTCTAGATGTTTGGAGATCAAGGCTCTCTAAAAAGAAAGAAGCAACAAGATTATTATTAAACAAATTACTGAAAAATTAATTAAAAATCACTGTTTAGCAGAATTTTCTATGTGTCTAAGGGAAGATGAAATCAGATTACTACATAAATAAATAAATAAATAAATAAATAAATAAATATAATCTCTACAATAGAGACTGTCAAGTAGATTCTCGAGACCGTACGTCAGTTTATTTCTAATGAGAGAGTTAATAATGATAATAATAGAAAAAAATGCTTGTTGAAGTTTGGTTACTGAAAAAGAATACAACCAAAAGAAAAGAGTATAAGCAGTCGGTGTTAAACAAACGCCTGAAAACCTGGACAAATAAACCCTTGCATGGACAGCACCGCAGGGAGACTGAAAATAAAATTGACCAAATGAACTGGCATTGGCTTCAGAAGAGTATCATCAAGAAAGAAAGTGAAGCCTAATCTTTGCAGCTCAAGAACAAGTTTTACAAACTAATGTTATGCGAGCAAAGATCCAGAAGACTACTAATAACAGTAGATGCAGACTATGCAAGGAACGAGATGAAACTGTAGATCATCTATCCAGTAGATGCACCAAAATTGCCCAAACTGATTACAAGCAAAGACATGATCGAGTGGCAAAGCTGATCCACTGGAACTTATGCAAGAAATATGGATTTCAAGTAGTACATAATTACTATGATCATGAAACAGAAAAAGTTATTGAAAATGAACATGCTAAAATGTTATGGAAGTCCCGTATCCAAACTGATCGGCATTTGAAACACAATACACAGGAAATAACAGCTATCGAACAGCATAAAATCTGGTTTATAGATGTTGCCATATCGGCTGATCAAAATATTGAGGACAAAGAAATAAAAAAATCATGAAATATAGAGATCTGGTAATTATAATTGAAACCAACAGATTGCAGCAAAAACCAGGGAAAGTTATCCCAATTGTTATTGGTGCTCTGGGATCCTTAAAAAACCCACTTAAAATCACTTGATATCAGTGAAATATCAACTGCTGACCTACAGAAAACCGCTTTGTTGGGAACATCGTATATTCTACGACGATATGATTCTCAGGCTCCTGGATGGAACTTGAATCATTCAGAATGTCCAGACGACATATGTAACATTTATTGTGTTGATGTATATACTTTAGTGTTTATAATAAAAATAATAATAATAATAAAACTATTAAAAAATTACATATGCTTTCAATTTGAATGACAAACGGTCTCTTTCGAGCGAATGATACCGTAAAGCGAGACCTGGACGAAATCAATTCCAGCCCCATCTATTAAACCATCCATTATTTACAAGAGAGAACAAGAAAGTCGAATCTGAGGATCTTCAAAAGCGAAATCACTGGCTCGTATTGTTATTATAAACGGGAACAACAAAAATACTGCTTTGTCATCGGATGATAGAAACCCCAACTACCCAATATGGCTTCCCCAACTACTCAATGAACTGAAGGGGGGAAACGCCGTCACTGGGCTCGCTCTCTCGGAGGACGCGGTCTTTTGACTTTTTATCTTTCTATTCCAGCTTTGTTAAATGAAACCTTTAAGGAAGATAATTTATTCATTCTTGTTTGTAGTTCGAGAGAGATCGTAAAAAATGATATCTCCTCCCCCCCCCCCCCCTTTGCTTTTCCTCTTCGTTGTCAATTATAGATTTTATCACAGAGGAATCGTGCTTACGCTTCAGCTACGAGGAGATTGGCTTCTTGAACATTTTTCCGATCGCTTGTAAAGCTTCTGATGGATGAAAGAGAAATTCAATTTGCTACAAGGAAAAAAAAAAGTCACATTTTTTTTTATTCCTTGCTGATATAATGCTTTAATAACTCCATTCCGGATGTTTAATTGATTAAGGGTTATTTTTACTATGTGATTAAAAACTTTTAAATTAATTTTTAATTCCGCTATGACGTACATCTCCACTGGCGGTTAAATTGAGTTGTAAATTTGCAAACTCAACAAAGCGCATCATTTAGTTCTTCCTTCTTTCCTTTCATCCCTTATCCTGGTAAGAAGGAAACACAAAACACAAAACAATACTACAAGACTCGGGTAAACACAAAACAATAATACAAGAAGGGCATATTTCTTAGAAAATAATTCAAAAGACATTTTATGCAGTCATGATATTCTCACAAATACGATAAAATTTAACTGTACATTTGCTGAAGTTTTATAAAAATCGCATGAATAGGTAGCGAATTATTTATACAGAAATGGGTCTTCAATAACGCGCATTTTAATACGACGCAATAATATAACGATATATAATAATACAAAACCATTTGAAGTAGAAGTATTTATACTTAACATACTTACAGAGAGGTAATTAGTACTTAACATACTAATAATTAATTTCTTTATACAAAAATAGGAGTACAGAAATGGAGTAAATTATCAGACTCAGCGTAAGTTTAATGTAACCAAGAAATTACATTTTCGTGGGTTTTCATATTTTACTGACCACAAACTAAACCTAGAAAAATGTTTTAGACTAGAGTGAATTTTTTTGGTTACCTATGGATAGTGTTTCTCTCTTAAAAAGTCCGTTAGGAATTATTTTTCGTAAAATATCCTCAAAGCTTTGCTCAATGGTACATTCACCTCAGCTGCTTTAGTTTGTTTGTTAATATTTAATTCATTAATTCATTAGTGCGTATTTTGATAAAATTGGTTTGTTTTTCAACGTTTCCTAGTCTATGACAAGTAGCCTCTGTTTCTTAGACCATTTGTACAAAGATTTTTGAAGAGTAAGGTTTTAGGAAAATTAGTAGACCCATCACCAAGAAAAAAAGCTTTGGCTGAGCGCCTATTAAGCCTATTAAAATAAAGCCATAAATTTTGTATCCATAAAGGAGTTTTATAGAGAAAACGGAATATTTATAAATTCCTTTTTTAAGTTTAATTTGCAAATTTTCTAAAGTTTAATTTCTAAGTTGCAAAATAGATCCATCCATACATACAGGGATTTGCTTCTGGAAAGTTAATATCTGTCTTTAAAATAGCAAATCAAATGAAAGCAAATGAAAACATTAGTAAGTTCATTTTGATGGAAATGATACTTTACAATTTTATGTGTTAACAAATGTTGACAAATTTTATGTGTTGGCAGACGCTTTACTTAAGGTAAGAAGTGAACAGTGAAACGCGTCAAAGTACTACATGTATTGAACCATAGACAAAGTTGTTTGGCACAACAGAAGTGCTTGAAACTGCTTCTCTTTTCAATTTAATTAGGAAGAACTGACATTTTTAAAAATTAGAAGAGTAGACAATTTATATATTATAAGAATGCCACATTTTCCGTACTTTCAGCAATCTGAATATTCTGAATAAAAAACAGAAAAGTGATATCCTCAATAGTTATTCTGAAGGCTGCTTTATTTTATAAATGACGATGTTTGATATGTCGACTTGAAGATAGAAATTTTACGTATGTTTATGAAATGTCTCGTATATGAGCAAAAAATAAAAAAAATAAATAATTAAAATCTGTGATCATATACATCATCTAAAATTTGCGTGTGAATATAAAGATGAATTTTTTTTGTACAAAACTTTTACTTCTCGAGCATACTGGATTGAAGCTAAATAGGCGACAATTTTGGGTGTTCAAAGACTCTTTCTTTAATTAATAGATCAAAACAAGGCATGTTCTTATCAAGGAATCTACTTCAAATGCGAACGTTCGCTGTCTTCCATCGAAAACCATCGAAATGTGGGGATTTCCACTTTGCGTCTACACCATGAATTTTCACAAATATCTTAAAACGTTAAAAGTTCAATAACAAGATTCATTTCGTAGTTTTTTCATATGTCGAAAAACTTCAGGAAGACAGAAAAAAATTTCTTTAAGTGCTAAATTGGAATAGATGAAGTTTGGATTGTATGTTCTTCCCCTCAAATCTTTTATTTTAATACTATTAAAGACTTGAATTAAACTTGGACTTCCTCATGTCCAGGACAAGACTCGTGTGTGGAGCCATGATGGTATGGCAGCAAAATTAAATTTAAACCACAGCTGTACATGAAAATCAAATTAGAATGAAAATTACTTTCGTGTTAGTCGTACAGAGTCCGGCCGCACCTCTGAATTCCTTTAAGTAGACTCCTGCAAAAAAACTTAATTCCCCGATTTCTTTCAAAATTCTGCACATATATACATATATATATATATATATTGTCCAGTCCTCGAGGTGGACCAACAAACCCACACAGGCTCAGAGGAGGCAAGATGATGGAGCTGCCTGTTCTCCTACCTTGCAAACGCATTCTTAGCAAGCGGCTTATGTCGGCGTTAAAACCTTTTCGCTTTGGCGTGTCGGTCGTCGTCTCCAAGAAGTGCTTAAACTGCATTTCATTCAAAGTCAACAGGTGTCGTAGGGAGAGAAAAAGCGCTCGTTGCTATGGAAATTAAAACGCGCCTCCTTATTTCCTTTTCACTCTCGTCACAAAGAAAAGGAACTGATCTAGATGGTTTACGCATGCGCGTCAAAGCCAATGCGACAAAAACCTATCGTTTAAGCGAGTAAATAGAGGTGATAAAAGCGCTCTTGTCCCCTTTCCTCCCTCTCTCCCTCCTACCCAAACCGTTTCGACTCTTGAAGATTTTCTTTTCTTTTTCCTCCTTTTTAAAGTTGAATGTTTTCTCGAGAGTTTGGGTTTAGTCGAAGTAATGAGAAATGTAAGGAAATACTTTTATTGAGCGACATCGACTTCTGTTTACTTACGAGTATTACTATAGAAATGAAGCAAACATTGAAGAATTTAAATAAAAATAAAAATTGTGTATTGTGAAAAGTTCGGTACAATTATAATGACTGAATAATTAATTATACCAATCTCTTCCGTTTCTACATAAGTATAGGGTGTCCCAATAAGAGCGCCGGATTTAAGTTTGTAATAAATCAAAAAATGCTGACAGTATACGGGCATGCTACGATTACTTTGGAACACAACAACCGACAAATATCCTTCTCGCTCTTATTTTAATAACAATGGCACGTAATTTAAATCTGGCGATCTTATTGGGACACCTTTTAAATAACTGTGATATTTGAAGTTTACGTCGAATATGTAAGATATAATATATTTTGCTAATATACGATATACAGGCCTATAGATTGAGCATAAAGTTTCCTAGATTAAGAAAAGTCTTAAAAACTATAATAAATAAAAATATGAAGAAGTTTTTGCTGCAACCATCACTCTGTGTTTAGTTGATTGTTTCTTCTTGAATGAAAATTTGAAAGAATTGGTTGAATTAAATGAAATCGATGAACCGGAGGGATCCTCTAACAAAAGAGTTCTTATATCTTTCAATTCGGTTAAGACCTTGGACAATGTTCGACCGATCTCCGGGCACCCGTCGGCGAAATCGATCTCCGAGTAGGCATAATACGAGAGCACGGATGTAACGCGCTTCCACCTTCGGGGATCTGATGGCCTCCGACTCGGCTGGCCAGTGACATAGGTCAGTGCTTTCGGACTTCGTTAAAATTGTGCTTCTTATGCTGTAGGTGTTTTTCTTAAAATGTGCTGTAGGTGTTTTTCTTCAAAAAAAGAAAGGACAGAAACGTGTGTTTTCCAGAATTGAAGCTGTGTTTAATTTGAAGGTTTGCTCCTATACTGTGAACTGATATCACCTCTCTTGACTAGTTTATTAATTCACCAGTTCTTGATATTGAAACTTTAAAGACAAAGATAAGAGATCTAAGACGTTGGAGAAAACGTGGCGAGAAGTCGAGTATCGCTTAAAGCAGTGTTTCTCAAAGTGGGCGATATCTTCCCCTTGGGGCGCTGGAACGATTCGTAGAGGCGGTAGTAGCCTTAAGTTCAATTGGGGGACGGTAAAATATGTACACAAAACACAACTATAAACTGCGTTTAATGGCTTCCAGATATGGAGAACAATGTAAAGTAAGGACACAAAGTGGGAAATTCGTTCTCGGGGGGCTCTGCATACCGGTTGGTTACTGAGTCAGTTGCGACTCTAATTGTGTATAAACTTCTGGAACCAAGAGAGCGTTGGCTCCAAAAATTTGAGAAACACTGGCTTAGAGTAAGAAACGGAGAACATGTCCAAATGCCCGAATAATGAAAGATAACCAAAACAACTTTATTCGACTTTGCTAAAACTTGAAATAAAAATTTTCTCTATATACCAGCATATTATTGTGTAATCAATTTTTAAAACTGTAGAGACACAGCTCAGGTAGAGTCGTGAAAATGTCAAAGCAAATGTACACGCACATGATAACCATAGATTTGCAATAGATATATAAAAATTAAACTTCTGGTAGGAATGAGATATACAGAGTGGTCCAAAAATAACTTACTCACTTTGAGTCTCAAAGTTTGAGAGCAGATTATAATGATATTTTAACATGTTCATATTGGCATAATACGGAAGTGTTTCCAATCATAAAATATGCAAATTAGTTTAAATAGCGTGGCCTCCTCGATTCCCAGACCTTAAAGACTATTGATTTATCTTACCAGATTATTGTGACCTGAAAGATTCCATCAGAAGAGAGATAGCGCAAACTTCACAGCCAATGTTGCAGTCTACCATTTTCAATATCGTTAACCGCTTAAATTTGGTGATAGAAAATAAAGGTAGCCATATCCAGCAGGTTGTCCAATGAAAAATGTAAATCTCTTAGTTGAATATTTTATGATTGGAAAAATTTCCGCATTATGCCAATATGAACATGTTAAAATATTATAATCTGTTCATTAATAAAACCGTTATCAGCTCTCAAAGTGAGTATGTTATTTTTGGGCCACCTTGTATATCACATAATACACGGTGCTTCAAAAATGCATATGGGGCGAGAAAGATTTTTGTCTATTTTATTAATAGATATTTTATAAGATGAAAATCCGTCAAACAGATGGATTCGGAAAAGCTGTAGTACTGAATCGTTCACCAAATCTGATGCCAATGGATAATGAGGAAAGATTAAGATAATGTGTAACGATGAGTTAAAAGCAGCCTCTGAAAGAGAATGCGCCCAAATCGCGAATTTACTAACTTATGATATTTATAAGTTATAACTGTTTTTTCATCAGTTTCTAAGCTAGAACAGCTATCAGTTTGAACACTTGTGATAGCTCATAATTATTACGCATCCGTCTTCTTCATTGTGATTTATAAATCTCCAGTATATTTTAATTGACAAGCTGTTAATAAATATTCACGGTGTAGTTACATTTCATTTTGAAACACTCTTTATAACCAAAAATATAGAGTGTTTACTAAACATACGGCAAAAATTCAAGAGGTGATTTTTTGGGTGAATCTCTCGTCCTTTTATGATTTTCGGAATGGCGCTTTGTTTCGAAGATGCAGGGCGGTGAAAGTTTTTCGACAAAAACAATCTTTTATTACTTAACATTACATGCAAAGCTTCTTAATCTACAATAACTACTGAAAATGGCTACCACCAGCTAGGATACGTGAATCCAATTTTCTCCTTATTGACTGCCGAACTCTTTCAAAAACACCATGGTTGTTTCTTATTGCATTACACCCATCAACTATGCGATTTCTTAAACTGATACAATAATTTAATGTGAGTGCAAAAAATAGCCGTTTTTAATAACCGGAATGTTGTGTTTGTCGAAAAACCTTTATCGCCTTGTATCTTCGAAACAAAGTGGCATTCCTAAAATAATCAAAGGACAAAAAAATTCTTAAAATAACCCAAAGAATAACCCCTTGAATTTTTTCCGTACGTTTAGTAAACACCCTTATATTAGACTGTATGCATTAACGACTAAAATCTGTAATAAGTATATTAGTAATACATGATAGTACATTTGCTTTTTCCACCTGCAATAAGTGTACTCCCACAGGAAGGTTTCCGTCACAGTCGTAAACAAACTCCAGTTTCCCTGTTGACATCAGATGACAAGTTAAGCAGTTGTTGCTTTTATGAGTAATTTATCAAATTTAATGGAATTTATAAATGTTGTATGCGCTGTACACATTTTCAGATTTAAAATTTTAGGCAGCTTTAATTAGATGGAAAATTTGATATAGCTACTTTGTCAAATAACTCTCTAAGGAATTTCCCTTGTATAGCAATCAGATTGTAAAACAAATTATTTCTGACATTTCTATTAAGAACGAAAGTTTTATGTTTAGTAGCACATTTTAGACGTTTTATTTCTTAAGAAATATAAAAGATGCGGAAAAATGCTATGCAAATGCGAAACAATTAATCTTCAAACTATAGTCGTTTTAGAGGTTTCTTGCTGTTTTATTTGTATGTTCATGTTATTAATACGGATTTCTAAATTTTTATAGTTTGTTATTCATGTTTTTGATTTGTTTGTAATTTGTCAATTTTTATATTTCTTTATTTTTCTTTCCTTTTTTTTCCTAATGGAAACTCTATTTCGCATTTCATGGATCAACTTTGTAAGGCTTCATTTGAAATCCTGCCGCCGGCTTCATTATCCATTCGGCGGCGTCAGAGAAGAGAGCGTCTCGCCCCGGCGCGTATAAGCCGTGTGCTTCGTCGTTCGTCTCGTATTCGCTCTTTCTCTCTTCCTACCTTCATTTCCCGACTCCCCCCCCCTCCTACTTCCACCACCATTTGCTCCCCCTTCTTCCTCTCTAAAACTCCTACCCACCTTGTTGCTTCTCCAATTAAAGCCGAGGAACAGCACAGAGAGAGATAAAAGGTGGAACAGAAGTTTCTGAGTAAATGGTTGGCGGCTTCGTTCTGCACTTTTAAGGAAATTAATGATTGCTCAATTTAAAGCTTATGTTTGCGTTCATAACAGCAAGTCCCTGCTTTAAAACTTCACGAAGCAGTTGCTTATTTAAAGAACGGCGAAGGCAAACACTCATGGCGAGCTAGCAAAATAGATCTTAAAGATAAATTAAAAACAACAGCTTTATTTTTCTGTATAAGATGAAAAGTTTTTCATTTTTTTGTGAGCAATTAACGAGCTACTAAGATTTTAAGACCAGCAATAAACTATTTGATAGCATTTTTTCTAGCAAACTAGGTCACTAGAAATTAACTCCCTGGAGAAGTTTCGTCCGTATAGATACTCCACGTTTCTACAGATACTCCACGTTTGTAGAAATTACAACTTGATATTTGATTTCACGGATTGGGAAATTAGTGGGAATCAAAATTTTTATAACCAACCTTGACAGAAATGCCCTAACTTGTGTGCAGATCTTTCCTGGCGTGAAGCTTGTGTTCACAAACATCATTCAATAACAACTAACAACAAGTATTATAGACATTCTAAGGAGAAAGAAAGACATTAATAGAAAAAAATGTCATTTGATAGGTTATAAAAGTCAGTAGGGCTGTCCTCATTGAGCTGCGTTGAATCGACTTAATTAGCAAACGATTAAACCTCCTCATTCACGTAATCAATTTTAAAATAGTTAAATAATATTTTAGAACTTAAAAGGAGAATATCCAGATTTAAGTTTATGTTAAATTAGAATAATCAAACAGTTTAAATTAAAAGTAATTTCTACTCTTCCCTGAGTTACATTTAAGAAATTTGTTCATTGCAAACAGAGATCGCTAAATTGCCCTGAGAGATTTAGATATCCATAGATATGATGATATTTCTTATTGAATGCACTCTATTCAAATATGCATTCCAAAAGTTAACTTAGATGCTCTTCTTTTACGGACCCAGTTTAGGGCCTAAAGTATGCTAACTCGTAAAATCTCAAGAATAAAAACGTGATTGTATGTGTACTTGATCTTACACAAAGGATATAGTAAAGCCTCGGTTAACTGGATTACCTAGTTCTATCTATTTTTAATTAATTTCTTATTGTTAATCAACATTATCCAAATTAAAAGCCCTATGTTTTTTAAAAAAGTGTTGAATAAGCTTTTATTTTAATTTTATTAATTTTTATTTAGATTTTTTTTCCCTCGGAGCTTAAAAATCATAACTTTTTAAAGAACAAATATTATTAAAACCCACTTCAAACTTTAATATACATAAAACTCATAAATTATCAAAAAAATTTTCCCATGTACTGTATATTAAATGTATTAAGAATAGTTTTCGTTATGCAACACAAGGCAAGAATTAAAAATTATCGAGGCTTGCTCTTAGTGCTCATGCGAAGATGAAATCGTCTTACCTGATGATTAATGGAGAATACTGCTTATTTTCCGAAACTGAGGACGGCAATAGGTTGTTAATCGAAATATCGTCGCTAATGAAAGCATGAAAAAGAGAAAATATTATTCGATAGTATCGTAAAGCTCATGAGGACTATAATGAAATTTAATCTAATCTAGAGTTCATTATTTGAGGTAAATACGATGTTTTTTATGTTTGCAGTAAATTATTTCCATGTTTAAATCCACATTTCAAACAATATGTAGAATCATTTAAATTGTATTTTTGAATTTAAAAAATAATGTGGATGACTCAGAATAAATGGGAAATGAGCGGTATTCTTGCTGGGTAAGCATTTCAAGAACGATCATTCGACTTTCCCACCTGGGATTGCAGGGTTTCCATTCACTGTCATTGCACTTCCTGATAATGAACTCATCCATATTTCATCATATGAATTTGATATCTCATATCGTTATTTCACTATTGGACTTTTATGCAATACTTTTTACATTGTAATACAACTTTGATTCAGTAAATGCATAATAATATGGCGCTAATTACAGATAGAGAAAGTAGATATGATGCAAAGTTTACTGATCAAACTACGAAATATTTACAGTGAATTTTTGGTTAAGTATGACAAAGGAAGATTAAATCCTAAAGTAGCTGCAAAAGTCGAGGGTTATCCACATGGTGGAGTAGGAATGGAAGACTGGAATGAAATTAAATTTTAGGACATAACAGCGGAACGCCATAAAAAGCTTCGACATCCTCAATAAAACTACGGACGAAAATAAAACGACGCCGAACATGACAAGCAACATGAAAATATGAAAACGAAGACTAAAAAAACTGTGTGAGAAATTTAAAATATTTTAAAAATTCATTTACCACGCAAAATGACCATAACAGCTAAATCCTTTGAAATTGATGGATTGTCAGTAGATGGCATTAAGAGGTATAAAAAATTGCAAAAAAAAAAAAAAAATCTACAGAAAAGGTACATCGATAAAACTACTTCCATCAATAATAGTAATAACGAATGCCAAAATATTTCGATCACCCTGACTTACGCATTCAATGAGAAAATAAATTAAATTAGTAACATTCTTCTTGTTGTACTTAAGAAAAGATTCAAATATTTTTAAACCGAAAAGCCACGCGATTTTATTTTTGGGTAACATTTTTAAGTCCTTGTTTTCGACATTTTTACGGTTTTATTGTTTTATTTTCATCCGCCGTTTTATTGGTGATATTAAACATGTTTTACTAGTTTTTATATGTCATCCGCTGTTGGTTTTGATTTTGATATTCCTTCCACATCGCACATAAAACTTTCGGGTTACCGGATACCAATTGACGATTACGTGTTTTCCTTAATTACGTGACAGCTCTTCCTTTTAGTACGTAAACTTTTCATTTCATTTCTTAATAACTACTTAAGAATATGAAATTTGATCTATAATTCTAAGTCGTTTAATTAAGCACTTCATATGATTACGTTTATAAATAATTCTGCTACTATGTCTTAGATATTGTGTTGTTAAGATTATTGTGGCAAGAGAGTTAAATTTTGTATGTGTTTTTTTTATCATTGTAATATGGATATAGCATCACTTTCTGCCGTCTGCTATTTTATTGCAATAACAACAAGGATTTAATAGAAAGTAGCGGAACCTCTGAGTTCAAAGATATTGGCGTCCTTTACATACCTATATACTGTATTACTAGATTGACCCCTCTTTCTCCCACCCCTGTAACTCCGATCCTAGGAGGCCAATCAAAACCAAATTAGCTAATTAAGCAAGATATGCCCATAAGCTACGTACTTACAACCTTCAACTTACTTTAAAAACAGTAGAAAATATGAAGGGGACAGACAGACATGGTAAAACCAAAATGTAGCTCCATACTTAATAATGCATACATTGATTCCAGTTCAGTTGGGTTTTTTTCTTTACAATTACTAGGAATTTTTGTATCGTTTATAGTATTCTAGTAATGTATGGAGTAATTTAAAAATAAATACAAGTAATGAAATTTAAATTTGTTAAATTTTAAAACAAATTCGTATTTTTTGAACAACTTTATATACTGGGGGCATTCCGTAGTCATGTCACGTAATCAGGTTTTGTAGAAATTAAAATAAACGAATGTGCATCTCGACTTTATTAACCAATAACTGAAGGCCCTTCGAAAAACGAAGTTAATTCATGCAAAATAGGCTTATTTATCGATTTTTTACAAAATGTGATTTTAATTTCATAGTAAGGGCATCAAGCCTTTGGTGTGTTGTTCTGAATGTTAAATTTTTTAAAGGGTTTAAAGTATTTTTCCGGGGAGCTGTTTCTCAAAACTATACAAATTTGATGAGATGTTAGCTATTCAAACTAGGCTATGCTATTAAATTTAGAGTAATATTAAACATGAATTAGTCGTGAAAATTCTTACTCCATCAAATTTATACATTGGACTGTTATAAATTCACACACGCAGATGTGCACGTTCTTTACAATTAATTTGATCTGATTCTCCATGCAATGAAGAAAATTTATTATCTCGGCACCGAAAAATTGAATCGGACTATTCCTATTCGAATTTATTTTGTTTTTTTTTTGTTCAGGACAATCGCTAGCTTATGCTGGTTTTGTTAGTGTTGAAGCACACATTTATTTATATAACACTAGTGCTAACGCCCGTTTTAAAAGCGGAAAAATAAACGTTTATGCTACAACAAATAAATATATAAAATGTGTACACTCTGCCATAATAAAAGTGAAGTAAAAATACTCTTAATAAGAAAAAACGCCTTTATTTCCATGTATATTAAAAGTTCGATTTTTATTTACATACTCGATTTTGAAAAATTGAAAAACACCCTAAACATTTCAAACGAAATGCACATCTGGGTATTGGCATTGTTTCTGAACAATTGATCAAACAGTATCACAAAATAATTCCACGTTTGCATAATAATCACTCAGTTGCAGGTTAATTAATACTTGATGTGATTTTTTGAAGCTTTATAAAGGTTTTCTTAAGGTTTTGATATTAAGAAACTATCAAAAGGCACATCTACATATGATTAGTAACATTTTGAGTTATCTCCTGAAATTTGAAAAAAAATACCTTTTTATAAAATAAAACTACCTTACTGATTTAAAGGAAAATAAAATTTTGAGAAAAAATACTATGCGGTCGGAAAGTAATTTCTGCTCAATTGTCGCCGCATCCACTATCAAAAAATTTTCATCTCCATTTCGTCAATTTTTATGTTTATTCTGATATACGTGTAAACTTAGTAATGATGGGTTCTTTAATATTGCTCAGATTTTTCGACATTACCCGAATCCTTGACATTATTTGATTTTTGTTAACTTCCAATACCATCTGTTACCAATTTTGGCCTTTTAAAGCGGTAGACATCTTAAACAATGTAGAAAATCTTTGTTTAGTTTTTTAGGAAACAGAACGCTATTTAAATTTGATTATAGTGAAAGTTGTAGTTTTAGCCGTATGATTGCCTGAATTTATTCTTCTTAATTTTATTGTTAAATTAATTATTGAATATTTGATACCTAAACTTTTAGTCTAGCCATTTTAATTTGGTTTACCGCATCCTCATTAACGACTGCCTTTAACTCCATATCCGTGCTATTTTTGTAAGTTCGATAGAATCCTCTTCTGGGCTCAAATCCTGTTCTATGAACTTCCAGTTAGGCCCTTTACCAGCTATTAAAATATTTGTCATTTCCATCAATTTCTGTAAATTGGAATCACTTAATTTCATTAGCTCCCTTTTATCTTTTGGCTCAAACATATTTACGTAAGCTATGCTTTGCTCAGCTTTTTCCCAACCCTTTTCCTTGGCAAATAATTCTTTTACATTCCATTTGATTCATATTGCCCAAATTCTCAGTGGTTTTCTGCGATTACAAAGTGAAAATTTTAATGTTTTAAATAAATTTGACGTATAATTAAAATTGTCCTTGATATATTCGCCGGCCAAGTGGCCGAGAGGGCTAGGGCGTGGGCTTTGTACGAGGGGAGTTCAATAAGTAATGCAACACATTTTTTTTCTCGGCCAATTTTGGTTGAAAAAACTGGACATTTCTTGTGGAACATTTTCAAACATTTCCGTTTCGTCTCGTCAAGTTTCATTGACGTCCGATTGTGACAGCGCTATAGTAAGCTGTTAAAGTGGCGTCTACAATGGAGGTGCGTTCCAAACAACGGGCATGATTGAGTTTCTTTTGGCGGAAAACCAGGGCATCTCAGATATTCATAGGCGCTTGCAGAATGTCTACGGTGATCTGGCAGTGGACAAAAGCACGGTGAGTCGTTGGGCAAAGCGTGTGTCATCATCGCCGCATGGTCAAGCAAAACTGTCTGATCTCCCGCGAGCTGGCCGGCCGTGCACAGCTCTGACTCCTGCAATGTCGGAACATGCGAACACTCTCATTCGAGCAGATCGACGGATTTTCATCTGTTTGGCCCAATGAAGAACGTAATCCGTGGGACGCACTACGCGGATGATGAAGCAGTAATTGATGCAGCACGACGTTGGCTCCGACATCAACCAGTGGAATGGAACCGTACAGGTGTACAGGCGCTCACTTCAAGGTGGCGTAAAGCCGTAGCATTGAATGGAGATTACGTTGAAAAATAGTGTTGTGTAGCTAAAAGATTGGGGAATAATATTTGAATGCTGAATAAAACAACCCCTTTTTCAGAAAAAAACGTGTTGCATTACTTATTGAACTCCCCTCGTAGTTCTCGAGTCCGCCTGGCCGTGGGTTCGAATCCTGCCGTGGACATGGATGTTTGTGTTTGTCCCGGGCTGCTTACAGATATACACTACTGTTTATAAAAATCGCAACACCCTGATGGAATGGTCTAATCCATATGCAATTTGCAATATTTGCATACAATGGGTCAGAGTATAAATGATTAGATTTTCAGAGTAATTGCTTGAAAGAACACCATGCCTCGACGACGACGAAGGGTACCATATCAACAGCTGACAGACTTTGAAAGAGGACGCATAATTGGTCTGCGTGAAGCGGGATGGTCGTATCGTGACATTGCTGCTCGTGTAGGACGTAATGCAACGACAATTATGCGTGCATGGAGGCAGTGGAGCGAAGAGAACAGGGCACACCGAAGACCAAGCTCAGGAAGACCCAGCACGACGACACCGCGAGATGACAGACACCTCTATCGCATGTGTGTAGCAGATCGTACAGCCACTTCCACAGTGTTAGCACAACAGTGGGGTGCTACAGTAGGCAGGACAATGTCTGCTAGCACTGTACGACGCCGTTTGATTTCCAGAGGATTGATGGCACGAGTACCATTGTTGCGGATTCCTTTGACTCAAAACCACCGGCGCCCCTGGTTGCAATGGGCCCATCAACACCAACAGTGGCAAGCTGAATGGCAACAAATTGTGTTTTCGGATGAGTCAAGGTTTAACTTGCAGCACCATGACGGGATACGAGTCAGAAGACATCGTGGCGAGCGCGACCTTCCAGAATGCATCCTGCAGCGTCATACAGGACAAACGCCAGGGGTGATGGTGTGGGGTACAATCAGTTACCATGGCCGTTCCCGTCTGATCAGAATCCATGGCAATCTGGACAGTGACCGGTACATCAGGGAAGTTGTGCAACCCGAGGTCATCCCCTTCCTGCAGAACCTTCCAGGCGCTGTATTCCAACAGGACAATACCCGACCGCATGTGGCCAGAAATGTCCTCGCCTTTTTCCAAGCACATCAGACGCCCTTGTTCCCCTGGCCTGCTCGTTCACCAGACATGTCCCCAATCGAACATGTGTGAGACAGGGTTGCTCATCGATTGGCTCGTCAGACTCCTGCAGCAGCAACTGTGGATGAACTGTATACCCGTGTAGACAGAGCATGGCAGGACATTCCCCAGGCCCTTATTCAGAGCTTGTTTGACTCAATGCCACGACGTTTAGAGGCTGTAATTGCATCCCACGGTGGTTTCACCCGATACTAATGTGACAACAAAACGCATTGTATTGACCTGAAAATCTAATGGTTTCTTTTCTGACCCATGATATGCAAATGCTCCAAATTTAATGCAGATTGGGCTATTCCATCAGGGTGTTGCGATTTTTATAATCAGTAGTGTAACTTGTGTAAATGACCTTAGTAGTCGACGCCAAAAATTCTAATAAACCAACCAACCGTTATTGCCTAGAAAAATTAAAATGATTCTTCTAGAGCGGTGTTATCTATAAAACAGCTGTCGGACTTGTTAAAGAAAACCAAACATATTTAAACTGATGTTCATTTGCTTTTCTGTGGCTTAAAAATTTAATTTTGAAGGAAAAACGCCTTCCAGGTTTTTGCGGTTTGGTTATTTTTATATTAAAATTTTTGGTTCGAAATAGTTTAAACATTTGTGCTCTAGTAAACAGACACGTTATTTATATGGATATCAAATTAACATCATTCATAAAACTATGAACTTATAAAGAGCTCTTAGCGTTGTTCGAGTTGAAGAGACCACCTTTAATCACAATCTGACCTTTTCTCCACGATTACATACTTGAAGTTTAATGAGGAATATTGAAGCAAAAACCTTTAGAGTATACTTTTCGTACATTATACATCTAACACATTGAAGGAGATATCTTCTAAATGGTAAAATATGTCCCATATGATATTTTTCTGTAAAATATTAGCGGGATTTAAACGTCAACTGATTATTTAATTGGATGTAAGTAGAAAAGTAAAAACGCTCATTAATTCAAGCGTTCTCAAAAATATTTTCTTTAGTTCTATACTGAAATTCTTTACCAGTAAAAATCAGCATTTCCTGCCAAGCTGAAGTCTTATTGCACAATTACATAGTTTAGGGTTGCTATGGAATTAATAGTGTTGACTAGCAACTTTTTCCCTAATCCTTTAGGTTCCCAATAAAATAAGAAAACTTTTATGTTTATACATAAATTTATCTGAGAAATTGAAACTTTCCCTTAACTAATTACAACGTGGAAATCTATGTCAGTGGAAAACGCAAAAATAAAAATAATAATTAAGCCATCGGTCTATTATTAGATACGGCGAACGTGAGTTTCAATATAGGTGCCGTGGAATAAAATAATTTACAGCTCGAGCCTTATCTGTTATGGAATCCGAGCGCACGAACACGCGTCAATTGACTTCCATATAATTAGTCTGTGTGTAAGTTTATGATTGACTGAGTCGTAAAACTAATAAATTCAAAGGATTAGATAGCCACCATCCCTCCCCCTTTCAAAATTTACAATTTCGCTACGCTGTGATAATCTGTTACTTTGAAAACGATCGTGTTATGTAACCTTGCGAGATTATAAAAGGTGCTAATCATATAATCAATAAGAAAAAGCGGCTTTTTCGTTGGGTGTTTGCCGTCGACAATAAAACTTCCGCAACGAATGTCCGTCCAACATTTATCATCTCATTACAGCGTAATCAGAAAATTTTTAATTATTTTTTCCTCACTTAACAAACAGAATGCTTGGGTACTTAACGAACCCCATTATTTATGCTTTTAACAGGGAATGAAAAAAATTATTAACCCAATAAAACCTCAAAACCAGTATGTGTGGGTTGGTCTGGCAAAAGATTAAATTTTATCCTATGCGAATAAAAGTTAGACATACATGGAAAATAAAGTAGCGAAGAGAAGATATAAATGTGATTTATGTTGTCAAAGGTATTAATCAATGATTACGAGGCATAATTATATCACCACTGTGATCAGTCATATTTACAAAGGTTGACTCCGATACGCCTGATCCAATTTGCATGTACTTGGCTAGGCATTCTATTGTACATTAAAATTGATTGAAAAGAGAAAGCGATACAACTGAAACGAGAAAATTTCAAAGTGGCAGCACCGCTGCGGACGGAACAACATAAATACTGCATGAACACCCCTGACACAAAAACTTATAGCACCCCCCTTCTAGTTATGTAAACTGTAGGTGACATTTAGTACGCTGCGTGGTTCCCCCGCACAAAAATACACACAGCACAACGTGCTGGCATGCTAAAAACCAGGATATCCAACAATGATTGGAGGATGTCATCCCATTCCTGAACCAATGACGTTCGCAGGTCCTGCAGTGTGTGCGGAGGTGATACTCGCGCCGCAACACGTCTTCCAAGAGCATTCCATGCGTGCTCAGTAGAGATGAGTTCCGAGGACCGTGCATACAAATCCATTGGTCGGATGTCCTCATGTTCCAGGTAGTCATCTACTATGCCAGTCCGATGCGGATGGGCATTATCGTCCATGTAGAGGAAATCTGGACCTACGCACCCCTGAAGAGACGAACATGTTGTCGCAGGACACTATCCCGGTACACTTGGCCAGTTATGTCTCCTCTGTCGAAGAGCTTGTAGCGGTGTACGGGAACCCATTGTGATGCCCGCTCACACCATCACACTGTTACCGCAATGATGGTCATGTTCAATGATGTTAGCGGGGCTGGACCGTGTCCCACGCTCTCTCCAGATGTGAACACGTCAAGAATCAGAGTCCAGGCTGTATCGTGTCCATGCTGCATGTTCGGTGCACCAAGCCAACCGTTCCTACGGTGTCCTGAGTCAACGGGACGCACCTCTTTGGTCGTCGAGCATATAAGCCAATTGTGTGGAGTCTCCTGTATACCGTTTGCTTGGAAACATTAACCCCAGTGACCGCTGATAGCTGTCTGGCAATGTCCCTGGTTGTGCTTCGCCTGTTCCTACGGGCAAATAGAGCAAGGTAGCGGTCTTGTCTGGGCGTGGTGACCTTTAAACGACCCTGACTAAAGTGTCTGCGGGTGTTTCCATCCTGTCGGGACCGTATCCACAGTCTTGAAATGGCGTTAGTTGACACGTTCAGCGCCGGAGACACTTCAACCTGGGACTGGCTTGCTTCCAGTCGTCCAATTATTCGTCCTCTCATTTCACTCGCTAAATGGACACGGTCAGCCATTAGCAACAATTATCGAATGCTCAGTTGCCAATTAAAAAACGTGTTCTTTATGGCACGTACACTAAGACCTGTGTTGCAAGATCAATGAGGTAAGAGTGTTCCGTCTCCAGTGTGCTGCCACCTGTGTATTTAATGATGGAATGGTGTTTACAGGATTCAGAGAATGGCCTTACTAAGTTTGCTGCTGATCGTATGTGCGGAAGGGTCTCAGTCTGCAAATCCCTTAATTTATGGACACCAGTGTAAGAGACAGATTTTAAAATATAACATACTTGTTCAGAAAAAAAAGAGGATACCTTGAATGAGTTGAGCCATGACTTTGCTTTATTCATCGATGCAATGCAGAAAGAATGATTTGCATTTTCATGTCAGAGGGATCCTGCGTGTCGATATAGCTCTGATCTGTATGGCCGTCTCTGGCATATAACTGGAACATTGTTATCCCTGAAGAAACACGTGTCATCGCTGCAACAAATTGTGTGGCGTTATTCTGCTGAAAGATAAGCCCTGGAACGTTCTGCAGATATGGAATAACATTGATGTAACGGACACTCTTTAGGGTGGAATATTTGCTTTCGTACCCGATAGCATTCCATACCAAAATGCTTTTGTTCCGGTATATCTGGTGTGTACACGCTTCTCGACGCCTCCCCCTGTCGTCTACGGACAGAGATGCGGCCATCATTTTCACCTGAACACAACCGTGATTCGTCCGAAAACACAATGGTGTGAAGCCATTTACGTGCTTCGATGCATCCGTAACTTAACAATGCGTTGCTGAGGTGTCAAAGGCAGCCTGAAGAGGGGCCTTCGAATTTGCAGTCCGAATTCCAATAAACGCGACTGTACTGTTACAGCTGACATGTGAGAATGTGTCACAGTTGGCGATCCAAGCACATCTTCTTGAGATAACGATCCTCTCTGCGTTATCTGTTTACGACGTCTGGAGCCTTCTCTTCGTTGCCTACGCCTTTCTAAGTAACGAAAAATATTTCAATGTTGAGGCAAAGCTAAACAGCCAAAACGACCTCTGCTGAAATTTCCTCAAGTATCCAAAACGTTATGCGCCAATACCATCCGCCACCGGAAATGGTTTGATGGGGAGTGGTTTTCGATGGAAACACATCATTCCCTAGATACATTGCGCCCTACATCACGGGCAATGTCCCGGAGGGAAACATTGGAGTCTCTCATGCTAATAATGCGACCTCTGGCAGACTCGCAGATTTGACGGAATGGCTGTCTACTCGCTGGCGAAGCATCTTTCTTTACGCTGTCCTGGCGGTCCAACTACGCAGCGCTTAAAACAGAATAATGGAATGTATAAAATCTGTTACATGGAATGATATGATTGGCCTAGACTTGGTAAGCGTGAATTAATGACGCTGAAATGCTAATCATTTCTGCGATAGTGTTTGATTTGCGTAATTTAAAAAACGCAAACTCCGTAGCTCACCTCCTTCAAGGTGTTCTGATTTTTAAGAACATGAGCGTATGACCCAGATAAGCCAATTGACACTCAAAATTGCAACCTTTTTTCCTGATCTTTCATCCTTCTGGAATACTTTAAGATTTATCTCACTTTTCTCCATTTCAGCCCGCATACGAGGAAACACTAACTAGCCAAATTATTATGACCACCCCATCATTACTTCGTTGGGCCACATTTTGCCTTCAATACTGCGGCGATTCTTCTTGGAATTGACTCCACGAGATGTTTAAAGGTGGTGCAAGGAATCTGACATCATGCCTGATGAACAGGAATGTACAAATGTGTGAGATTTGATGGTTGTGGAACCATCTGCCTGATGGCTCATTCAACTTCGTCCCACAAATGCTCAATTGTATTGAGATCTGGTGATTGTGGGGGCCACCTAAGCTACGTAAAGTCTCTCTTATGTTCTTGAAATCACTCCTGCAGAATACGAGCACGGTGGCATGGCGCATTCTCTTGTTGGAAGAAACCATCTCTACTGGGATATGCCATCAACATGATAGGATGAACTTGATCAGCAATGATACTTAGTTATGTTGTGCTATTCAGACATTCCACACGAATTAAAATCATACCATTGCTCCCACCAACTTGAATGGTTTACTCATGCATGCGGGGCCCATGCTTTCATGCTGTTTCCGCCAAATTCTCACTCTGCCATCTGCTTGATACAACTGGAAACGTGATTCGTCAGACCACATGATTTTTTTCCATTGATCGACTGCCCAATCCTTGTGTTCCTGTGCCAATTTGAGACGTTTTATCTTGTTAACTGCAGACAGCAAAGATGTTCGAACAAGACTTCGACTTCCAAATCCTATACGATGGAATGTACTGCGAATAGTGCGTTCAGAGATCATTTGAGAGGATCCCTGATTAAGATGTGTAGTAATTTGATGCACTGTTGCCCTTCTGTTTTCTTGTACCAGCAGCCTTGTCGTTCTCCGTTCTGAACATTGACTAGTCGCTGACGGCCACAACTCTCACGTTCAGACCCAGATTTCCGGCTGACAGTCCAGTCTTTAAACACTTTAACGACAGCTGCTCTTGAACATTTAACGAATGCAGCTGTTTTGCTGATACTCGCTCCCATGGCTCCGAGCACCAACAATCATCTCACGTTCAAAGGCTGTTAAATGGCGTCATTTATCCATACCTTGAGAAACAAATAATTTCTACTGTCGAGGTAAACAACCTGTTTCCCTATTTATAATGGTCTGTCCATCTAGCAACTTCAGCGCGAAATCATAGCTAATTTGCCTACAAACGTCAGGTCGTCATAATAATCTGACCACTCAGTGTATAGAAGTAAGAGCAATACATTTTCCACTGTGCAGGAATATCTTCGCCTTCAGTCAAATTGATATTCATTATTGTGTCTTATAAAGAACAAGGTTGATAAAAAAAATAAAAAGGAACTGTCTGTATTGAAGAAAAAACTTCTTTCCACAAAAGAACGTCTGAGATATACGTATTTCGAAATAAAAACTCTTACCACTAACGGCAAGATTGAGACTAACTATAAAATTTATCGAACAGTATACTAAAACGGTAAGAAGGAACTGTGGTGTGGTCTTGCCTGTATAGGAAGGAAATTTTTTTACCACAATAAAAGTTTTCATGTCTATGTTGTTTTTATGTGGCAAGAGGTCTTTTCCTTAATATACAGGCAATAAGTTTGGGATTACAATTTTTGAATCACTCGAAAGATTAAGCAATTATCATTGAAAGAACATTTGAATATGTGTTTCCATTTAACTTTGCTATTTACGCATATTGGCGCTGGTTTAAACTTCAAACTTTGAAGCCTGTGACGATAATACATTCCAATAACCAACTATGACATAAAAGCTTCAGTTACGATCGTATCCGACTGAGTCGCATGTAAACCATTTTCTATTCCTCCGATATTTCGAGGAAATCCTCAAGTTCGACTCGAATGTCTGATCGAAATCGATGCAGCTAATGGCACGTGCACGAATATGATTCGATCAAACTTTTTTAAGGTTCGATCACACGATCTACGTCATATATTTGGACCCGTGTAACGCTATCCATGTTTCGATGGTGAAACATTGTTGTGTGATTTTCATAATTGGCAAAATGTGGATACTGAATTTAAAAAGGCTTGTTTTTTTATTTTTAAAAAATTTATGAATCTTCTATTTATAATTTTTACTGACGCTATCAGATCTACTACTAAAGTAGGAGATTTTACGAATCATCGGCTCCTGCCATGGTGTATGTATTCTATAGGCATGTCAATTACATTATTTGAAATTAAATTATTCCAGGCAAATATAAAACCATTCCCCTCTTTCTTATTTGGTGAGTATTATTAGATATACGGCTTTTAAAGACAGTTTGAAGTTTGTGAAGACACTATCGCCTCGTATCGATGAACAAGATCGCAAATTCATTTGAGGCTTTTATTCAAATTCGTGCAAGTTGCAATTGCTTGTCACATTCATACGGGGAAACCTGTGCCGATGATGATGCCAGTCGAGCTTGTTAGTCGTAGTAGATGTCGTACTGATAGCCGTAGCGGTCAGTCACGTGTCTTTTCTCGTTATTCCTGCTCATACTTTGCTTTGTGGTAAGGAGCATCGTCATGTTTGTATAGGATTGCTCCAATTCCAAACTGTTGCCATAATGCTGATAGTGCAGAATTGTTCAAAATGTCAGGATAAGTTGCAGACCCCATAGTTCCTCCTACTGGAACAAGTTGGGCCATACCATCAAGGCTGCCTTCTCCGAACTTCAGAGTAGCATGCAGCGTTCTCTGAGCATCCTCCAGCCCCAAACTCGACCATCTGATTGCTAGAATGCGTATCGAGATTCGTCGTTTCATATCCTTCTATTGTTCCATAGTCCAGTTTTGGCGAGCACCATCCTACAATGTAAATACCGCTTCGCGGTGATTTTGCTGATGGGGACTTATGCGCAGTAACACGGCCATATTGTTGATAGGTTCCCGATGAATGGTGGATTTTTGGATTTTTGTAGCAATTATTTCAGCTGAAAACTCTCGATTGCACCGTCTCACATTTGCAGGCACACGACGATGTCTGGCTGTCATCTTCTTTGCCCTACTTCTTGGCGGTTTCACTGATGTTGGCTCCTTGAGATTTCAACTTGACAATGACGTCGTTTACAGTTGAATAGGGTATTTGCGGAATGGCTTATTGTACAGGTGATATGCAATGATGGTTCGACGTTGGTATTCAATGAGCTGTGTTGAGCAATTCCTACTGTACGAGGTAGTATCAAAATGTTCCTGGACTAACTCTGTTTAAAAAATATACTTACCTAGATATACATGTCCTTTGAAATAGTCACAATCCAACCGATTCGCGTTGGATTTCGGCTTGATATTCGTCTTCGAGGAATGGACAAAGTCCGCAGGAGCTGAATCTGGCTAGTAGGGCGGATATGGAAGCGATAACATTTTGTGAATTGGGAAAAAAAATCCTGTTCTTCGCGTGCCAAAGATCCGGTCGCTTTCGCCAAAGGTCTCCCTCAAACGTATCAGAACGTCGCAGTAAAACTCTGTTCACGGTCTAGCTCTGGGTGACGAACTCTCGATGAACAATGTCACGGATATTGAAAAAAGACGACGAATATGCTCTTGATTGAGTTGTGGCTCTGTCTCGCCTTCGTCGGTCGTACCGAAGCATTTTCAATGTCTCTCTGGCCGATTTCCCAAGTTTAACTCAAACATCACGTTGACTCTTTGTTGATGTCATCGCATAATTGCAGACTAACACACGCACGTCATTTACAAAAAAACACCAACTTAACATCTACCTCGATATAAGTAGCGATGTCACTTGGCACACTGCGTTATCAGAGCTCGTCCGAGAACTGCTGCGCGCATTGTCATCTCTTGGTGCGTTACAGAGCTCGACCGAGAACTTTTTGATACCATCTCTTACTATATACAGTAAATCACAAATGAGTTCAGTAAGGCATAATACCTTGGACGTCCAAAGCACATAAATTACAACATGTAACATTATTTTGGAGGGATATCTAGAAACTTTAGACCACATAATAGAATTTTAATTATATGGTAAGATTCGAACGTGTATTCTAAATGATGTTATTTAAAAATCTTTCACTCTTTTGCTGAAACCGCACTAACAATGATACCCCCGTTTCCGATCGTATCGGTATCCGAACTTTGTTTCGAACGTCCCCGTGCCCCGATATCCGAAATGCAATTAAAAAAAATTTCAGAGGGTTCCTTGTCAGGTTACTAATATTTCCTATGTTCTGTATTTGGATGATGGTTGTCAATGGCATGCCCCACTATATTAGCAAAGGCTCGTTCATTCATCCTGAAATCTATTGTTATGCTTGAAATTCTTAGGTTTATAACAAAAAATTAATCCTCCCGAGGATAGTATAGGAAAGTATCGGAAGTCCTGAGATCATCTATTTTACCCTTTTATCTGCACTTTTTAATCACTCCCTATTTTTTTATTCGAAAACTTGATTTTCTCGAGCATAGCATTTAGAGAATGTAAAACAACTCTATCTTTTTTCGTTTCTCATCATTTCCGCTCGAATGGTATATCACGTTCATACGTTGCCCTAGTTCTAAAGACTAAGTGACTGCCACCACCACAACTCCGACCATATCGGGACAATTTCGCCTAACTTCATAGTAATATATATCCTGCCTAGAGGAATCTGCATACCGAATTTCACTCCTTTACATACCTAAATACACGTAGACCTTTCGGTCCCCTCTAACTCTCACCCCCGAAACTCCGACCCCCGTTATGAAGGTGTATTCCAACCTTCACTGTGTAACCAATAAGTAGCTCCATTTTTCCACTAATTAATAATTGACATTTTAGAGCTGCTTACCGTCTCGCTCTTCGCTGTTTGCTATTAACGTTTCTAAGGGGAGTAATAGCAACACCCCGCCCCCACAGCCTCCAAGACACTCCAATAGACTTCTTCATTGGTAAGCTATGTTTCTCCTTAATTTTGTTGTCCTGCTCCCTTTTTTTGGCCTCCATTTAACATGTCGCTTCGGTTTCTGAACGCCATTTCCGGATGGATTAATTTCGGATAGCGGGATACCACTGTGTTAAACAATTACATTTTTTAGAAGGAAGCGTTATAAATATTAAGTGTGGTAAGCTAGTTGTCTCTACAGTTAATCTTTAAACTTGAGCGCCCTCATAGTCTTAATTTCGGCGTGGCTTTTATTCATTCAAAACCCAGTCGAGTTAAGTTCTTCGAAAGTTCTACGACGAAAATTTTTAGTCAAGCCGAATTTCTTTGCGCTTTCAACTTTGCCTCTGAAAGTTGAAGAGAATGAACGAAAACGAAAATAACCAATTTGCAATTCAAAGAGTCTCTTGATTTATTTATTTTTTCCTTCTTTTTACTGGCTTGCGGCATTGTCTCTTTCTTTTTTGATTTTTCTTATTTCTGAGCCAAGTTAGGAGACGCACATTTTTGTTTATCTTATCAACGTTTAGATCCAGAATACGCTAGTCATATTTTCGTTAAAAAGACTTATTAGATTTTGGCCTTTTAGATGATGCTACCTTCTTCAAAAGATTTTTCAAATTTTTAAATCAAGTTGGAAAGAAGTCGCAATGGAGGCGCATAGAAAGCTAAAAGCTATGCTACCTTATGCGTAGACATTAATTTTTATTAGAAGTTGCGTGAAGAATGTAAAGTTTTATCTCCTATATATTAGACTTAAAGAGAAGTCCATAAAATTTCCACTACAGTTAATATACTTCCAGTCGTGCAGCTCAATCGCAGCGTATACTCGCCGTCTGCACAAATATTTGAGAACTTTAAAGGTCAACCAGCTAAAAGTCTCAATATATTATCGGCTTATTAAGCTTCATCGTTTACTTTCTTGATTTATTTTCCTTTAGGAACTCAATAGCAGGACTCGGTCCAACTCATTTTTCGTTCCCTTCACTTAACGTTGAGGGCTCCGTCAAAGGCGATTTCTTGGAAGGAAAGAAGATCAACAAGAGAATCAAGAGAAACCATTTCGAATGTGCAAATCATTTCTAGCTGACCAAGAAAAAATGCAAATTGAAAGAATCGAGATTGGGAGAAATGAAAAGAGTCGGGAGGGAGGGGGGGGGGGGTAAGTCAGGGGATCCTCGCGTTCTAATTAAGAATCTTAATTGCATTTTCTCAGCGTAATTTATTTAATCTCAAATGACGGCTAGGATTCATCTAATAACTTCAGAGTTTCTCATTTACATTAATCTTCCGTCTGAACGCATAGGCGAGAGGACGGAGAAGCTAATGTCTTTTTCGGGCAGGCGAAATCGACCTCTTAAGCAATAACATGTAGAGTGTTTGTGAGTGCCGAAGAGCTTAGCTGTTTTGTGAAAAAAAAATTAACATGTTTATTTTTATTTTGAGAACGTAGTAGCATTAACAGATCGTTTCACTTGCTCTACATGTAGATCTCGCGAGGGAAAAAAACGATATTATATATTCAGTTCAATGCTGGCGTATTTGACGGAATTGCTTCGTCAACAGGTTAATTGTAACAGTTTAAAAGTATATTTAAATATACACTTAAAATTTTTAAATGTATTTAATAATCTAATAGTTTAATAGTTTTTCATCCTAAAAGTAAAAGAAATGAAATCGAAATTATATTTTACTTTTCTTAAGCTCTTTGTTTTAACGTTGTATGCATTATATCCTTAAGGAGCAAGTTGTTGCGTGGCTCATGGCATTTTCAGCCCCAAGCGGAAGGATTAGCATTCAAATGAGCGTAGGTGCGCAAGAGATATGCAAATCAGTAGAGATTTTGAGAAGAGATAACCGTATAACGGCTACTCACATGTAAAAGGCGCAGCAGGTGAAGGGTTCCATTAGCGGCTATTGTTTTGGAAGTTAGACGTTTCGCTAATCTTATCAACAGCTTGACTCGTATTGCATGTTCAGAAATTTAGGAAATGCACCACAGAGGCCGAAATTCGGGTCATTCTATTCAATAGCTTAAAATATGATTTTAAAAAGAAGATATCATACATTGACGCTTGAATAATTGTCCGTTAGATAGATACGAGGGACGTTAAAATTTGACCTGGACTTTATATTTTAAAAAATCAGGAAACTACAAAACACACCCACGCACACACCAGTTATTTCTCAAAAATAACTTTCCTTGCTTCTCTACACATTTTTTCCAACGTTCTGGGAGCATCTGGATACCGGCTCTGTAGAAATCTTCAGGCTGATAGCGAAACCACGTCAGGACAGCCTTCATGACCATAGCAGTTGAAAAGGATGTTAATACCAAACAAACCAAACCAACCAATCAGGACAGCCTTTTACACTTCCTCATTGGAGCCGAACCTCTGCCCTCCCAAGAACTCTTTCAATGGCCCAAAAAGGTAATAGTCACAAGGGGAAGATCCGTGGAGGATGTAGTAAGATGCTCTATTTGAGTTCCGTCAGTGTGTCCATACACAGTTTGGCTGTGTGTGGTCTGGCATTGTCTTGCAGAAAATAAATACCACTAGTAAGGAGTCCTAGTCGCTTTTTCCTTAGTGTCGGTTTCAGGGACGTCCTCAAAATGTCACTGTAGTAGGGTGCATTTATTGTTCGACGTTCTTCCAGAAAATCGACATGAATGATACCCTTAATGTCCCAGAATACAATCGCCATCACTTTCTTTACCGACGGTGTCATCTTGAATTTCTTGGGTCGTGGTGAGTCAGTGTGTCGCTACTCCATGCTCGCACGCTTGCTTTCAGGAGTATGGTGATGAATTCATGTCTCGTCGGTGGTCACAACACGCCTTCCCTGTCATATCGCTGCAGCAGCATGGAACAGATTTCCAAAACCAAATACTCGGGTGGTTTTGTGATCCTCGGAGAGTTGCTTAGGGTACAGATCTTGTTAAATTTCAGCTTATCATGAATGATGGTCTCTGCACTGCCACTGCTGGTGTTCAGTGTTGAAGCCAATTCTCGGACATGAATCCGCCTGTTGTCCCTTATCAGCTCATTTGTTCGTGCCTTGATGCCATCATTGACAGCAGTTGCTGGCCTTGCCTTATGAGGTTCATTGCCGGTGGATTCTCGGCCTCCTTCAAACTTTTGGCACCAAGCAAAGACGGTTGATCGAAATAAACATGGCTCGGTGAACTGTCTTTGAAGTCTCTTATGAATTTCAGATGCTTTCACGCCTTTGTTGTGGAGAAACTTGATGATTATTCGTTGTTCCACATTGTCGTCACATCGCTTTCCGCCATTTTGTTTAAAGAAACAATCGGTTGTCATGCCAATCGGATGAGTGGTGCTGCATTTGCATGACAGGCGGTAGTTGCCATCCCAACAATGAAAGTTTAGGTTTTTACAACAATGAAATTTATAAAAAATAAAATCCAGGTCAAATTTTATCGCCCCTCGTAGATACCGCTAAATGATAAAAGCAAAATATGAGGGTAGTGGACTCTGGCTTTCACTTGATGAATTTCATTTCTCGAATTTTCAAAAATGCAGTTCTGAGGAAAATGCTTTATATTCTCCTTTGAACAAGCAATCTTGTACTGCGGCGTGCAAGAATATTTAAATGACATCATAGTAATACAGATGGCGTTCCAGATGACCAGACTTTCTTCACTGCTTATGTTTTTTCATCTTATAATTTTGCATCCGCCTCGATTTCCAAGAATGAGGAACAAATAATAGAATCTATCATGTAATGCACTCGATCTAGAATAGTGAATAGGATAAAAGGAATATATTAGCTATCTAAATTGGAATGTCCTCCATGACATCGCACTTGAATAATATAAAGTTTGAAGTAATTGGAATAGCGTCTTCATACATGGAGTGCTTGGTTGTCTTTTGTGCATCTAAAAAGTATATTTCCTGAAATATTTTATTCATCACATAATTTTGGAATAAAGGCAAATCATTTACATATATCCTACGGGTTTTCTCCAGTGAAGTGAGCGTGTGGCTCTTGTAGAACATAAACTTTTTTTTTACAAAGAAGTTATTTTTAGAAACTATTTCAAAACTTTCGATGCCTTCGGCTATGTGCAACAATTTGAAGAGAAATCAATACGTTCTTTGTGATTTTTAATTAAAATTGAAACATAATAAACGTAAGTGCCATTCAATCTGTTATATCATAAATTAGTAATTTGTGGAAACATATTATAAAACGTTTAAAATCACTATAAAAGTGCTTGCGTATTTAATTAATCGTGTATTGCGGATAGTAAAAATTTAAATAAATTAAAATTCTTCCGTTTGGTATTATTTGAGCACATGAGTAAAATTAGCATAAAGTCGATAGCTTCTTCTATTTGCTTAGATTGTAATGCTGATTAGGAAAATTATATGTTTGGTTACACCGAATAAATTTCTGTTTTCATGAGTTGATCCAACATGAAGAGAATTTTGAGATGGGTGCACGTTTCGGTCTATCTAGCTGTCGCCATTAAGATGAGACCTTTCTGGAAGCAGTGCAATGTGGTTTTCAGTTGAAACATCAAAGAATTTTCGAACCTTCACGTGCTAAGAAAAGTGCATCCTTCTAAACTTGAACATTATACTATTAATTTATGAAATGTTAAAGCTATTCTTAGTTTGTTCGGTTGCCAAGAGCGCTAAGCTGCTCTCGAGACCAACAAAGTCGTGGGTTCGAATCCTGCTAGGAAAATGGATGTTTGTGTTTGTACTCTACTGGCATGCCGAAGGCAATGGTAAACCACCGCATTTAATTCTCCCAATATTGCAATTTATAGCAGCCAATCTCCTAAACAGGAGAAAGTATAAACAATTTTAAAGGTTATAACCACGCTTTACTAAATCATTAGACAAATTCAAAACTTTTGTATTTCAAGCAGGCAAATCAAAGTTCATTATAATTTTTATGGAATCTCTCAAGATTAGTTGAATCCGATGCTTGTGCACGAGATTTTTTTTTGCTGTAAGGGTCTTTCCTTTAATTTGCTTTGAAACAAAACGATATATCGAGTTGCTTATTGTAAATCATGTCTAAAAATTTCTGGATGCCATTTTTATTTTTTATGTAATGAAATTAAATAAAAGCTTGGATACAAAAACAGTATTCTGATTTGGTTTTGTTGCAACTGCCTTGTTTAGCTATAGTTGACGTGTACACTGAAAATAAGACTCGCCGTGTGGTGAAGTTACGGTGTGGGCTATTCCTCGTGTCATGCGATCCCCGGAAAACGCTATCGTATGGTTGATCACGACGATTCAATGCAGAATGTTCAGAGGTGGATAAGATTTGTTGGCTTATAAGCAGCGAAGAGGGCCATGTCATGCGTGGAGCGGCGTACACAGTTTTGTCGAAAACTAAGGTATTCCGCGACAAAAACTTTACATCGGCCCTAAATGATCCCCTAGATAAATGCAGATGCGGCTGTGAGTCGTGCTAATGCCTACACGTAGTAGGTTGTTCACTGCGGGCAGGGAATCCGTTGAAGACGATATGCGGGCAGAAAGTCCGATGTTCGTAACCAGAGAAACAAACCGAGAAGTGGAACAGTCCGTGAAATTCGTACAAATAATAAAATGGTAGAGACAGCAGGAATTAGTTGTGGTAGGTGTCACGCTATTCTGACAGAGGACTTGCACACGTGACACCTGTTGGTGTGAAAGTGGTTCCTCGCGATCACTAGGAAATGCGGATGGCCATCTGCGGTAACCTCATTGATAATGGGGATAATAAACAAACATTCCTGAACCGTATCTTCATGGGTGATCGATCATGATGCGACGGTGACTTTACGTTTAATTCTAGCCACATATTATAGGAGCCCTTCCAGAGGGTTAACCAGGGCCAGCACTATTGCTTTATAGCTTAATGACAGGATTTCGAACATGATTGTATAACAAGAAAGTGGTATGAGCTCGCAAAATTCCCAGTCTTAGAACTTTTGCTTTTTGAGTTTATACCGGATGGCCAAAAAGTCTTTCCAGCATGACAAAACTTTATTACAAAGAACCTATTGGCGAAAGAGCTGTACGGTTGGTTGCAAGAGAAAGACTAACTAATTGAAGATTTTTTTCTCTTTATTATAGGTAGTGGCTAAGATGGTATAGGAGGCGATGCAATCGCAAGAAGTGAAAATGGCTGCAATGCGATTTTTGAATGATCGGATTTTGAAAAAAATTTTTTTTTTTTTTTTTTGGAATTTGATGCTGAATAAGTTTCTAATTGGAAATTTTTGTCTATCATTTAAGAATTAGGCGTAAGTTCAGGAGAAAGCGTTGTGTGTTTTATGGTACCGATCACTGTACAGCGTAATTTTAGGAAGGAATATGGACGATCACCATCTGATTACAAAAGCATCGTTGCTCATTAAGTTTAAGGAGACCGGGAATGTAGACCACTTCCACGAAAAGAGCTGCTATCCGTTACTGAAGAGACTGTTCAGGCTGTGCAGGAAGCAATACAACGAAGCCCTTCCTCAGCACAGAGTGCTTGCAACACGTATACGTCATCTGGCCACATCGAGAAGAAGGATTACTGATTCTATTACGGAATAAATGTTGCTAAAAACATGGAGCGAAATTGAATATCGCTTAGACGTTCTGCTGGAAAGAAAGGTGCACATGTAGAAGTGTTCTGATACTGTAAAAAGTCTTCATGAATTAGTCATTCTCTTGCGACCAATCATACAGCAGAAACTGTATTAGCTTCTTGTAATAAAAGTTTCTAGCTTACATTAACATTTAACGTTATCGCTAATTATAATGTGCAAAAACTCACTTCTTCCGTTGCGGTCTTTAAGATTATCTTGAACTCTTTAACGTGGAATCTTTAAAATTATCTCGTATTACAATATATTGAATTTGAATAAAGGAATCCCACAGACGCTTCTATTCGTATTAATTTCTGCATCTGTTTGCCGCCAACTACCCTGAACAGGCAAAAGAAGCCAACATCAACTTGAATTGACGACAGTGAATCTTGCTGACATTTCGAAAGCGTTGAAGACGGATTTGCTTTTTTAGGAATGCAAAATTCTCTGTTTAAAATAAACGCTTCACGTGTTTTGAAAATTGAATAATATAATATATAATTAAACATCAAATATTTTCTTTAATCCTAACATGTTTACTTTAAAACAGCTATAGGCTCTTTCTCTTGAGCTTTGGATGCATTGCGAAGAAAAATTCTTGGAAAAATATAATTTTAACAAGCACCTGCCTGCCTTATTTCAAATTACTTGTTCAAAGAAAAATAATTTTTTATTGCACTGATTCTTTTAAGTAACTACAGGGCCCAATTATACCCCATAATCGGCACAAATATTCAGCTTTTGTTTTCAGAGCCATTTTCTTGCTGTGCGAGGGGTGTGCTATAACTTTGCTTTCTCTATTTGCCTTTCATGTAATTTGTTGGCTTCCTCTGGACTCGAGTTGTTGTTGTAGCCATTTGGAATCTCTTCACCGCCGCCGGATTCCATGGGATTCGGAAGCATTCCAAAGATTCTCGTTCGGAATCTAAATTAAAAATACAATTTGTTAATGGACATCAAGAGTGGACGCGGGGAAAGTGGAAGCTCGGCTCTCCCCAGTATTATCTCTTAATCTCTTTTAGGAAATGGAAGCTTCGTCCATTAAGAGCGAAAACTGCTTGCCAGCACAACATTCTGCATTAGAAAATCACCCGTTATTTATATCTTAAATTTTCGTTAATGGTTTCTTAGTTCTTAAGAAAAGTTTTGGTCGCCTTTGCCGTTGTATTACGTCAAGGAATAATTTTGTCGTCTGTATTTAAACCCCAAATTTATTTGTATCCCCTCTATAGAGTTTAAGAGCAATCTTTTTACATTCTCTTTGGTTACAAATCAAGCTAATCAAATTCATTTTCTAAAAATAATCACATGATTCATTGGCACAATAAAGTTATAAAAGTTATTAAAGATATTTGTTTTAAATTTTTTTATTGTGAAAATCGATAAAATAAAAATCGCGATATTAATAAAAATAGTTATATATGTAACATGTCTTGCGAAGATTAATCTCTTTAATATTGGAGAAAACATTTTGTGGTAGTTTGAGATGTCTTCATTAACAATGCAACACAGATATTCTTTCGTTGCAACAATGCAATTACCATTGCAACGATTCTTTCGTTGGCCACCTTCATTACGTTGTTAAATCATGCACCAACTATTTTAAGAAATTAAAGTTAAGACCCCACTTAATGCTGTACCGTTTAACGCCGTTTCCGTGCATTGCGTTTTTTTTTATCATTGATTCACTTTAGCACGGTTTTTCAAACCGTTATACTCACATTAAAGCACCGTAAAATTTATATTTGCGAAAGTCTGTTGCGGTTACATTTCATATTTTTGGTTGGTCATCAACGTTATTGCGTAAGGATTGTTTTAAACAACTATATTTTCCGATGCATTTAACCTATAAAAATGGGGTTTAAATAGAAAGACCTTAGAATCTACGACAGTCGAAGAAAATAGCATTGAGCATTGAAGTTCTTCAATTTTCACATGGCTTCGAATTCAACTGAAATATGTAGATGTTTTGTTTTTTAAACTCATATTTTTAAAAACTGCAACACCATGAAGGAATGACGCGACTGAGCAGCCAATACAAATTAACGTGTGTTATGCAAATGATTAAAATTTCAGTCACCACCCATGCGTGGGCTGAGCAGCGCCCTCTGAACTGCTGCTGAAACAGTATAAATAGAGGTCCGTAGCGAGACGTTGAAAATAGTCTATGGTTATCTGTTAGTGGTAAACGTTAGGTAAGACGTAACAATGCCTCTTCTACGAAAGAGGGCGACATTCAACAACTTACGCAGTTTGAACGGGGAAGAATCATCGGCCTTCGTGAAGGAGGATTTTCCTATCGTGCAATAGCTGCTCGTGTGCAGCGTAATAGCAGCACAGTGATGCGAGTTTGGAAGCAGTGGACCGACGAGAACCGGACAACTCGGAAATCCGAGAGTGGACGCGGAATGGTGACGATAACGCGCGATGATAGACACCTGTCCACATGGCGCTGACGGACCCCAGCTTCCTCTAGACAGTTGGCAGCACATTGGTCCACAGCTACAAGTGTATCCCTGTCTGCTTCGTCAATTTGTCCATGTCTGCTGCACCGTGGACTGCGTGCAAGAACTCCTTTATCAGGATTCCCCTGATGCAAAACCATCGACGCCTACGACTGCAATGGGCTCGTGAACATAGAGACTGGCGTGCAGATTGGCAACAAGTGTTTTTTTCTGACGAATCCCGCTTTAATCTGTGGTAACATGATGGCCGCATTCGTGTTAGATGCTATGCCGGTGAACATTATCGAAAGTCATAGTGGACGAACACCCGGTCTGGGGTACGATTGCGTATCATGGACGATCTCAGCTGCTACGGATTGTGGGTAATCTTAACAGCAATCGGTACACTAGTTACGTGCTGAGGCCCGAACTCGTTCTTTTCCTTCAAGCCATTCCTGAAGCGATCTTTCAACAGGATACTGCCCGCCCAGATGTTGCAAGGAATGTTCAAGACTTCTTTTCAGCAGAAGGCATACAGTTTCTTCCTCAGCCTGCTTATTCGCCGAATATGTCGCCTATTGAACATGCGTGGCATTTCGTTGGTCAGCGTCTCGCTCGTGATCCTCGTCCTACACGTTCTACAGATGAACTCTGGGCACGAATACAAACAATATGGAATGTCCCAGGCAGACATTCAAAATCGGTTTGACTCCGTGCCTCTTTGTATAGCAACACTTATTGCATCGCGTGGTGGCTACACCAAATATTGATTTCGGACACTTAGTATTGTTTTTTGCTTTGAAACTCTAATCATTTATTTGTACCAATACAAGTCGTTTGTGTATTAAATTTCATTTAATTCTGATGATTCCTTCATGGTGTTCCAATTTTTACAAACATGAGTTTAATTTCAAACGGCGAGAAGCGGTTTGCATTAATACAATACTCACAATGAAAGTGCCCTGCAATTAAAAATGCTGGAAATAGGATAAAACTTGGCGCACAGAAGAAGAAACAAGTTCTAAGAGAGTGATCTTAAAGAATATAATTGCAGTATATTTCCCTTTTTTGCTATATCTCATTGCAATCGTTCACATCGAAGGTTCTATTCGGCCAATCTTTGATAGTGATTCACTGAACGGCCCCTGTACACTTTGCAGTAGGACGCAAGTTTTGGATTGTACAGCCGCTACTGCTTGCCGTTGGATACGTCGATTTATAAATTTATTTAGATGCCCCAGTTCCTGTACGACAATTCACACTACCCTTTTCTATTCGCTGCCTCCATAGTCGACTCACGGTTGTTTTATACCGCTTTTTAGTAATCTCGAGCGATCAACTGGAAATATACTTGCCAAAGTTTCTCTGTACCTATAGAAATATGCATAATGCCGCAGGGAATATTCATTCTATAGCACTTTCTCTTTTTTTTGGGGGGGGCAGTTCTAAAAACAAAATGGAATTCCAGAAGTTTTAAATTATAATTCACGTTAGTGAACCGGGAGCCATTCGCGAGCACAGCTTCCCATGCTTAACCAATTTGTCTGTTAAATATTGCTCTTATTGTTTCTTTTTCAGTGCTTAAGTCGAATGTTCATCTACGTTTAGTGGAATGTTCATCCGACATTATTGGAGCAGATTTCCTGATTGTTTTTTTTCTTTTTTGGTTATTGTAACTGGCGATTGGAACTCGCGTACTTATCTGAACTCACACATCATAGTTTCATCATCTTATACTTGACGTAATATCGCCATCATTTCTGCACAAAATATGTCTTTAATATGAACAAACGTTTAAATCGAATATTACTTACTGCAAAACTAAAATAAACTACTGCAACGATTATTTTGAATAATTTGACTCCTGTTGCGCAAAAAAAAAGTAAATTTTTCTTACCATTCTCAAGCGTCTATATACTTAAGGAAACTGAAATTTCATCTTTTACTTAATAGAATGGTTCCAAACCTACTGCTTTTATCGAGGAAGAAATACGATACTCTTGGTAAAAAATCAATAGGACATTCTTTTCCTTCCGCTTAAATATGGATATCAAATTTCATGCGCAACTTTAAAAACTTTCAAAATTTTTCGGAAACTTTAAAAAATTTCAAATTTCATGTTCTGTAATTATCCCTTACTTACTGCCATAGTTATATAAGCTTTGTATTTGTTATTATTTAGTATGAATTTCAAAAAATATGAAGAGATTTGTAGGAAACTTTTAATAAATTTTTATTGAAACTCATTCTTATTGAAAGCATTTTTTAATATGTACTCTGTAGTACGTTCCCTTTTAGCGTTTTTTAAAATTTAAAATATGTTCTTAAATTTTTTTCCCTCTAGCATGAAAAATTATTTTCGTTTGAAAAATTAAAGCATTTTTTTCAATCATAAAATAAAATATTTAGTAAAAACGAAAAAAAAAGCTATATTATGATTTTATTTTTCTTTGGGATAATAGATTTTTTATTTTCGTTTTATTTTTATTTAAGCATCAAGTTGTTGATTTTTTTTGCTGCATTATCTTTTCAATACGTTTAAATTATTTTTCTTAACATTTAAAGATTTGTTCTGATTTTTTTTTTTGGTACGAAAAGTCCGGTGGATAATTTTTGAAAAAGAAAACAATTACGTGCGTTTAAAATCGCCTGAAGTTTGTCAGTTAAAGCCGAATATGAAAATACTGAAGGAAAAAATGTAATTCCGTCGAAAATAAATTTGTTGAACATTTTGTTATTTGTTTTTTGGCTTTTCTCTTTCCAAATCTCTGGAGAAATTTTGTTTGAAGGCTGAAGTCAGCAAACGGTGCGTTGACTTTGATCGACATTGCCAATACAAGGCCCTGGTACTATTCAGACAGTTGCCAAAAAAGAACAATCATTCGAGAAAAACTCCAACTGCTCAAAGAGCATGTCAAAAGTTGGAAAAACGAAACTCGACGTATGTTGTCATTCTATTTTCGTAGATTCTTTTATTATCTCTACTTGAAATGATTCGAATCAATTTAGATCTGCGCGAAGGGATTCATTAGCATTGACCACAGTAGTTCGTGCCATCTGTAGGGAAATTTAAATAAGCCCTTTGAAAGCTTTTCTTTGTTTGACATTGTTAATATTACTATAATTTAAACTTCCTGGATGCATTTCATCCATTTGCTTAAACTCGATTCGTTGTACCTGCCATCGTTTAGATTACATAATGTTCATCTTTACGAAATACAAGCTAAACACTCATCAAAGGTTGTCATAAATAAACGATCTTATAGTAATGGATTTATGAATTTCTTCATGTCTTTTCTTTAATAAGCTTAGGACTGAAACAATAAGCATTTTATATTGAAATATCTAAAAATACGGGAAATTTTATGTACATTGGATACTTAAAAATTCATAAACGTATAGCTTTAAAACACTGTCGTTTCCAGGATTTTAAAACACTTGCAAAAAACTTATATTTTATTTAAAAATACACGAACATATTTTTGTAATATATTTTTAAAAATAATTCCGCATCTCGAAACTGTTGTTCGCTCAATAGAAAAACAAGGATCACTTAATAGCAATTGGAGTATAGTCGACCGGATTTATTTAGAGGCAGTTAATTCAAGCAAGAAATGGGAGTTTGACGGTGATACTATTTCCAAGACGTAAAATAGTAAAATACCACTTGGAAATAATGTCACCGTCATATTACGGAGGAAACACCTTCATTCCTTGAATAAACTGCCCCTACTCAGAGCTCTAAAAAGTTCCGGTCGACCGTACCAAAATCTGGCAGAATACGTAGCGTCAAGGGAATAGGAGAGTTTGGCATCTTTAAGGTTTTAACCAACAGGGCGGCACTGAAAACACTAGATGAGCTGATGAATCATGCTCTTCTATGGCGTCTGAGTGAAAAATTGGCTATTATTTAATGCATTCTATTCATTGAGGCTTGACCATTGGTACACGTTTTTTAAGTAAAACTTGATCATTGCTACGGCCCAGAGTGTCAGTCTGGATACAAAAATTTTGTGCTGAAATTTGTGGGAATAATAGAATACATATACTTGCGTATAACGTTAAAATTTGATCAAAATTCACCAAGTAGTTTCCGAGTTACGCAATCAAATACGCGTTTGCATAAAACTTGGAAACTATTCGTTGGAATTTTGATCAAATTTTAAAGTACTGTATACACATGTATACAGGGTGTTTCATAATTGGTGTCCCGTCTTTAGGTCCAAATAACGACTCAAGGGGAACAGATTGGGGGAAAATGAATATTGATTATTTGGTTTTAATGTCCCATAATTCAGAATAAAAACGTTTCGCGTCCCTAGGGGTGAAGGGGTAAATTTTGAAAATTTTAATTTTGTAGGGGTAGGGGTTAGACCCCATGTGTTATTTAGAAAGTTGTAGAGCATCATGTAAAATGTGGGTTTAGCAAAAAACCCGGTGAAAATATCTCATGCCTTGCCCTTTATCGAGTGGGTAAAGTGAAAGGTATGGCTACCTAATGTAGACAAAAACAGAAAAACTCATTAGAAACTTATTAGAACTTTATTACTTATTAGAACTTATTAGAACTTTATTAGCTTTTCAGGGTAACGACTCATTCATTCTCATTAATTTTCAAATGTACTGTTTTCTAATAAGTAATAAAGTTCTAATAAGTTTCTAATGAGTTTTTCTGTTTTTGTCTACATTAGCTAGCCATACCTTTCACTTTACCCACTCGATAAAGGGCAGGGGATGAGATTTTTTCACCGGTTTTCTGCTAAATCCACATTTTACATGATGCTCTACAACTTTCTAAATAACACATGGGGTCTAACCCCTACCCCTACAAAATTAAAATTTTCAAAATTTACCCCTTCACCCCCAGGGACGCGAAATGTTCTTATTCGGATTTAGTAGACATCAAAACTAAATAATTAATATTCATTTTCCCCCCACCTGTTCCCCTTGAGCCGTTATTTGGACCTAAAGACGGGACACCAATTATGAAACACCCTGTATATACTCTATTATTCCTTCAAATTTCAGCATCCTAACTATTAAATAACCTGAGTTATTTAATCTAAACGGAAGATTTTTTTTCCACGCATTTCAAGGTCGCTTATCATCTGATTTTTCTGTACCCTGACTACCACTCTGGGACATAGCAATACTCTCCCATCGTGTCAAGACTCGATGACCAGAATTCATGAAATAATAGCCAATTTTTCACTCAGAGAGAAAAGCATAGTTCTTCAGGATATCCACTGTTTTCAGCGCCGCCTTGTTGATCAAAATTCTAAAGGTGTTAAACTATAAGCACTGATTGCTAGATTTATAGGAGAAGGGATTTTGACTGTACGATATATGTGGTGAATGGTGTCCTAAGCTTCAGTTTGTGCACTGATAACACAGTTAAAATGGTCTACCGGGTAATTTCACTGATTTGAACGAGAAATCATTGTGGATGCTCCAAAGGCTGGATTAAATATTCCCAAACGGCCATGCTTCTATGACACACGCGTACAATGTGTCTAGAGCGTATAACGAATGATGTAAAAGAAGGAATGCATACTGCTTGCGACAATACATCGGGAAAAAAGATTTTTCAGAATCTAACAGCTAACCAAAGGGCCACAAGGAAACATACAAATAAAAGAGGAGTACGGGTGATAATTCCTATGATATTAAGTCATGTCTGAGAATTAACTTTCCTGTTTTTAGTTTATTAATTTAGCTTGTTACTTCCCTTCTTTTGATAATCGATCGTTCCGCCCAGAGTTTTAGATCTTGCGGTTTAACTATACCGAGAGGAATATCTAAGAACAAGCAGCCCGTCGATGCTTCACTTGACTCGGCTAAGGAGTAACCATTTCGAATGCCACTGTTCTTTGCAAAATACAAGAACATAGTCATTGAATCCTTGATGATTGTTTAGTCAGATAGATCAAATTTCTGTCGCATTAAACAGATAGAGGGTAAGTATTTGGCGAAAACAACATGAGGGTATGCACCCGTCTTGCCACATCACAACCAAAGTAAACGTTTGGTGAAAATATTATACTGTGAAGAAAGTTTTCATTGCATGAGTTAAGTACCCTCCCGTAACAGCACAGTAACGTATGGAAGGATTTCACTGTTGTTCCATTCATGACTATAGTGAATCCCTCTGTAGATGGCATCCAGAATAAAACACCATACTATAGCACCCACAAAATCACAAGATTTTTAGAGTTCTGCAGAGCTTAACGCTTCTGGAACGAGTTTCGTAATATATTTTTTTTGGCATTGAGTATGTTTCCGATATCTTGTAGAGCCTTTGCAGCAACACAGTCAAGATATATTTGTTACAAAGAAAGATAAAGACTATACATTATTAATAGGGTGTTCCTATTACATTGATAAGTCAGTATATTTCTAAAGAACTGAGTGAGAAAACTGTTTTAACAGTTGGTCATAAGAGTATTTACTGTGCAAATTCAATTTTGTAATCATAAAAATGTTTTATTTTTTCTAATGATTTTAATTAATATAATCAATATGTATTTGCAAAAACTACATTGGTTTGACTCTTTTTAAGTAAAAACTTGAGCTTCTTTATTATTATTATTATTATTATTATTATTATTATTGATATGGAGAATAATAATAGGATATTTTAAATCAATCACAGTATCTAATATTTGTAGACAATAATATTTCAGTGTTTGGAAGCATTAAATAAAAACACTTTTCTTTTCCTTTTTAACGTTTGGGACTAGCTTATTTGGCAAATGGCCATCGATTTCCATACAAAAGACGATCTTTAACTTCCCCATCCACTGTGTTTTTCAGGTCTAATACGAGCAATGGAAACATTTTTGTTTTCATTGGGTATTCATTAGACAAAACATCAGGGTTTGCTATTTCGTAAAAAAAAAAAAAAAAAAAAAAAAAAAGTTTGTAACGGCAGAAAAGAAGCTCTTCATTGATTACTTTTAAATGCAGATAGCAGCTATACAAAACCGAAGAGAAAAAAAGCTATTTTGATTAAATAAATACGAAAAATCTTATTTTTAATGGGAAAAATCAACGTTTTAGATTCTTTCTGTAAATATTAACTTTTTAATGTTACCGTGCATATTATATGATTTGCACGTTAAATAGCCGCGAGTCGTCTTGCGGGATTAGAATAGAAACGTGACCAATATGACCAAAATAAAACGTTCAGTGTTAGTGTAATAGATTCATTTTCCATTTGTTTACAGCTACTGAGAATGTAGAATGGGAACATTCTGTCTGAGAATTTGCGGTAAGATCCTCGCTGTAAATTTGGCACGGTAAACAAAAGATTTAACTTCATTTTTTGAGGGCAATGATTTAAATTTCGTTAGTATCATGACAACATTAATGTTAATTCAGTAGTTGAATAACGGATATTCATTTTTCAAAAAACAAAGGTTAATAATTTCAATAATTCATTTAATTAAACATAAATCTCCTCCTCAAAGTTGTCTAGAAGCAGGGAAAGAAACAAGCAAACATGATTCTAAACATCAGAAATAAAATTAGAAGAATAGCCAGAAAAATTTAGACCTATAGTCAGAACATTTTCCAAAATTTACAGACGCGTTTAAAACTAAAATACGAAGGCGTTTTGAAAAGTTTTTCCTTCTAAACGAGAGTGTCTATGCATCTAATGAAAGCTTGGAATGTCCTCTGCTAGAGAGTGTCTTATTTTTCAACTTAACTGTCTACACACACATACGCCAGCCTTGGACAAATTTTTCATTCCGTCGGCAAATAAAAATAGAGCGTTTGTTGGCGACACCAGTGATGAACTGCTGCTTTCACTCATCACTAGCGTAAGGGTGATCCTTCAGATGTTGACTTGTGCGGGTCGTCCACTGTAGGGCTGATCATGCAAGCTTGTTGTACCTAGAATTGCTGTCACATTATTTCAACCAACGATGTCAACCAAGCGGGCATGTGCGTCGCCATTCTCTTAAATACTCTACGCTTGCCGGACGTTGTAGATCGGCGCCGTTAGTTGTCGTGATAGTGAAGAATCAGGTTTTCCGTTCATACCAGTTTCACGTCGGCATCTCGCAAATTGTTAAAGCTATCGTATAGGAGCTATACACTTGAGTATAACAAACATATTATAGAATGCATATATTTACATGGATTCCTGTAGTTGCAGTTCCTAAAAACTTGGTTTTTTTTTAATAATTTTTATGAAGACTTGCATGTATCCATTATTTTAGAATATTTTGAAACGTATTTTTATCGAAGGAATCATTAAGTTGATTACTTATTACTTGTAGGTTCTTTCAAACCCCATTTACATATTTTGCAAACTGGATCTGTAATCGGACGGGAATATGCAAAAGTGTTTTTAAGGAAACTCCACCCCCCCCTTTCTCCTTACCGCATCGGAAGCAGGAAGGTTATTTTCTCCTCTCTCTTTTTCTCTCTTCTATCATGAGTCTCTCTTCATTTCCATCAAAAGAGTTTACATTATCTCCATAATTGGTTGGCGAGATTGCCTCTGACTCTGGAGATTGCAGGTTCAAACATACCCGAGGGCGGCGACTTTTTTTCCCTTAGAAAACCATTCTGAAATCGCTCTTGCCTTCGGTAAGACTTCAAATAAATTTGGTCTGCTGTTTATAAATAACCAGAAAATTTCTTTGTTTTTACAGCTAAAACCGAGTTTAAAACGTCCGTCAAAACTAATTAACCTTTCGCATATGAATCTGGAGAATAATATGCTAAAGCAAAATTTTTATTTTTCTAAAAGTAATAGTAGTTTCTGATGGTGTCTCTTCAACGCTAGCCATAACTGTACCACCTAATATCTAGTATAAATGTCGCAATCTTAATGTAAAGAGCTTTACGGAAGAAGCAATTTAAGCGCACACTTCACCGTCTTGGTTAATGAAGAAGAATTCTGCAAAACAAACAAATCTTTTAGCCACAAATATCATGAAACATTATTGCCTAAACGCTTTCACACCGATCTGGTTTCATACATTGAATTGTATACATCTCATAAAATTAAACTTTCATTCAATTACTAAACATATAAAAGAGATGAACTGGATATTGAATTGAAGTAGTTTTTCTTGAACTTTCATCTTATATATTTAATATATTTAATATTTAAAATTAATATTACGAATAGCTTACACCGAGGAGCCATTATATTATAACCACTTCAATTATCCAGTTTAGAATGAACATGGTCATATGTTAAGGACACGTGCTGTACACATACGTAAAACCTCCGAACTGGCTTTCTGTTAAATGTGTACGTTGTTAGAAAGGGGAAAAACTGCCTAAAAGCTTTGATAAAAGACATTTTGATGTCACGGTACCTCGAAATCAGCATCTCTAAAATGGCGCGACTTATGAGTACGTATCAAAAGTGGTGCAAGATTGGTTAATCCAGTCGCGCGTCGACGCTGAGACTGTAGCGCATTGTTCAGTGCAACGGCATGGCCACAGTTCGAGAGTAGTGAACAATACACAATTGATCGAATCCTTTTATGTATAGGGCTGTATAGCCGTAAACCCACTTGAGTACTAATGTTAACTGTATTCCATCGAGGACAGCCCATGAAATAGGCACAACATCATTGACATTGACGACTGAGTGATTGAAAATAGAAAAAGTCGCCTAATTCGACGAATACAGATTCCTGTTATATAAAACTAATGCATGTATACCGATTACGCATGATACCCTTGTACACTGTTGGTATCACCACCGCTCTGAAATTTACGGAGGACCTGTTGTTCATATTATAGTATCAGATATCCTAATATATCCTGTAGATTGATGCCTCGAAGAATGGCTGCTGTTTTACGACCCAAGGAAAAGGAGATCCCTATATTTTATTAGGTGGTCATAATTTAATACGCTGCTGTATACATGTATACCAAGAAGTTATCTCCCTAACGAAGACATACATAAGAAAGTATCGTAAGCAAGAGTTCAAGGAAAATGACCACTTTAAAAGTAAAATAAAAAGTGGTTAAAAACGTGGAAAGAAGTGAAGGTTAAAAGCATGGGATAAAATGTGGAGTTAAAAAGTGGCGGGGGGGGGGGGGTAAAGAAGAAGTAAAAAGTGCGCCTAAAAATATTCTCCCTTTTTGAGAAAATTCTTTCGTTTCTTGCCGTTTACGATCGAATAAAAGTTCACATGCCATATATTGCCATTTGAAAAAGGTCAAATTTCACGTGACACTCTGTATTTCTGCTGTGTTGTTTATTTTTCGTAATTTACTGGGTCTTCAGAAACAGTCTGCATTTTATGATGATAATTGTGCCACATATGAAAACGTGTGAACATTATTATGGCAACTTGATAAAGCGGCTAGTTTGATATAAAGTGTAAACAGCTTCTTTAATACAATGCTGAACACACACACACACACACACACACACACACACACACACACACACACA
>JAHWFO010005382.1:1500846-1562273 GCA_023313115.1 Rhysida immarginata | reverse complement strand
ACACACACACACACACACACACACACACACACACACACACACACACACACATACACACACATAAACAGTAGAAACATTTAGCGTCATAGGAATCATAGTTATAATTCAGTTCGAGGTACACAGGGCCAGGAGAAGGCTATTCTGGTCTAGCTTTAAAACGAAGTCTACAAATAGGGCTAGAAGGAAAAGTGTAAAATATCTTGAATAATCATATCTTCAATCATCGCCAATTTATAATCCCATTGAGTTGGCGCGATTTTTATTTAGAGCAGTGTTATAGGTCCTAAGCTAAATTCAGAATCGAGTCTTACTGTCAATCACGAAATAATTTAAATACTTTATGACACATCTTTAATTTGTTTCAGTTCATAAATTGTTTCCGTCCTTTGATTCTTCGGATCCTTATTAATGTCCTTTCGATTCCCGTAGAGATTAAAAGAACTTGTATCTGGTAGCAACACCTGCGAAAGACGCAAATGCAATAGAGAGCACGCCTATGCGAAGGCTAATGCGATTAAATTCACGTTGTTGTTGACGTTGTTATCGGGCCAAAAATTAGAAAATTTTAACTCGCTTTGAACGAGACGATCCATAAAGTGACGGAGCTGATGGGGCGGCATTGGGTGGCGCAACACACGGCAGCCGGCTTACACCTAATGCCGCCCTCTCATAAACGCCATTAGGGCCCCTTCCACTTGAGAAATGAATATTGATCGAAAAAGGCTTTAAGCATTCTTTAAATAAATGAGGAAAAGTAAACTAAAATCGCGTGTATAATTTTTATTGCCCTTTTTTATTGAAATGACTGCCAATGTTGGTTGATGGAACTGGATTTTGTGAGAGCTTGGAGTTGTGTCATATTTTGCCCATACTCTGTCATTTCAGACTGGATTTACGACATCTTTATTTGCATTTAATGCCGTATCGTGCATTATACAGTATCATCTTAAAGTCAGGATCTGCAAAGAAATTATAAAATATATTACCATGAAATGATGAAATACATATATTGCAGGGCTCAAAACAACGTCATTTTAAATGGTATTCATGCAAAATAAAAGACCGGCATGAAGACCTACTGTATTCACCGATCTTGCTCCCTGTGACTTACTTTTTTTTCTTCTTCTAAACTTAAAAGTGAATTAAAAAGTACGCATTTTCAGTCAATGAAAGCTGTGAAGGGTAGAACGGCGCAACTCCTAAGAAGCCTCGAGGATGACTTCCTACAACTGAAGACGCGTATGGAGTAATGTGTGAATCGGGAAGAGGAATATTAAAGGGGATTGAGATTATTTGCTCTGGGGTTTTTTTTTGTATTTTTTTTAATATTCCAATGTCTTAATAACCAGATCTGGTAAAAGACCAGATATGTGATTCTGTTTGTTCCATTTCTAATGTAAATAATATTCTAATGTAATAGTTTAATTGCATAGTTTATTCCCTTTAGAAAATGAACGTGGATTAAAATTATTATAATAAAATGTAAAATTCAGCAATAAGGATATCAATAATACAGAATATTTATTCAAAATAATCGTGATTTTCTGATAAGTGTGAAACATTTACAACATTTACAAGATAATATTTTATCATCTGTTCTTTGTGTATCTTAAGTTTACCGTGACCTTATTGTCAAAGAAAATAGCAAGTATTTTATTTTGCGTCTGCTTCATCGCATATTTTTCCTGAATAAATAATAAGTTATAATTGAAGGTAGAAAACAGTAAAGAAAATTCCACGTCCTTACTCAAACCAGGTACCTTCGGGTCAACCATGCCGATGCAGTATTTCATTTATACCTCAAAATCTAAAGATTTTCGAATTTATGTTTATATGGATTATGTTTCTTGTTTTGGTGTGAGGAACCCGCCCTCAAAGTTTGTAAACACATTTTTGATACACCCTGTAAAGGGCAATACCTATTTTATATGAACTTCTGAGTTAAAAGAATATTTAGAATATAGGTTATTGCAAAGTTTCAAATTTCTTTTTTAATAAAGTGGCCTATATAAACCTATGACACACACTCATTACAATTCCCGCGACGGCTTTTAGAGTTTGCAATCTCGTTGAAGATGCGCATTTCGAAAACCTATTTGGACCACGAATGAAGTGGCCACTTCAAAAACACTCCGCGACAACTGTGCAACTTCTACTACCCTCACTAGGAACACCTTTAGTAATGTCATTAATTCAGTCCATGTTTAATTTATTAAAAATCTAAACTCAAAATTCAATTATCATTAACTATCACCTTCCTGAATAATGTATGCAATGAGATTATCGAGCATTTTTTTTTCTACTCTCCTTCCCGCTTCCGTTAATAGCCTTTTGAATTTTGCTTTTGGACACGGTTATCCACTCGTCGATCATTTCGGAGAGAATCGGACGCCTGAACTCTTCACCGAAGTCAATCTGATAACAACGAAAAATCAATAGAGAGGAGATTTTTTTTGCAATGATCTGCGGAACAACAAGCTTTGTTGACGATCAAAAACACGTTTTTTGACAAACATCACAAAAATAAGTTTTTTAAAGGAATTTGATATTGAACTTAGAGAACAAATAAATTATTTTCATAAATAAAAATATTTTCTTTGCGTTATTCAAGTTATACATTTGAATGGTTAATGTAGCTCGTTACATCTACCTCCTAGTTAGCGAAAATTCACATTTATTATTTTTTACTCGCCAAACTATTCATGAATAAATGAATAGACCGATGTTATTGTTATTACAACAGACTCCCGATTATCCGCGTTGCATAAGCTTAAGTATACTGTATGTCGTTTTGTGTATTAACCGGGGTCCGCATTGTGTATAAATAAAAATTCTGGTTACGGAAATATCAGGCAGAAATTTAAAATATAGGCTACATATGTAGTCTCTTTATAAACACAGCATATTCAATCCATTAGATAGCCAGCACGTGAAATCATGTAAGGTAATTTGCCGCTTTTGAACAATACGAGAATAAAATTTATCGTATGACTAGGATTTGACGCGTCGGGTCTTCATCAGGGAGTAATATTAAAACGAGTCTTCTCTCTATAAATATGTTTACTTATATTTTGTTAATTAAATATACACGTAAGTTATTAACGTATAAATAACGTGGGGGTGATTGTTTAATTATTTACAAATAACAATTTCCTTCTCCCGAAATTAAATTTCAACAAATTTAAAAAACCCCACACTAAAAATGAAAAATAAAAAATTAAAGGATTATAAAAAAGATTTTTAAATACATATCTATAAAATTCCCAAAAAGATTTACAATCATTTTGAGTTCATTAGATTTCTAGAAACAATTTTCTATAAAACAAGTTTTATAAACCAATTTCTATAATACAATTTCATCTGAGATTCTAATTCAATTTCTATAACCAATTTTACATGTTTATCTAAAAATATAAAAAATTCAAGTTTTAAATAATTTCCAACTCCCTATTTCCCCAAATTTTTTTTACACTTAACTGCACAAACAAACCATATCGGGAACAGTTCCATTTCCGATGAAAGGTGTTCACCGCTAATATCTTGCTCAAAACGGATTTGAGAAAGATGTTAAAAAGAACGGGAGAAGGAAATTGTTATTTGTAAACACTTAAGTTATAATCAAGCTACGAATACTTCTTATCCACAAACGAACTGGAATAGAAGACCTTGTATGATCATTGCGGCTGCCATTTCAATCAGCAAGGAAACCAAATGAATGACTAACACACAAGTAAAAAGCGAAAGAAAAAAGGAACCCGAAAAACTTAATTTGAACAAAATCGATGAACGATTTGGGGATTATAGTGCCCGGCACGAAAGAAAAAGAAAATTGGCGCATGTGTAAATGAATAAAACTCGTTCAACCAATAAACTAACTGGAAATGAGGTATTACGTATACTTGGCATGAGTAGTAAGTATTTTCGAAATTTTCCATCATTTTGCAGATTAGTAGGGAATGTTTTTCCCAAACTGCCTGAATAATCAGCAGCCGACTGTATATTGGATTCTACAAGAAACTTGATATTACTAAGAATGATTATTTTAAACCCAGCAGTAAACATCAGCATAATTTCAAAATACTTTCTCCTTTGTTCGGAATAGACAGTACAAATTAAAAAGAAATATCTCAATGAAAACTTTTGAAGCAAAAGAAATGTTTAAAAGAAAGTGGTACAAAACTGGAGACTTTATTTTATCTTGTTAGGATGCTTTTAATTGCTGTAGTTTCGAGCAAGTCAAAAGGGTTTAACTAGTTTTCCTTGCCGGGAGTGGGCAATTTGGGTGCCTATAGCGCTCTCTGAATGTGGTGGCCGTCTCTCAGGCTCTCTCTGTGTACTAATTACTCATTACTAATTTTAAATAAAAATTTAAAAAAATTAATTTTGCTATTTCCAAGTAAAAAGACTCGCAATCCTTGCATTACAGAGATATAATAAATCTATACGCATATGCATACATACGCAAACATATAAACACAAAGAGAGAGAGGACAAGCACTCATATACTTCACATCTTCACAATGCAGTTAATTAGAAAATATTAGAATAATAATTTTTCTCTCTTGTTGTTAATAATTCCAAAAAATTATTATTCATGATCGTTGTGTTTAAGCCGTCACGAGTTGATTTTAATGTCAGAAGATGAAATTCATATGAGAGGAATGATTAACGGACGAAGCAAACGAGAATTTTAATCCGTACGTTGCATCATATTTGCTAAACATTTGAGATTAATTTGCCCGAAGAGGTCTTTTAATTTATTCCGATCATCTCCATTCCCCCGGACGATAATAGTTAGTCAGTGGCCGTGGCCCCCCGCTCTATAACTCGCTGCCTAATTATGGAGATTTAACTTGAACTCCACTCGATAGTCATCAGTTAGTAGAGTAATTGTCGCCTTTTTCCGTTTTTTCCTCCGTCCTCTTGCAACGAACTAAATTAATACAACGTTAATGAGAACCCATTTTTAATTTGCTCCGAATCGTTTGATACTTTGAGCTAATCCACTCAGCGCTTTTGTATTGGAGGATCTATCGCTGATGAACTGAGTACTCGCAATCGAAATGTTTCTATTAGTCGAGTTGCTGGTTTATTTATTGGTCCAATTCATAGCGTTGTTACGATTGATTGGCATGTTATCAGTTTTATACGATTTCAAATTTTAAAGAAATGTTATTTCGAAGCGTTTATGGTCACTTGTCCTGAAAGTCGCTGGGTTCAGATAAGGTCTGAATCACAAAGCCCTAATTCTCAGGCGCTGGTCAGTTCGCAAAAGATAAACATGAATCATTAGATGTCATTGAGAAATTTCGAGTTGGATGCTTCAAAATTGATGTTAATGAGATCATAAATTCTGCATGATTTAACAAGTTATGAAAGATCACGCGTTCGCCTTCCACTGTTAATTATAATTGCGCTATATGATTTTAACCATATAAATGCAAATTAAAGATATTATAAACGATAAAATTTCTTTACCTTCATGAATTTTCTCGTTGCACGATAATGTTTGCCTATTAAAAAGTGCACAGAGATTGTATTTTCTGGAGTTCAAAAATTTTGCTACAATACCTAAAGCATTTATTATATCTTGAATATGTTTTAGAAAAGTTATTTTCTTGCGTTTGATGTTTGGTCCCCATTACTTTTAAATGAGTGTTCATTTAGGCTTCTGGAAATTCAAACAGCTGAGAGACACTAAAACTAATGCAAAATGAATAAATTAAAATTAATAGATAAAAATATATTCGTGAGAGTCTATTTATATATACGTTCTGCGGTTATCAGAAATCGCAAATTCGAATTCTCCATTTAGGTTCATCATCAAACATGGCCTAACAGCATAAATAAAGCGAGTTTTTACGATCATACGGCAATCTCTTGATCTGAAATCCATTTATCCTGAGATTTAATGGTATCCATGAAATGGCGTTCACGTTTGACACTCTTATTGAAGTTGAATCGACCGGCAGAGAACAGCATAAAGTATACATGTTCGAGATCCTCGTCTTTAATAAAACATTTTCGCCCCTTTGTAAAATATTTAGGTAGATCGTTAAGTTATAGAACCTTATCAATGTCATATTTGTAGCGAAATACGATTCAGTAAAACTTTGATTTCTGCTTTATTTGTTGCTCAATATCGCAAAGATATTCGTTGACTTCTGTATAGATCTTTATAGAATGATCCAAAAGTCGCTTTACCCAAACAAATATTGAATATCACCACTTTACAGGGCCATAAATCATGCTTATGTAAATACGGCGCTTGATGCTAGATGTGTTTTCCAAAGATCACCTCTGCAACAAGTCTCCACTTACTCTGAAAGAACGTGGGAGAACATTAGTGTAAACTATCTTCCGTTAAAAAATGAGAACTTTTGAAATGAAGATGAACTTTTGCCGTCCACATGAAAATGAACTCTTGCCGTCCGCATGATGAAGTAGGAACCGCGATTCGTCGGACCAGGCGACCTTCTTCCGCTCATCCAGTGTCCAGTGGCGATGCCTGTAACGATAGCAGGCGCGCTTTCTATTTTGCGGTGACAGCGAAGGTACCCGTACTGGCCGCCTGTTGTTAAACCCAGCTCGGTGCAAGGTGCGCCGCACCGTGTGCTCAGGAATGGGCTGGGATGCTCCCTCATTGAACTGCGCTGCAATTTGTTGGGCCGTTCCCGTCCTGTTGCTGTGGATGATTCGTGCCAGTCGCCGTTGGCCTCGTTCATCCACGGCCCTGTTTCGTCCGGAGTTATGTTTGTTCGTGGTTGCTTTTTGGCATAACTGCCATTCACGGAATACCCTTGACACTGTTGCACGGGAAAACCCGAGGAGGTTCGCGGTTTGCGAAATGCTCATCTGCGCCCGTCGAGCTCCAACGATTATGCCTCGTTCAAAGTCGTTCAAATCCTTGGATTTACCCATATTCAGTTCACTTCTGCTGCTAACTGCAACTTGTGATCCAATGCGTACACCGCTTCGGCCTGTTCCATTGTTTGGGTGTCACTGGGAGGCCGATCCATTTTCCATAAGAGATGTGTCTAATAAATTGGTCGTTTCCGTATCGTTTTTTCCAAGTTTAAAACAGAACTTAATATTTGCCCTTTGTCCCATATTTAATATTGGATGTCAACTAATGACTGCGTGCGGTTAAAGAACGAGAATATATAGATAGACGTGCGCAACTGTATTCTTGCAACTTGAATAGTTAGTAGATCGAAACACGCATCGTCGTGGTCGCACATGCTTGAACACGTTCAAAGTAGCGTCAGTCTCGTTTATTATTTGTCGAAGCTTGTAGATGTACATGTGTAAGGAATTAAATGACTTTCTATTGTTTTTTAGAAGCTTTAGCTAAAATTTAAACCTTCAAATTTAAAACTACGAGGCTCATCCAGAAAGTAAAGATACATAGGGTATATCCAGAGGGTAAATTACGCTACGATAATTTGCACAGGGTTAACTTTCGCTTTCATTCGTAAGCTTGCTTTACTAATTCATATGGTGGCGCCGCACGGAATCGTGTGTGAGAAACAGTTGTTTGATATGGCGGCGCCCATTCTAAATCCTGCTAAATGCGAAGTCCGATCTGTTATTCGATTTCTTAACGCCAAACATGAGTCTCCAGCTGAAATCCACAGACAAATTGTTGCTCTTTAAGGAGGGGGATGGGGTCTGCTTCCTCCATGACAATGCTCGACCCCTTATGGCACGTGTCACCACAGAGTTGCTGAAAAGCTGGGAAGTTCTGGATCATCCACCGTATACTCGTAGTCCGGACCTCGCACCCAGCGATTTTTGGCTGTTTCTTCACCTGAAGAAGCATCTTGCTGGGAAACTGTTCGATGATGATGACGATATGAAGCATGAAGTCAACGCTTGGTTCAAAAAGACAGGCGGCATCCTTCTATGACACAGGAATACAAAAGCTTGTCCCCAGGCTCAATAAGTGCTTGGATAATGGTGGCAACTACACTGAAAAATTAGCTTGTATAAAAGTACTTGATAGTAATGAAGGCGTATTTTTAAAAAATTTTTTGACCATGTCATGACGTTTGTATCTTTACTTTCTGGATGTGCCTCGTACTACTGCGCCACGGCATAAGCTCCTTCTTGCAATATTTACAAGTTTGTATTTAAATTTGTATTTATTGAATGCATTTAGGATTTGATTGCTTGGAGTGGTTAAATAAAATTTTCTCTGTATGAAGATGCTACAAAACTGCGTTTCATTGTTTCTTTGCCGTCTCATATCACACTCTTGTCATCAGTCATTACATTTCTTTGAATTTTGCTAATATTCTAATACATTACTTTGAGAGAGTGTTAAGATATTTGTCGGACTACCAGTTGTCTAAAACAGGGGTGGGCAACCTCGACCCGTGGGCCACTTCCGATTTCTTTTCGGCTCGCTATGTGGCCCGCGAGATTATTTACAAATATACACAAGAGAGACCAGAAATATAAGGAGCGTTCAAAAAGAAACGAGCCGGAGGCCTAGGAACAGAAACCAGTACCTGTATGTCAGAAGTATTGGCCCTGGCCGTTGAGGCACTTGTCCCACTGCGACACAAGGTTGTGAATGGCTCTCTCGTAAAATACCCGGGGCTGCGTTGTGAACCAGTTCCGCACGTACTGCTTGACGTCGTCGTCCGAGCCTTTTTAGGGGACCAAAAATGGCGTAATCGCAGCGAGAGAGGTCTGGATTGTATGGAGGGTGACCGAGAACCTCCCACTTGAATTTTTACACTGTGTTTGTGTTGGCCGTATGAGGTCTTGCATTGTCGTGCAGCAGAATGACCCCACGGGTGAGCTTGCCTGGTCGTTTCGATTTGATTGCTTGGCGAAGGGTGGTCAAGGTTTGTGAGTAACGCTGGCTATTCACTGTTGCCCCGTACTGCAGGAAGTCTATCAAAAGGGGCCGTCTTGGTCAAAGTAAAACGTCAGCATAACCTTTCCTGTACTTGTATGGATTGCTTTGGATTTTTTGGTGGTGGTGACCCTGGATGTTTCCACTGAAGACTTTGTCGTTTCGACTCTGGTTCGAAGTGATGAAACCAAAACTTATCTCCAGACACACCAAGACTTATCTCCAGCCACCACTCGTGCCAGGTACTCATTCCCTTCCCTGGAATAGCGCTGCAGATGATCAAGACAGTGGGCCATTCGGCATGCTTCCTGTTGCGGTTGAAGACTGTGGGGCACCCACTGGGCGCACACTTTGCGCCAGTTCAGTCTTTCCGTTATGATTGTGTGAACACTTCCGATGCTCAATCTGACCTCGGCGGCTATGGCTTTCACTGTAACTCGACGGTCCTGGGTAACGAGTCCATCAACCAGCTGGACGATGTCATCGTTAATGCGGTTTGGTGTTCCAGACCGTGCATCATCGGCTAACGACACCCGTCCTTCCTTGAACCGCTTGTGCCACGCCTTGAACCTTGCAAGGGACATGCAGTGTTCACCATAGATTTGTGACATTCTTCGATGAATGTTCGTTCCCCATATTCCTTTCGCTATCAGAAAACGAAGATCTCTTTACTCTTCTTTTGACGCCTCCATTTCGCTTATTCGCTGAGTATACAACGCGAATGACCGTTGGAGGATTGACGCTTGCGTCTGCTTCCTTTGTATACTCAAGTGACTTCCACCATCACCCTCTAGCAGCGGGCTGTGAACTTCCGCGCTCTTGTCGGAACCACTCTTTGTTACACACGCAAAGATATCACCATTCTGTCACCGGTTTGCACATTCCGGACTACGGCTCGTTTCTTTTTGAATGCTCCTTATACGATAATTTGAAATTATTGTTAGGGAAATAGTGCACTTTATATTAAAAATCTTAGAAAAGGTTAAAAATCTTTAATAAAAAAAGTTTGTTCACCACTGGTCTAAAATAATTGCCACTCAAACATTAACTATACGGGAATGGAAGAAAGGTTATTCAAAGGACATATACGCTATGAATACAACTGTTCTCATTTATACGCTATGAGTTAGAACATGAATTCCTTTTTCAAGAAGAAACCCCAGCGTAAATGGACTTGGAAAAGTCCAAATGGAGCAACTAATGAAATAGATTATATTCTGGCAAATAGGAAACACTTGATCCAAGACTGCACCGTTCTCAACAACTTCAATACAGGAAGCGACCTCCCAAAATTTTAATTTATTTTGAAAAGAGTTAATGAAGTTTTAATTAAAACTAAATCAACTCTAACAGAACTTCAAAAGCGTTATTTCTGATGTTTTTCTCCACTGAATACTTTTAATAAAGACGAATGTGATGCCCGGCAATCTTTCATTGTGCCAATTACATGGGAAAACTAGACTTAATTATGTTTGAATTAAATCATATATTTAAATGAATTCTTTTTCAAAAAATCAGTAAAATATAATTTAAATTTCACCTGCGCAGAGCACTATAATAACATATTCTGTACAACTATCGAAAGAAATTCTACGAATTTGCTGCGATGAAATGCTTTCATGGGAAAGGGGACGGGGGCTGCACTAGAGGGTCGTCGTTTCGACATTTTCTCGGATCTACGTTGGAAATCAATGGTAAAATGCTTGAGATTTATATAAGCTACGAAGGCAATTGAACAGCCGCCCAAGAGTCCTTTGTCCTCTTACAATTGGGAGGCTGAGGGTTGCAACGTTCAATTACGATCCCTATCGGGGCGAAGACGGAGCGAGTGGCTTCCACTGGCAGGGAGGAGCGGTCGAACGAGGCCACGTGGAAAAGGAGAAAAGGCCAAACCCCTTCACGAATAATATTGCCTTCCTTTTGACGTATATTTTACTACTATCTTTACCAGTCGCTCGAACGGCTTGGTCCCGCTTGTTTCAAAGAGGATATTGAACTTTCTCAAATCGAGCAGAAGTTGGAGCCATTTCCAATCGGTGGAACAGTTAAAGGCCTCCACTTATTTTCATTCGGCTATTTTGCAAACCACAGCTTCCTCTTTATACGGTGAATGGCAGTCTGCCAGTGCATTTAATATTGCATAAAATTATTGCGTCTCATAGAAGAAACGAGGGCACATATTTTTGGCACGCGAACGGATCAAATTATTAAATACTCTACTTTCTGTCGATTTTTAATAAATTATTAGTAGTAAATACATAGGAAAAAATTTTTTGATCATGTAACTCCGTGACTTTAAAAAATACCCTAAAATATAAATCAGTTTGCAGAAAATATGCTCACTACCGCAACTGGCTATCTAAGTTCAGTTTTACGCGCAGCTGAAAAAAGGTAAAATATTACCGTATATCACTCCAACGCATTTTCTTGTAATTTGAGTTTACTCATAAGAATTGAAAATACATGTCTGCTTTATTCTCAACGTATTGCATTCCCGTGATTGTATGAATATATATTTACTACTGTTTATTCAAACGTGACATCTTATTTGGTAATGTTGGAAATTTCACCAGTTTAAAGGGAATATGTCAAGGTTCTATAGTACGTCGGTAATACTCTTAGAACATTACCTGTGTATTTTGCTTCAGATATTTTATTGGTCTTGATTATCAACGATATGTCTTTGCTAGCATTAGCAAAAGTTTTATCGTCCCGGACAATTCATACAGGGTATTATCAAATATCAAAGGGGAAATGGTTGTACAGCTTTACAACACTTAAGAGAACTTGGGCAAAACTGAGGAAGATGCATGCCACCGGGGATATGAGGCGCATCCTCTTGTGTGTGCACAATATAGATCCACTGAACACGTAAATATAAAACGCAGAACATTACATTCAACGTAATCTTATTAGGGAACCAAGTTAAGATATTGCATTACACGGTATTATACAGGGTGAACCCCCCTTTTATATTTTGAACCGAAGCAGATATGTCAATTTTGATGAATCCAATGAATAGGAAGTTGTGGGTGGCCTACCCCATGGTGCACTTTTCATCATCCCAAATATGCAAATTAGGACACATTCAAAATTTATCTCAAAAACCGTAAGGGATAGAGAAAAAAACCCAATTGCAAACTTGCTCAGCATAAAAAACAAACAAAACAAAAAAAAATCATCCAAATCGGACCAACCAATCACCCACAATCACGTGGTGAACTGTTTGTAGCTTACAAACAGTCACACTGCACAAGGAAAACTGAATGTTGATATTTCCACCATGTAAAGCACGCAAATCAAAAAATTAACATAAATTACCATACTCACATTCACTTTCATGCGGAAAAGCAAATAAAAGGCCTGTTTCAGCACACAAAAGACAGAACAATTCCAGGATGGCAAGCTACACTGTTTCGGAAATGGTCAACATGATTGGGTGATTGTGGGTGATTGGTTGGTCCGATTTGGATGATTTTTTTTGTTTTGTTTGTTTTTTTATGCTGAACAAGTTTGCAATTGGGTTTTTTTCTCTATCCCTTACGGTTTTTGAGATAAATTTTGAATGTGTCCTAATTTGCATATTTGGGATGATGTAAAGTGCACCATGGGATAGGCCACCCACAACTTCCTATTCATTGGATTCATCAAAATTGACATATCTGCTTCGGTTCAAAAAATAAAACGGGGGTTCAGACTTTTGTATTCACCCTGTATATTCATTCGTGCATATCCAATTAGTCATTACGAATTAGTTGATAATTGATCAATTCTAAAAATTTATCTGACGTCCATCTTCGTACTCCCCCCCTCCCCCGACCCCAGGTCCGCCTTCCATCCCAACGCCGGAGTCAGTACCACGAGCAGTATCAACCTTGTTTAATACCGATAGCAGAGTACGTCACGTTGGAGTGGAAGGCGGACCTCTTAGGGATGAGGTAGTGGGGAGCGGGGGAACCAGCCAGGCCGCGCCGCGCCGCGCGAACACAGTCGCCCAAATTTGGCTCGTGCTACGCAGCGCCACGCTATTCAGCTTAATTTGAGGTTTAATTTACGGTGTTGCATGTAGTCTGGCCACCTGGTTCTAGCCGACCACTTGGTCTCTTACTTGACCACCGACTTGGTGAGAATAGCAACTGCCTAGGTAAACCAGTTTGCGGCAACCGTGTCATGTGTCCAAACCAACGCACCTGAGACCTCTCAATGCGGAGAAATAGTGGCTCAAATCTAATGACTTCCTTATTGTGCTGCTGTGCACTATGTCTAGTAGGGTAACACCTGTCACACCTCTCAGGATTTCATTTCGGGCGCTTGCATTCGCGATCGCACTCTTTCGGCCATTACCCAAGATTCATGATCCTAGATGAGATGGGGATAAAGATTGATTTGAGAATAATGAGCTTGGCTTTCTTACCGTTTTTACCAAGGATCGCCACAGTTCGCGTCTGGCACAGCTTTTTGCACTGATCCGAGCATCCAATAAATAATGTTTTACTTGATTTTGATTTTTTTTCGAAAGTCCGTCGTACGACGGTTGTCTCAACAGTGGAAACTGTAAATTTGATTTTATTTTTAAAAAAATCGTCTATGACAGGATTGGGATAACTGATTAGACTAGTAAAAAAGTAAAAAAAAAAAAAGTAAAAAAGTCGCTGCCAATGTGAGAGAGTCGCTGTCACAATGTGACGAAATCAGTAGTGTCAATTTGACATTTATTAACTAAAACACAATAACATGTCTACAACTGTTAAATGTAAACTTTGCTCTTCAGTGAAACTGGCACGTCGGGCATTTTTTTGTTCTGCTTTTTTGCCGTTTGATTGACTCTCTCATTGCCACAATTTCCTCGGAAGAACCATTTTCAGGTGCATATTTCACGACAACTATACACTGAGTGAGCATATTATTATGACCACCCTATCAGTATCTCGTTGGGCCACCTTTTGCCTTTAATACTGCGGTGATTCTTCGTGGCATTGATTCCACGAGATGTTGGAAGATGGTGGGAGGAATCTGACACCATGCCTGATGGATAGCACTGTCTAGTTGTGCTAGATTGGACGGTGGTGGATCCAGCCATCTGATGGTTCGTTCGACTTCGTCCCACAAATGCTCAATTGGAGTGAGATCTGGGAATGTGTGGGGGCCAACGAAGTAAGGTAAAGTCCCTCTCATGTTCCTGAAACCACTCCTGCACAATACGAGCTCTATGGCATGGCGCATTGTCTTGCTGGAAGTAGCTATCTCCATTGGGGCACGCCATCAACATGACAGGGTGGACTTGATCGGCGACGATACGGAGGTCTGCTGTGCCATCCAGACGTTGTTCAACACGTATTAACGGACCCAACGCATGCCAGGAAAAAATTCCCCAGACAATTACATTGCCCGCACCGGCCTGAAGGGTTGTACTCATGCATGCGGGGTCCATGCTTTCGTGCTGTTTCTACTAGATTCTCACGCGGCCGTCTGCATGACGTAACTGGAATCGTGACTCGTCAGACCACATGATTTGTTTCCACTGCTCGATAGTCCTTGTGCTCCTGAGCGAATTGGAGTCATTTCCGCTTGTTGGCTGCAGACAGCAAAGGTACGCGGACAGGTCTTCGGCTTCCGTATCCCATGCGATGCAGTATGCGGCGGACAGTGCATTCAGAGACCGTTTTGGAGGACCCCTGATTAAGGTCAGCAGTGATTTGATGCACAGTTGCCTTTCTGTTATCCTTTACCAGTCTCCGTTCTGTCCGATCATCAACCATTCGCGGTTAGCCACAACGCGAACGTTCAGACCCCGTCTTCCGGCTAACCGTCCAGTCTTTAATTGCTTTAACGACGGCTGCTCTTGAGCACCCCACGAATGCTGCTGTTTCGCTGATACTCGCTCCATAGCTCCGAGCACCTACAATCATCCCGCGTTCGAAGGCTGTTAAATCGCGTCGTTTACACATAGTTGAAGAATGGAACACGTCTACTGTTGTCGACGACACCCAGCTTCCCTTTTTATATTGGTCCGGCCCGCTAGCAACATTGTGGCGATGTCCAGTGCGCGCATTTGCATAAACATGTGAGGTGATCGTAAAAATATGCTCACTCAGTGTATTTTAAAACTAAAAAAATATTAACATTTCACACGTAATAAATATCATACAATTAAATAAAAATGTTACTTGCTCTTGACTTTATTCGATTTGATTTCTTTTTCTATTTTATGAATTTTCTTTTATTAATTTATTCTCACGTGAAAAATTATGACTATCCGCATTTATCAAATTCTATAGAATAGAATATGTTACCTGCTATGACCTGATTTTATTCGATTCAAAGTATATTTTACCACCCTTATATTAACTCGCTCTTGGATCTTGTGAGGTGGTACGGAACCTTTCAGTCGAATTTTGAAGCACTTCCAATTTTCCATTCGCTCTTAAATTTTTTATTATTATCTTTATTAAAACTAAATTATTAAAATTAAAGAAGTATAATTATGCACATATAACAAATATCATAGGAGGGAAAATCAAAAAGTAATTCAGTAAATTTTTCACAGCAGAACCGTCAGATTTTTGCAAAAATCATTATATACGTTTTGAAGAGGTTGTAATTCTCCACCACCCCGGGAGATGGCAGGCGTGTACGCTTTCTGCGTCTGTTCCAAAATGGCGTGTAAGCTGGAGACGTTCGAGACTGTGGAAATCCGGTGTGTGGTCAGGTTTTTGTGGTCAAAAGGAGAAAAGCCTTCTGAAATCCATCGCGAGTTATGCAACGTACGGTGACACGTGCATGACATCGACAAATATGTACAACTGGTGTGCCAAGTTCACAGCGGGGCGCGAAAATGTCCTCGATGAACCACGTTCTGTACGACCGTGCACATCCCTACACAGGATAAAATTGATGCCGTGAATGTAGTGATTCAGCGAGACCGGCGGGTAACGATCGAAGCAGTGGCACTGGAAGTGGACATTTCATACGGAACTGCACACCACATCCTCCACGAATACCTTAAGTTTCGGAAAGTGTCAGCAAGATGGATCCCTAGGCAGCTCACACGAGTGCACATGGAGAACCGCATGGCATATACTTTGGAGCATTTGCTTCGGTACCACAAGGAGGAACACTCATTCCTTGAGCACATTGTCACCGGAGATAAAAAGTGAGCGTTTCATTATACCCCCGAAACGAAGCGACAGAGTATGGTGCGGATGCACACCGAGTCCCCCGCTCCAAAAAATTTCAAGACAATACCTTCCGCAGGAAAGGTCATGGTAACTGTTTTCTGGGACAGCCAGTGTGTTCTTCTTGCTGATTTTCTGGCCAAAGGAGAAACGGTGAACGCTGCTGCTTATTTTGCCACATTGATCGGCTACGAACTGCTCTGCGCCCAAAGCATCCGCAGAAGGCTATGGACGAGGTCGTCATTCTGCATGACAATGCGCGTCCCCGTGTTGCTGCATCAATGTCACAAAAACTGCAGATCTTACGCAAAAACTGAAGTCCTACGCGATCTAGCCTACAGTCCAGATCTGGCGCCCTCGGACTTTCACCTGTTCGGACCTGTAACGCAACACCTTCCTGGCACATGCAACACCAGAGCGACAATGAGGTGAAAACAGCAGTGCGGTCATGGTTCGCTTCCATCCGAACGAATTCTACGCTATGGGCATCAAAACGTTGGTCTCACGTTGGGGCAAATGGTTAGATGTGAATGTTTATTATGTTGAAAAGTAGATCAGTGTTCATCGTTCAAAATGTATAGAATGCTTTTTTGCAAATACATGCCGGTTTTGCTGTGAAAAATTTACTCAATTATTATTTTATTTCCCCTGGTAAAATGAAGAAACTAATATTTACCTACTTGTGACTTAAACCGATTTAGAATTTGAATTCGCTGCGATCTTAAAAAATTATGAGAGATCATCTCCTCACCAAGAATAATTATCAACGAATTTTTAGCAGTGCTGCCGTGAAACTTATTTTTATTGAGGAATATGTTTTTATACAAGAACACTTTCGAAACAAAGACAAAAATTTATTTGATTAATTTCCAAAATTTAATTGTTTTTTGGTGAATTTCATTTTAAAAATTTTACTTTTAGAATTTAAATAGTTTTAATCGATGCAATCCGGACAGAGGTAGCTCATGATTAACATAACTGGCACTTTATCTTGCTTCTTCTTGCTCCACACTAGTGTTTCAGGTCAGTTTCAAGTATCGTGTTTAAGTCCCCATGGAACTATGGGAGAGGAGCCTTCAGAATTGGATGAAAGTGAAGGAGTGCATGAAGACGGGATAGATGGGCACGTTTCCTTCTATAGGCCGCTTTTCCATTGGACGCTTTTGAACCGATGACTTTCCATAGCACTATTCTGAAATAGTCGGCGAAATTCTTTAGTATAAAGCTCCGGATTTTCGCTGGAATAGTTGCGATGTTGCAGCCACGTTTTCCCTGTGTCTTCAAATGTTTGTCCTTAATGTCCCTCCGTTTTGTTTTTTCCATGGCTTTTAACCAGCGGCTAAATAGATTAATGCAAATTGATGTATAATGCCCATTAAATATGACTCGTATTACTAGAATAAAATGTTTAAATTTTGATTTCTGAATACAGTAAACAACATTTTTAGTTGAAGATTTTTTTTTAGAATTAAATAACGAGCATTTTCTTTTGTTGCTAGTTTGTGCCTAATAAAACGAGTCAACCTCATAGATATTATTACGTCATTGTAATGCTTAAATCAAACGCGCATAGAACTTTATCACTCGTGCATTGAAAGAATAATAAAACAATTCTTGACAATCAAGATCTAAACTGATTGCCGTTTACAAGATTTTATTAAATATCATGAGTAGTTATTCTTATTGATTATTAGTGGTTTGCGAAACATGATTCTGTAATGCGAACGCTACCAAAATATTTACAACTAAAATTATAAAAGCTGTTTCAACTTTTCTAAATCTTTTTCTCTCTCCTTGGATTTCATTTTAAGGTACTTCAAGGATGATTTATCGTGAAGTTGTCGATTAGCGCCGGAAATTTGATTGTTCTCTGGTAAAGCTAGATTAAATCACTAAATTATAATATCGGGCACATCCGCAAACATGGGTGTTCTGCAGGAACGCATCACTGAAGCTGTAAACTCAATCACGACAGATATGCCCTCTGCAGTCTTCTCCGAGCAAGATTATCGCATCGATGATAGCCAAATAATAGGGGAGGCGCATATCGAACGTGTATGATACCAACCGTTACCATATGAAACTTTATTATCCAACTGTAGCCACCTTGTGTAATAATAGTCCAATAAGTTTTATAACTTTATAATTTATAATTTATAATCAAGGTGTGTATTTGGGCTCACCCGTACTTCCCGTTAAAGACGGATACTATTCCCAAACGATTCCATGTATTTGTGTGAAGTGAGCCATTCGCAAACTCATGCAGATATACAAGGTTAAAGGTCTCTATAAGAATCCCAAGGTATGACATAAGATTTGTACGTATTTGCCTAAATTGAAGGCACATGCGTATGCCTAATTTCAAATCATATTCCTCTAGCTAATCCTTCCAAAAAGCAGGTAAATTGTTAATGGGATACGTAGCTTGAAGGCATGAGCAGAAGTGATCATCTAAGAGGGGACGTGTTTGATCGTATTTTGGTTGACCATGTTTAAGGGGCCTTGGGCTTACAGCAAAACGCACTCTTCATAACTTCACCGTCAACGGCTTATCGAACATCTTAGTTGGTGGTGCATCTTTATCAAAGATTCTCATGTCCTTTTCACCAAATGCAGACATTCTTGATTCAGTAATGATGCAGCGCTTTACTAATTACATGCTTTAATAATACTATGAAATCTAATTTTAAGACTCTAAATATTGATTTTAAGTGCGACTTTAAAATCCGAACTTATGTATCCATTTATCTTCGACGGATGTTGACTATCTTAACTCGTTCTGAGCAATGAATTGGACATTGAGGGGAAACTGACATTTGGCTATTCCACTGTTGCTACTGGCTGTTAATGAACCACTCTCGGTATATGTAGACACAGCAATGTACATTATATCTTGTCCGATAGAGACACCGATCTCTACCTATTTCCGCAATTCCGTGCATACATACTATAATATAATATATTGTACAGTGTATTAATATAGGATTTATCCCGCAGATGGGCGATGTTAGTCGGTGGGGATTCTTCCGCTTAACACATTGCTTCAAGTGATCCCACAAATTCCCTATTGGGTTCTTGTGTCGGGATTTGGCGGGCCAATCGAGATACTGCACGGTCTGATTATGCACGTCGAACCACTCCTCCACGGATCTAGCCCTGTGAACCCTGCAGTTGTTGTCTTGATAGTAAACATCGTTAAGGTCATAGACATTTTTGACGTGATCCACAAAAAACAGCAGTTGTCCATCCAGAATGTCACGATAGTGTCCCGTCGGCTACAGTCCAGTTCTGATATCGCTTGCACCACTGTACGCGAGCTTTCTTGCGAGTTGGAGTGAGCATCGGACGCTTGCGAGGTAGCCGGCTTCAGATGTCCATTTTATGCAGTTGCCTCCTTAAGGTTCTTTTAGAAATTTGTCCATATCTATCCGTACCACTATTGACTTCCTGCAGAAGTTAATGCCTGGTTTGAAAGCGATTGGCATTGGCCAGGCGCGATGCCACGTTCAGTCAGCACTAACTTCCCGATCACAGTTTTGACGGTTGTTGCCATCCGAAATGCCTGTGGACCATTTCTTGAACTCATGCTTTGACGGATGTCCTTTTGACCCCTTTTTCCACTGAGATACGTCTGGTTTTTTTCGCAGCCAATTTCGACACGTAATAACACAAATTGCTGTTAAAAGTACTCGTACGTTGCTTAGCTAATACTATCTCGCAAAGAAATGTGCTCATGCGCAATCATTTGTATATTCAAAGTACTTTATATAGAAGCGTCGTAGAACCCTCATAACGACTATTTTTTTTATCCGGTGTGCTTAATATAGTTAATGCGAATTTGATGCTGCAGTTTCAATCATAGGACATTCATAAATATGCGTCGAGCGATTGAATACTTTTACGGGAATTGGAATAAAAGCTTCATTCCATTAGTGTTTACAGCGATTTCGTAAATTGCTTGTAGCCGCCTTAAATTGTATAATGGATGATGATCAGGGTTGTATAAGACTAACGGATTGTGCGCCACTTTAAAATTCAAAATTTATGTCCCTTTTTTTTACTGAACAAATTATGATAGGATATAGTCTAATTTGGACAAGACTGAATATAGTCTTATGCCACAGCTACAAACGAACAACACGGACTTTATCTTTCAATACAGTCGTGCTCCGCCACATTACTAAAAGTAGCGTCTTGAGAACACCATCCTACAAAACTCATTGCGATGTTGTCAAACCGCTGCAATCATTTGTAAACACTCTTTATTTCTCTATCATTTCATCGCGATATTCATAAATATTTGAATCATTAAATTTGAACAGCTGAGGTTGGCGTACAATAAAACCCTCACTGAACCCTCTTATGATTTATTCTTCATAAATATTTCTCAATAGATAAATAGTTGGTTTAGAATTTAAATGATCTAAATTACAACCCCTTTAATCGTTCGTGCTTCTAGTTTGTTATTACATGCTTATGAAATTTAATTTACTGGGTTTTATGAATTAATCTTAAGCTTATTTTTTGCTGAATTAAACTAAAGGAATGAATTTTGTAAATATGTTTAACCACTTATCCAGTGGGTTTCGTATGTAATTGATCATTTATCAAACATATCCGTTTACGTTTAAATCACGGTCTGTAGATATTCATGGTCAACGAGCTCCATTGTTAAAATGAAGCTAAAGTTTCTAGCTTCCGGTAGGGCGGGAACTATATTGAAAAGTGGCGCTGCATGTACAATCGGCCCAATTGCGCCTGCAGCGCCGCCCTATCGGCAGATAGAAACTTTACTTTCATTTTCAGTTTCAATGAAAATCTCTACCGCAGGTTGCGGTTGGCCTTAGTGCGATCTATGCGGCACCTGGCGCGATCTGTTTTCCTTAGCTTCTCGAAACAATGGAAAATGGCCGAAGCTTGATGACCATGAATATCTATAGTCCGTGGTTTAAATGTATTTATTAAATTATAATATATCTGTTTTAAAGAATTGTTTGCAATATTCTGTGTAAAGAGAAATTCATTCTCAAAGATTCGCAGCCGACGAGAAAGACAGTCTGCGGCACTGAAAAGTCACCTGACCATAGTAGTCCGAGCAAGAATCCAACCTTCATTGTCTCCATTTTGGATTTTAACAATCACTGTAATTTTGTTTGCTGGAAACAATGAAGGTTGGATTGTTCAATGAACTTCTAGAAACTACCAGGCCTAAACATGAAAAAGATAAAACATTGGTTACTCGTTCTGGTGGTGCTATTACAGAAGTAAGTTCAACGTCACAATCTTAGTGCTTTTAATAATACACTATTGACGTCATGTTCAGGTCTAGTAGTTTTTAGAAAGCCGTGGTAGTATGGTCTGGTGACTTTTCAGTGCCCAGGCCTGTCTTTCTCGTTGTCTGCGTCAAAAATTGCAATGACGTTATATTTCCATTTACCGAAAAAGAGCTATTTTAACACTGTGAATGAATGGGGGACATATGTTGAAGAAGAACTTTGAAGCTGGCCAACCAGTCAAATTCACAAATTTTTAAAACAAACTTTCACCCAACTACGGTGGTAATACTCAAGGGACTTCTTCTATCAAGTTATATCTGGGGTTACTAAAATGTTTAAAAAATAATATATATATCTAGGAATATCAAAATTGCGCTTAATTTGTGAATGATGCATATTAATGTGGATTTAGAGATTAATGATTGCAGAATTAATGATTTAAGGAAAATACTATAAGATTAGAAAATTTGTACGAGAGTCATTAAAAATATTAAAATGTTTCTATTAAGTGAAATAAATGTTTTAACGTATATAAAGCAGACAATTTCAATACCATTTCTCGTGAATAGTGAAACCTCGTAGTCTAATATTAGTAAGTTAAGCTTTTCTTTGTATTGATACCCAAATTTAAATATGGTGTGAAGAGTTCGTCAATAAGTTTTGTTTTTCATCTCATTTTCTTATTTTGCCTTTTATACGATAATTTATAGCCAGATTTTCACTATTTTAAACGATGGCAATAAAATAGTTAACGCAATCTGCCCCGAGTAAATATATGAAAACACTTACCAAGAAAAATAGTTACCACCTACAGCAATAGCAGTTAAGCAATAGAAATTTTTATCCCGTTGGCGTAAAACCCAGATTGTGAGGATGGTACCAACAGCGAACAGCGGCCTCACTCGCTGTACCGAAACTGTAGCGATTGACTTTCCGTTGGTCCTTCGACTTTGGGAACAAAAGCAAATTCGCAGGATAGTATGCTCCATGAGGAAGTACGGAAAATGATAAGCCTTGAAAAGCATCCATCGTTGCGATGATGATGAAGAACGATATCCATCCCTGGTCGCAACCTGTTCAGTTGTCCCCCGTAACCTTCTCAGAGTGTCCACGTTAATCTTGAAATTCACAATTTTGCGATTTGCATAAACTCTTAGTTGTCCCTAAAGATGTTGGTTGCCGCCTCCAGGGTGACACAAGCGTCATGATGTAGGTGGTAACTACAGTAAGATAAAATTTTGTCCTGAAGAGGACATTCCATACTTTTCTTTGCTGTTATGCATTTTTGTCCTGTGATATTTCCTGCACATTTTTTACATGTCTACATGTAGATAAAATTTTTACACATGCCCTTTTAGTGACGATTATATTAGATTAAGATGCAACAAGGTAAATCGTTGAATCTTAGCGGATATACAGTATTCTCAATCAGAGCAGTGCAGAATTTTTATAGATAATTTTAGACTAATTAGCTTGATCCATCTGCTACTTACTTGACTTAACGACCCACTCAAATACAATGATCCTATTTCGTATAAAGGCCAAACTTTTGCTTCCGAGAATTCTTTAACTTGTAACAGGCGAACTAACAAAGGAATAAAACATATTGGAGTAGTTGCTTCTTTTCTTTGTCTACGGAATATTTCTTTAAAATAAGTTTGACTAATTTCTTCTGATTGTAGATGAAAGATCTAAAACGAGAAAAAAAATTCGTTCATTGACATTTGCAGACTAAGCGCTTAAAATTAATCGTCAATGAAGTAAAATTGAACGGTGAAGAGACGTAGGGCTAAACAATGGCTACGGTTCGAGGCAAGTGCAAGACATCGTCTCTGAATTGAACTTTAAAATCACCCGATAGGAAGAGAAAAGTAAGAAGGGGACTCGACGAGGGGTTTATGAGAATAAAAGGGGTGGGCCAAGAGACGAAAAGGGGAGGGAGAATAGAAGAAGTAGCAATGAAGATCGATAAAGGAGCTTAAATGTCGATTTCTCTCTTCGAAAAAATCTTTTACTGGTTTTCGGGCGAGATTCGAAAAAAACAGGAGGGCAAAAAAATAGAGCTTTGGCACTGCAAAGAGAAGAGGGTTGGGAAAAGAATAAAAGTTCCGCTTCGAAGTCTTTGTCGTTTAACCTCTGACTGTTTAACCAAGTGGAAAAATAGAGAATTTCTTGTAATTTTTTAATGTAATGGGTGAAAAACGACAATTAAAAGCGCTCACGAGAAATGCGAAATTGGGCCGCCGTTCAAAATTCACCGAGCGTATCCATTAAGCAGAAGCTAATTGATCTTCACTCATGAAATGAAAAGACTGCCTGTTATTAAATTTTGCAATTTTGAATAATCTTCTGTTTTATTATAATTAATGGCGCAGAGTAATAAGTTTTATTCGTGAGTAGTTTGAAAAAAAAAGTTCATTGAGGTGGTCAAAGAAACCGACTTTCTACTTGAATTCCCAACACTTTTATATGAACTGACTAAAATAAAGGTTGCACTGAAACAAACTTCATCATATTTATTACGCTTTTTAAACTATGCACAATGAATCGAAATGTGAAATTTCTAGAGGCGAGAATTTTTAGAACGAAAAATTTTAAAGACCATTTCAGAAACTGCATCAAGAGAAAAAAGAATATTTAATACGAATGAGTCCTAAATTGCGTCGCATTCTCCAGCGTGTGGTTTCTTTTCTGCAGGACTTCGAATTTCCACATCTTATGGAACTCATATCGATAGTGGATACCATGAATAATTACATTCATGAATTTATTTCTCTTGATTGCCAAACGAAAAACTTATGTAGTTTTCAGCATTAATTGACTTATTATATGGATTCTGATTGCAATTTGATTTCTATTATGTCCCATAGAGAATAGTGTATACTCTTCTCTAATTAAGTATTTTCCTTAAGTATTATTTTTCCTTGCTCTAATTAAGTATCATAAATTATTCTTTCGTTTGTTTTTAAATTTAAAAAATGGAATTTCATGGCTTATTTACGGAAATACTTGAGCTAAGATGAGTGCTGCGTCGGCAAGCTGAAGCTCGGCTACGGTTAAAGATCCCACTGTGCATAGAGTTGCGTTACATACACAGTAGTAGAAAATAAAGATTCAATTTACAGAAGAGAATTTTGTGTAAGTGTCGATTTGATTTTATTTTGTGGCGGCAAATTTAACTTAGTGGCTTTTCCAATGGTCTCTTATGAGCCCTAAAGATTCAGTTTGTGCCACCTAGATGGATGCACGACACACGTTCAGCGAAATCATTCCGCATTCTACTTCTGCAATTCATCTAGAAAAACACGTACTTTATTATAAAACCACTTGTTTCAAATCAGAGTATGATACATATCTGCATATTTTGAGGATCAGAAAAAAAAGGATTTATATTGAAATATCCAGGAGAAGGGAAACCCGAAGGATATCGAAAGTGATATCTTCTTGCGAAACTTTTTAAATATACGAGATTAACGCTCTTTGTAGTCTCTTGTCACGTAAATAGCTTCAACAAGATAACGCTCCTTTTCAATCGGTCGATTTCGATTAAATTCAAAACTGTGTTCTTAGGAATAGAGGACATAATTTTATTATTGCTTATTATAAGCTTTTGTGGTATCTTGATCTATGGCGTATCAAGCCATCCGATCGAAATGTGTTCAGTTATTATGATTCTGCGGCTCATAAACGAATATAATAAAGAAATTAAAACCAGCCTCGTTAATCAACCTTTCATGAACATGGAACTTTTAATGGCTAAAGTAAAGTATTTTTAAAGCAACTTATACAGGTTCAATCTAAATTCCCGCAAACCATATTTTCCGTTGTCTCCTATAAAGCTCGAAATTCGCGCTGTAGAAACTTCATTCTACTACAATGATCAATAAATTCGGAGACTGATCTTCCTGACGGATTTGATGTAATGTTATCACGTGTTACACACAACCACCTTCAAAATACTCCCCTTCTGCAACTTTGCACTTCTGCCAACGCGAATTTAGTTGCTGAAATCATTCCTGAAAGACTTTGGAGGAGATGGTCTTCAGGGCGACCGCCGCTGCTTCCTGAACCTCAGATGCACTCTTAAAACGACGTCCTTTGCGTTCGTTTTTCAAACGAGAGAACAGGTAAACGTTGCATGGGGCGCAGATCGGGTGAATAAGGAGGGTGTGAGTTTCCCAATTTGGCCAGTGCAGCTTGCACCATGAAAGACCGATATGCGGTGGCATTGTCATGTTGCAGTACCCAATCCTTGCTTTTCCAGAGTTTTGGGAGTTTCCGACGGACGGCATCACAGGGGCGAGCCAGAACTATGCACCTTTCCTTGTTCACTGTCGTCCCTTCCGGTACGAACTCGTAATGCACCATGCCCTTCCGACGAACGCGAATAACCAAAGTTCATTGACATTGTTTAGAAAAACCCTACATGGCACAGATGCTTCCTTCTTGCCACGTCCCGCGTCATATGTGCCTCTACGTCACGGTCAAATAGTTCCCCTCTCCTCCAAGCTTGATCAGAAATATCAGCACAGTTTCCAAACTAATTGATTTTACTAGTAGGTGTGAATGCTTTATTAGTGAGGGCATAATCACATGACACAATTCAATGTGGAGCTTAATCTACAGAAAAAGGTGTTAGTGAAGTGTTGTTTAAAGATCAATTCCTCACAGAACGGTTCTCAGTTTCAACATTTACTGTAAATCACGATGTAATCAATGAAATATATAGGACATCTCACCTAAAGTGAACCAATAGCCAACTTCTAAAATACAAATCTGACAGAATACTTTCAATGGAAGAATTATTGTACTTTTCTATGTATATTCTATTTCCAAAAAATCGGCGCCCTTTTCCAATATGGAAATCAACTTTGAAATGTGCAAAGGAAACCCCTATTTTAATGGTATTTTCAGAATGTACACAACATTCGAGAAATGTTTTATTGGTGTTTTTCAGTTGATCCAAATGTCTAGGAGATAGAGGCACTGAATTTGTGTGTGTTTGATTTAAAAGCACAAGAAATCTTCTATTGAAAGTACTCTGTCAGATTTGTGTTTTAGAAGTTGGCTATTGGTTCACTTTAGATGAGACACCCTGTATACAGCGGCAATTTTGTATTCACATCTCAGCTTTTATAAGAGATACACCCCATGTATAACAGAAAATATTATGTCTTAAGACTTTAGAATCCTCATGTATATAGTATTCGTATATTTAGTTGATATATTTAAATTGGAAAATTACACACTGTGAATTTTTAGGCTACAGGGAATTATATAGTATATTTGTATATTGGTTCTTCAGTTTCTACTTTACAGAAAATAGAATTTCCATCTGAAAACAGGATATTAATAAATACGGGCTAATTTTTATTCTATTTATTACTTTGAAAACTTTAAGGAAAATGCAATTTTACAGAGAATTTAACTTAATACTTGCCCTTCAGTTATTTGGTGAAACATCATAGTGTCCGTATAATAGCAGTTAAAAAAATTTTCCTCAGCAATTCCCATTATATGGCAGATAGTTACTGTATATTAAGAGTGAGATATAGCTTTATTCATATTTGTGGTTTAAAAATTTGGTCAAGGTATTTTCAAATTTTATGAAAATTGATTTCTACGCTATTTTGTAAAAGAGAAAACCACATTAAAGAGAATTCTTCGGAAAATAATTGCAGTTATTTTTAATTAAATTTTTAATGTATGTAGCGAAATTAGTCTGACAGTTCCCCAAGTGGTGTTTCTTCAAATGTGGCAAAACAAAAGCTTTACAAAATTTTATTTATTCATCACGAATTGCTAGAAGGAGGACAATATTTTTATTATTAAGTTAAATTTGTAGCGTCGTTCTAAAATTATAATAAAATTGTGAATAACCTACAATGGAAAAATAATATATTTAAAGAAACAACAGCATTGAGAGTATCAGCACAATTTGCTCTCGAGTTGATGAATTTTATTACCAATGTGCATATAACTTGATAATCTTAATTATACACATTAATACACTCCTTCATGATTAATTACACGATATAGAGAAAATTTAGATACATTCAGAAAATAATTGTCATATCATTTACAATTTGTATTCTTAAAGGTTTCCTTCTTACTATGAAGAAGCTTTTCTTCAAATTATCTTATTTGCAGTATTTTAGGCGAAACCATGTAGACCACTATATCATTAATGAATTTCCTTGTTTAACATTGCAAATGACTGCAATCTCTCGATAGGATCAGCAACATACTGAGCGCCTTTTCCTTGTTCCTAATCGCTTTCTGCAGCACGTTATAGTCGCAGGCAAAGTGAAAAATCGTTAAGAGTTTACCCGAGGGCAACTAGAATTTTCTTAAGAAATCAGTGTTAAGTTTTAGCGTTCTCAATTCGTCTAAGAAGAATGTTAAACCGCATTTTTTTTTAAATTAAGGAAAAACTTGAACTTATTAATATTGAATTTAGCTCAAGGATGCACTGACATTTCTTTAATTCTTAAGCGTTTATTTAAAGGTTGCCAATAAACTGAAATCCTATGTTGAAGTGTAATATAGGTAGCTTATGAAATATGGAAATATGGATTTCGAAACCATGTGCCTTTTATGTTGGTAGTTATTTTGCAAAAAGTTGCATGCCCGAGTACGCGGGTTCGATCCCGGCCGAGAACGACGAGGATTTTTCAGGGGGAAATCCTGAGATCACGCACTTCCTTCGGAAGGGAAGTAAAGCCGTTGGTCCCGTGTAGTCGTTTGCCGGCTCCACGTTAAAGAACCCTTGCGAGGCAAAATTTGCGGCCCCTATAACGCCGTCCTGAAATGACCATAGCAGTTGAAAAGGACGTTAATACCAAACAAACCAAACCAAACCAAAAAGTTGCGTCGCGTCCTTTATATATCCTGATTTTGACCATACTGTACGCGCAACTATTAATTATATTCATCAATGAGAATATGAACTTATTACAATTGGACGTGCTAGCATTTTCCATTGAGATATTTATAAATTAATTTCCTTGACGATACAAATATCTAACAAATTAACAGTATTTAAGACTGCCGCGATTATATGGCATTAAAGAGGAAATAGGTTATTATAGACAGCAGCTACAAATTTATCTACAGTATACAAATTTCAAACAATTTAAGGAATATTGGATATCATCTGGTTAATTATAGATCCTGGCAACATATAAAATATATATCAATGAATAATGTATCAAATCTCTCTAAAGCATCAATGAAATATATAATTTGCTCAAAATTATCTTTCCTAAAGTGTAAATGAAAGTCCAACGCAGTCTTCTTAGTGGACCAAGAGGAATTGCTTTGATGTAAAACGTCGCAACCGATAAAGTCTGTATCCATGGATTCCTTTTAAAAGGTATAGATTACTGACTACTGTGAGATGAGGTGTAAGGGATTTTTGTGATGGAACAACAGATTAGATATAGAAGTTGGCTGAAAACGAGATGCGCATGATGAATATGAATTTTCCCAGAACCAATCTTCTCGAAGAGAATTCGATAAAATTTCGGGCAGCGCCCAGTGTGGTTTCCTTGGATAAGCAGATTTTTTTTTACCTAAAATATAATATCAAACGTCAGGGAAAATTTCATGAAAATGAAATAAAAGTTACTTCAGGATTCACTCATCTCAGACCAGCTTCAAATGCATTAAAATAGAACAATAGAGGGCACATGGTTTGCCAAAACTTATAAATTATTTCGAAGTAAAAATTTCTCATTTAAATAAACTGAGATGCTGAACCTATTTTTATACAGAACTATTTTAAATGACTTTTTCCTTTGTGAAGCTTTTATTATAATATGTTTTACATTTTTGACACTCTGAAAGTCACTTTTGCCGATACTGATTAATAATTTAGTTCTTATCCAAACTTCCAATCTGTGTTCTGTCTAACCACTGTAGTTGGTTCACACATCCTAACTGACAATATCATGGACATACCTCGTAAAAATATGAAAAACGTTTATTAATATGTTCGGGACCAAAGTTTGCATGTTATGCAGCTTGAATTCGCCTTGTAATGGAAGCGCACAAATCTTGGATGATGGTTAATGAATATTATAACATGTATATAATAAAGTTAGTAGTGTATTCTACCTGTTTGTGCCATAACTCCGTTAGCTTTTTGTACTGTCTAGTCTTCCGTTTTCATCATTGTTCATTCCATATTTTTTATTGGACAGCCAATCCGTTTTAAAATATTATTTATAAATTCAAGTTAAAATACTGCCAACCAAGTGAAAGCTTAAAATTGTTCTCATCAATGATTCTCGGAAGCAATTCTAACCAAAGTTGGTTGGTAACGATCTATATTAACTTCTCAACGAACAATTACCACGTCACTGGTTCATTGTGCGGCTTCCTGTTTACTTGGAAAGCGGCTTCCATTAGGTATGCTTTCGTCCCGATGCAAATCGTGAAGATGATTTTGAGCTCACAACATATAGTGTTGAATCAGTTTTTGTATGGAGTTGTAGATGAAACGAGGTTCGTTTTTGTATCATCAAATATCAATATACTTCCTGCAGGATGGATAAGAGGTGGAAGCCAAGAACTGCCGCGCACGATAGAAATTCTGCTTTTTAAGTCAGATTATTTGAATATTGCCCAGACCTCGAAGAAATGACATGGGATGACCACAAACTTTCTGAAACAGAACTACTAGGATTCTTGATCTACGTCTTTGCTATTGTGATAGCCTTCAGTAAGCCGGGTTTATTTATTATTGTCACGACTATGCCCAAATGGCCTAAGATTGTGAAAAATCACTTGCCGGCTAGACAACTTCTGATCGCCCAGATTTAGTTGCTCAATGTCAAACTGGTGATCAGCAACTCCGAGCTGACGAAGAGCGACTCACAACTTATAATGCTGACGAGATTTTTTGAGTTGTACACGGAAGATGAAATGGCGGCTTCACTTTTGTATCATTAACTACCGTCGCTCAACTAAGTGCAAGTGGAATCTGCAATGATGATCACAAAGCTCAAGGTGGCTTCAGTAATTTTTCTCTCAAGGACATACGTGGCACTATCACGATGCACTTCCAGGTTCAATGTTAAGGTGGTGATCAGCGACCCCGAGCTGATGGAAAACGAAGGATTTACACGATGATCATGATGTTTAAAGAGTTAATTAATGATATGTCCCGGGAGGAAAGATCAATATTTCATGCAGTTATAGAATGAATTATTGTAAGTCAAAAAGTGTATACTAGTATAAACATGTAGTCTTTTATTAATGGTTTCTAAAATACAGAAAATTGAAATTAAAATCATGAAGTTTCTAATGATTTTTATTTTACTGCATTAACATTCTAATAACTTGATCATAACAAATTATCGAATATTCCGCCAGGTATTCGAAGCAGTTTCCAGTTCTTGTGAGAATCTGGCGAGTTGCGCGTTATTTCTCTTATTTGATCCATAGCATCTGTTATACGTGCAATAAGCTCATATCATCTATTGACTGTAGTTTTATAAACATCACACTTTAACCAAACCCACAAGCAAAAATCCAAAGGAATCGGATGATCTTCATGGCCAGCCAAATGATCCACCGCGACCACTCTAGCGATTAGGGAAAACTGCACTTAAGTACTCCCCCACCCATATCATTATAAGGAAGTTCTCCGTCCTGCTGAAAATATACATTGTTATTCGTGTAGCAAGAGGAGGATCTTCCAGTTTTTCCGGCGTATTTTGTGAAAATTCGAGGTAACTCTGCCCTGTCTTTCTACAATTTTCTAAAATAACGGGACCTAATTATCTACTTTAAATTATTCAGTATTTAACCAATAACTGTATTTCAGAAACCATTACTAAAAGAATATATGTTTATATAAATTTTTTGACTTACAATAACTCATTCAATACCCACACGAGATATTGACCTTTTCTCCTGGGACACCCTGTATACGCTTATATTCAATTGGGGTCTAAGCCCCGCTGTGACTTGAACAAGCTCATTCACCTTCGCCAAATGTATGCTCGCTCTTCTTGGTTGCACGCTTCCATCTTGCATGTTTCGAGCGTTTACTACTGCCCAGGGCAATAACAATGGCGCTGTTACCAATTGTTGCGCGCGCCCCTTCGTTCTTCTTCTTCTTTCACACAGCCTTCATTTTAATTTCTTGAAAGAGCTGCTGTCGCTGGCGGTATTCCTACGCGCTACTACAGGATTCCGATAACTTTCATTTGATTGATCATAATTAGTTACAAACTTGAATATTTTTTTACAAAGATTTTAAAAACAATCTGTTGTTTTTTAATTGAAATAGGGTCACAATTATGAAGAATGTTAGCAGAAGTTGTTGACATACTATTACTACAGTAATTTCAAATATTAATTTGTTGATATACTATTACTCTTTACTGTAAATTAAATTTGTAAACTCGAATTAACCCGTTTTGTAAAATACACTTGGTTGATAAATTTCGATTAAATTGCTCATGTACGTACATTCTGCATTAAACTTGTGCAACACGTAATGAAAAATGTAGCGATTCTTTGGAACCAAGGGTAACTCATTCAGAGAGCACAAAGACTTTTGAATGTGAGTGCATCAAAGGCCAATACTGTCTTTTTACGAAAAAATTTACGAAGAAACAAAAGTTTCTCGTTTAGAGTTTCTCGATAAGTAAGGATGGAAAAGTAAGCCAGAAAAGAGCGTCTTTAGAAGAGAAAACAAAACATTAATTGCACGGACAAAAAAAGAAGAGGGGGCACTCGAGTCTAAGACTAATGTGGTCCTTCGCTATAGTGACTGGGTCCTGCACGTGTGTTGGCCGATCGTTAAAGGGAGGGTAGGCTGGAGACTGCACGTGCATTCTGGATTGTTCTCACAGGAACTGAACGGGTGGAGCCGCCCCGTGTTTCTCCTCCTCCCCCTCGGGTCAAGAGTTCTATCGGTGATCGATCGACGAGAGAACGAACCCGGCTCACGACTCCCAACCTCAAAAGTAAACTTATCATTTAAAATAAAATATAAAAAAAATCAACATTTAATCGAATTATAAAACTTATGGAACTTCAGGTTAAACTTTTTAATAAGGTGGGATGACGTAGAACTTTCTTTTACCATTTGTGCTTACATGTCTACTAATCTCTTTTCTATAGGAATCAATGAAGTCGATATATTCTGTTATGGTCGAGGCATTTAATAAATGCTGTGGCAGAAATACAATTGATGAGGGCTTCTTTCAGAAAACGAACATTTTTAATAAGAAAACGTACACTGAACTAGAAGGAATGCAGTGTTATAATTGGTTTTATGCAGTTTCTTATAAAATTACGAGGGTCGTTCGGAAATGATTTACAATATCATTTTTCATAACATTATTTATTATCGAATTTCATCTAAAACACGTGGGATTGCTCTGTGCTGCCCACCAGCATCAATGCATTTTTGCTACTTGACATGGGTGCCAGTGGGGGCGGGGGCAGATCTCCCTCTTCTTCTAAATCAAGTAAACGTACATACAAAGTGTTTGAATATTAATAAAAATAAGATGTAAATAGGGGATTCTGGAGTAGTATTATTGGCTTACTCTACAAAGATGGAGCTTCTATTTGGTGCTCTTTTTCTCATGTAATTTTCTCATGTATGTATTCGACTTGGTCCCGTCCTCCCCAACATAAATTCTGCCTACGCCGAGATGTAATGGGAGCCAAAAACTGCGCATACGTCCGAATAAACAATTTTTGTGGATCAGTGGTTTTCTGGCTACGCCCATGCTTCCTGGCAATTTCACAATGGCGTCGCGAAACCAATCTTTAGGGGTGGTATGCCACCACTCACGGACAGCTGCCTGTGGATCCCCGGTGTTCGCGATTCTTCAACCTCGCAGCGAATCCTACATCTTGTAAGGGTCCCACAGTACACCTCGCTGTTGACGCAACACAGCCCATGAGTTGTATGCCTGAGGCGTCCAAAACTACGGTGACCATTTGTTTGCCCGCAGATGATGCAGCGCGGAATTTCTTGGGCCGGGGACTTCTTGGATTGTTCCATTGCGCCGACTGGTGTTTCCTCTGCAGTGCGTAATAGTAACATCATTATTCTTCTCCAGTGAAGAGCTTCTGTAAGAACTGTGGACCTTCCATCTTGTCCACGTGCTTCCTCATTTCACAATGAACAGACTCGCTACTTGTAGTAACTATATCCGTCATTTTTCATAGTAACAGTCGATCTTCCAATAAGCGGGCATGCACACCCACTGTTCTGTACCCGCACGCTAGCGCCAGGTATAAATCATTTCCGAACGATTCTGCACACATTTTGAGATTGATATTCACTTCTCACATAATGGCGTTTGGTCCTCCGCAGTTTCTCTGCCGTTTATTCGCTATGGTGCCGTTTGTGCAGTCACGGTACAGTTTAACAGTAGCACTCGAACAGTTCACAAACTGCCCAGTTTCAGTGATCATCCACTTTTGCAGATCTGATTACTCGCTATTTTTACCCATGACAACAACGATTGTGCAGAGTAGAAATACGTCACCTTTTATACCCATCAAGCAAGCTTGCGACATGTCACCTTTTATACCCACAGCTGACGGCAAAGTAGGAGATGGTCATAATATACAGTACGGTCGAAAAGTCTATACCTCTCAAATGACTTGAAAACTATCGTAGAATTTAAAAATCTCTTAATACCAACAAATAAGAAGTCGTGGGTGGGCTAACTGTTGGTGACTTTCGCGACTTTCGCATGCAAATTCGGGTATATATGAAATTTATGTCATAAACCGTAACAGATAAGGACCAATTTCCAATTATGAACACAGTAAAAAAAAAAATATCATAATCGGATGACTAGATCACTCACCCGAGGACTATAGTTATTTACGTAAGATATGGATTACATAGGTTATATAAAACGTTCCAACGATAATATTGTGAAACAAACACTGACTTTAAGACAAATCGTGAATTGTGCACATTTGCATTAAATAATTTAGGCGCATTTCAATGGATTTGTTAATTGAAGAGAAAGGAATTGCAAACGATCGTTATTGCTCCTCAATTGCTGCAATCATTGCATCAATTGAAGTCAATAATTGCGCCCTGTTTGCGCCTAGTCATTTGGGCAGTTGCCGAGTAGACCGGAAAATGGTCTTTACTTTTTAACCAGATTTTAATAAAATTTTACTAATGGTGAATAAATATGCATGGAGCTTATTCTAATTTTTTCCCAAGTAATCCCATCTTCTTTTTACTTACTTATATGAATATTATCTCTTAGGTCATCCATGGTTGCCGGTATTGAAGTGGTAATGTGTATAGTACTAGAAAGACTATAATTAGATGCCTTCGGTTGCAACTTCACTGATGGACGTAGATGCTCATTTAAAATTCAAACGAATCACATGCATAAATATATAAGCAGTTTAGCTGTATTTGGATATACAGCAATTGAAAATAAATTTAAATTAATGGATTATTTTCTGCAATATGAATAATGTAATTGGACATCGTTTACATTAACCTGTCAAATCCTGATCTGATTCGATTCGTTATTGCTATTCGACCTTATTAAATTGCTTTAACTCACATCAATCCAGCTGGAAGTAGCTTTAAACTAGTAATTAAACAAATCCACGAATTACAATAGAATACCTAATCGTTATTGGGAATCGAAATTACTTAGCCATTTAAATTCACGATTTTTCCTTAATTTGCCCTTTATGTTAATATTTTAGTTAGCGTGAATAGTTTGTAGTATCATGAATGGTATCGCCATGGTAATTTGCTTCGGATATGTCTGCTTATAATTAGAATGTGTAAATATACATGCATTTTGTATTTAATATCAAGACTCTTATTCATTTTATTCAATATCTAATATATGACTATTTTCATCGATGGGGACTCTCTAATTTGTTGTGTACTGAAATAGTCAATTAAACAAATTTTATCCTGGGTGGTAAATGAAATCATGTATACTGAATGGTCAATATAAATATTTTTTTTATTTTTCTCAGTGTGCATTTGAATAAAATTTCCTCTTGACATACAGGATGATTCTAAAATAAGGGGGACAAACTGCGGGGGGTGGTTCCCCAACCAAACCAAGTAAAATGGTAATTTTGATAAGTTATTCCACTACAAAGATGCAAAGCCAGATTGCAGTGGAAACAATGGAAATGAACAGTATCTGTTCGTAATATGTACTTCTTACAAAACCAAAATGTGGTCAACCTCAAAAGTCATCGTAAATGTTCAAAAATTCCTCCGCCTGCGTCGTCGCACGCATGGACACCTCGAACCTACCCAAACCTTTTATAGATCCCATGTCGGTTGCAGATGGCTTCACAGATGTCTACAATACGTCGATTAACATCTCCATATTTCCACTTGTCATTGCATAACTAGTACTTATCAGTGAGCATCTACCAAACACTGTGGCTGAAATGAGCGGGAGCACTACCATCCATAAATCACATTCTTGCTGTAACATTCTCGAGCAGGTCTGGAAGCGTTTTAGCCTTGTACACGTCGTCAATAAGATGTACAGTAGAACGTATGGTCCGATCAGACAGTCACCTACAATACAAGACCACACAGATCTCGAACTGCTGCTAATTTCGAGCCACCGAGCTAATTTCGATGTTGATGGTGGAAATTAGCGGTACATTATAGTTTGGCTTTCTATCTTTCTAGTAGAATAATTCATCAACCAAACATTGCCGGTCATATGTTTTTATCGCCTTTTTAACGTGTTGTTGATATGGAAACTAGCCCCAGCAGTTTATTACCCCTACATTAAATTCGCTATGCATGTAGATACATTAAATTATCTTTAAGTGATTTTACTGTAGAAATATATACATGAACATTGCAGTAAATATTGGATATCTTTATGCGTGTCTTTCATATGTATTGTTATTCTCGTTCAAACGGAGCAATAATGAACGATGCTATTAACGGTTCTACGAGCTTATGATTATTGTCCTCTGATCGTGCTGTTTTAACAATATGTTGTTGCTAGTGGGTTTTGTCGATCCGCATGCACATTTTCTCCCGATTCAGATGACCCTCGATTTTCGTTAGGCACTAAATACTATTGTTTCCGTATCAGTTTTTGACCTTTTTTTACTATTTCCACGTGATTTTCTTAGTAAAAATTAATGGACATACAAGCTTATATGCTGAATTTTATCGTATCAGGTAATTATGGCGTCAAACAGAAAGGAGAGGATAATAATGCTGCGTGACTTGATTTTTGAACTGGTAGCTTTAATAGTTTGCTAGCACTAATAGAAAGTACGGTAGGAGCTGCACACAAAATGTTTCTATCACGTCACTTTTTTGAGGTACACGTCGATAAAATATTCAACCTACCTTCAGTAAGTTTTGAGAAAACTGCCTTTAAGGGACGAGTGCCGTATATGTACTATTATTGTGCTTCTTGTATAACTGAGCGCCATATACATAATATACGTAAATTTTATGTTTGTTCAAATCTAGCCACGCACATATACGTGTGATCGTTGGGTTTGTAACCCGCGTCTCGACGTTGTACGATGTTAGAGGTATGTTTGGAGCACGATAGACGTACCGGTACGTTTCCGCTTTCTGAGCGAGTGTCTTACTAGTAATTCTTAGGTCTTTTTGTTTTTATTTGTGTTATTTTTGACGTAGCCGTCCAGCGCGCTGAACATAGGCGGCTCGCGCCCCGTCCTGTAAGGGATAAAGATAAATGTGCTGCTGAGTGTACCTGGAAAATAGGACGTGAAAGAAAAAAAAAGTCATTGTGTATTCTTAATAACAGAGCGATTTCATAAAATAAACACAATAATTTGAAAAGTGTACTCGATTTTCCCCTCAATTTGTAACGCAGTTTAATATTAAACTTTAGGCTACGATTATAATCAAATTGTTACCTTTAGTTTACTTTTTACAAATACAAGTAAGATTATGATATGGCGTACGAAAAAAAAAGCTCATGGAGATGCGCATTGCCCATTTTAATTTACTTCATTAAGGATAATAAAAGACAAAGCCATTAAATTATATATAAGTACGCAGCTCAATTCTCAACTTTCATTCAAGAATCCTTACTATTATTCGATTTCCCTTTAAAAATCTCATGTTTTTAGTATTCAAGGATGCCAATCATGACGTAGTGGATTTAATTTAATTTAATTTAATTTAATTTAATTTAATTTAATTTAATTTATTCAGATCAGAATGTACAAGCAAATACAAACTGCCCCTGCAGGTGATAAAACCCAAGCGGGGGAAGGAATCAAAAGAAAAAGATTACATTTCGGAACAAATAAATCAAAATCAGATATTTAAAATCTTAAAAATAGAATTGGTTGGGTCATTAAAAATGTCTACATCTTTCTGAGAAAGGATTTTATTATACAAAGTAACAAGTATATACGAAGGAGTAATCTCACCAATATTTGTCCTCGTACTAGGAGTTATTAAAGTAAGACACTTATGACGACTTTTTCTAGGAACTGACAGCCCGATAGATGACAGAACCTCGGGCATCCAAACAGCCGCAGAAACAATCCTCTTAAGGACATTAAGAAAAATATTACCAATGATATTGGAAAGAGTAAACACATTTATAAATTCCAAATTGAGATCATGCTTGTTATATTTTTTTGAGAGAAAATTTGAAAATGCAAGAAATTTCTTTTGTAGGAGTAAAAAGCTTTGAGTTTGATGAGTAAACCAAATTAAGACGCCATATGTGACTTTAGGAACTACAATAGAAATAAATAACTTTATGATAGTTAATGGATTTTTGAAAAATGCGGTAAGCCTTTTTTAAGAGGCCAATTCTACGGGAGACATATCTTATGATGTTATCAATATGCGGAGTAAAAGATAAGTTATAATTAAATAAAATGCCTAAATCTTTAACTTCATTCTTTTTCCCAATGATATCATAATCAATCTTGTAATCAAAAATAAAATTTGTTACTTTCCTGGAGAAAGTATCTACGTGTGATTTGCTCGAGTTAAGACTTAATCCGTTCGATTTAGACCAGGAGAGAATTGAGTCCAACGTTTCTTGCATTTTAATACAGTCTTGCCAACTGTCAATGCACGAAAAAATTTTAAGATCGTCTGCATACATTAGAATTTGAACATCATTAGTTGGTAAAGAAGCTATTAAGTCTGCCAAGTTACCAAACCAAGCAGTTACCAAACCCAAATTATGGCACGTGAAGACTGCGAAGCATAGGCTTTGGAAAAAGACCGAAAATCCCCATTATTATAATGAATTTAAAACACTCAGAAAAAATTATAAACATGCTTGTAAAGTTGATTATGACCTTTACTATAGAAGTGTCGAGAATTCTTTGAACTCTTCTCCGGCTTCATTCTGGAGGTTAACACTTAATCACCCGATAGTTAATCACCCGACGGTTAAACACTGACATTTAATCACGTCGACATTTAATCACTTGCCATTTAATCGCCGGACACATTATCACGTGATTGTTTAATCACCGACGTTTAACCACCAAAAAATACGTGATTTTTGATTGGCACATTCTGGTACTATGCCAGTTTTTTCTTTTATTGTACAGACTGTAATTTTTGACGCGACTTTTTAGCCAATTAAAAGTTAATCACGTGACGCAGATTTACACGTTGTCAGTGTCATTTAAACGGACAAGCTATTAATGTATGAGTGAGAGGATTGTAACGTTTGGAAAAACTTCGAAAGACAAACTGTGTGTATTACACAAGCAATATGAATTTGTGAACCATCGAGAATACGTCGACGGGAACATTTAGTGGCGTTGCAAACTTTACCATAAATATAAATGTAAGACCCGTATAACAACAAAGAACGATGAAATTGTAGGTGATTACAATCCTGAACACAATCATGATGGCAACAAAGTATCAAGTTTAGCACGGCAAGCTGTTGCTACGATGAAAGACAAGATGGGAGAATCAATTTCTGATTTGATTCACGTTTTTGATGAAGTTTTCAAGTTCTGTCATTTTATACATAAGTTATACATCACATACTCATCACATAATAAGACTTCTTTTCATCACATCACGTTCATCATTTTGCATTTTTTGATCACAATGCCTTGGTGATTAAACAATCACGTGATTATATGTCCGGTGATTAAATGGCAAGTGATTAAATGTCGACGTGATTAAATGTCGGTGTTTAACCGACGGGTGGTGAACTGTCGGGTGATTAAATGTCCGTACACCATAATTTGATAGTATCTTGGCGAATCCAGATTGGGAATCTGTGTAATTTATCATTTATGCCAGTTTTGTTCGACTTTGGGACAAAAATGTTAATAGCGACCAAAATGGTATGAATAAGAAAATTCCATTTGTCATCTACACCATCTAAAGAGTAAAAATCATCCCAGCAAGATAATTATAAAGACCATAATAGTCGCCTTTCCTAAAATTAAAAGGAGAACCATTCGAGTCGGTATAACGTTTCTGGAAGGCGGTGTTAACGCCAGAAATAAGAAGGACAGGATGATAAACATCAGGTGACACTGGAAGTTTCTTACTTGCAGGAACGTTAACATTAAAATTGGCGAACACCTTGTCTAGGGACTCCTCTCTCGCATTAAGCACAAGATTGAAGTTTGAGAGACCCGTCTCGTTGCTCCAAAATGAGGTCGAGCGTTGCTGATGTTTAGCGTAAAATGAAGAGCTTGGGTAAATCTTATTGTCATCATAGTTGAAGTCGCCCAGTACAAGAATGTTACAATTACAGCTCAAAACAAATTCAGACAAGTCACTCAAGAAAGTGTCATAATCACCACTTAACGTGTTGGGTGGAACATAAGTCACTACAATGATTAAATCTTTTCTTTCTCTAAAGAGCCGAGAGTTGAAATTCATGGTTGATGGCGATCGAAGACGAACTTATGATAATAATAATAATAAAAAGTAGGTCAGGTTAGGTTAGGTGCTTATACAATAATAATAATAATAATAATAATAATAATAATAATGTGATGCTTATACATTATTATCAAGAATATTCGAAAATTGCAGTGTTTTTGAAAAATGGCTTTATTATGGCAATCAGTATTGTGTCGTATCGAGCATACTTTCCAACCCATTTCCGGTTGCTCTCGATAGCTGGAAAGCTGACGAGACGGCCGTTGTGTTCGCTTTCGTTTCCGTCGATCCAGTTAATTTCAGAGGTGTTCTATGGGATTAAGTGAGGACTTTGAGCGCGTCACACGAACAATTCCACTTGATTTTCAAGAAATACTCTTGCATACGCCATGCAGCGAACTCAATCGATTTAGGACGAGAGTCACAATCATTTCCATAATACTGCTATATTGTTGTAGGGTAGAATTGTCCAGAAATAATTTGAAAAATTCAAGATAATTCTCATTAACGAAAAAAGCTCTATACAAATATAGGGCTTTTGTGGAACTTAAAATTTGAACGAACAATCCGAGGAAAATAGTTCTTGTGGGGTGCATAAACTCACATGTCCCATATGCGGAAGTTTTTATATCTGATCAAAGAAGAGGACTTTCAATGAACGCTTCAGAAGGTCGTGGGATGAACGGCGACAGAAAATCTGCATTCGCGCACCACCTTCTGAAAATGAGACACTAATTCGGACCAATACAGAAAATCATGTCTGTACCCAAATTTGAAAAGGACCAGAGGAAAATCTTGACCTATGAGACCTTGGGAATCAGAAAGCACCTTAATACAAACCGTGATAGGATACTGAACAAACCAGACCAGCTTTGAAAAAACCCTATACTCGATGTCGTCAGAAAAATCGTCAATCGCCCCAACAGAAGAAAACATTCCTGTATGGACTTTGTCCAATCTCAGCATACAGGATGTGTCCGTAAAGTAATGAGACTGGAAGCCGCGCTCATTGGCGGCGGGATTTGTGGTGGGGGGATCTAAGCTAAGCTACGCACCGAGCGGCATAAGCTTCCGAGCTAAACGCAGTGAGGTTCACGCGTGGCCAAAACCTGTTTTTGAATTTTTATCACAACAGAAAACATCAAAAATGGAGCGTTCGCTGGAGATTAAATTTTGCTTTCACCTGGGCAAAACCGCTTCCGAGACGCTTGGCCCTGTACAAAAACGACGCCTTGTCAAGGGCTCAGGTTTTCCGGTGGTTCAGTGAGTTCAAGAACGGACGCGAGACCGTTGAAGAAATGGAGCGATCTGGACGCCCTTTAACGACTGGTTTGGACGAGATTCTGGCCAAGTTAAAAATCTCCTGGACTCCGACCATCATTTTCATCCAAACCATTCGTTGAAGGGCGTATCCTACCAACACCTAGAGAGCAGGCCAGCGCACTGAAACGTCATACCTTGTTACACGAGGCTAACGAGAAAGACAGGCTCCGGCACTGAAAAGTCACCTGACCATGGTAGGTCTAGCAACAATGTAACCTTCATTATTTCCATCTCGGGTTTTAACAATCCGTGTTTTTTGGTTTGTTGGAAACAATGAAGGTTGGATTGTTACTAGACCTATCTTGATCAGGTGACTTTTCAGTGCCGAAGCCTTTCTTGTTTGCCTCGTTGTTACATCTTAGGGCTTATTATTGGTAGAAATACGATTAACAATGACCTCTTATGATGATATGTATGGCGTTTCCGTGCGTAAGCCTTCTCTCTAGGAGATACTGATTCCACTCTTTAATTAGCGGTCGTGTCAGACATTGTTACATCATCATCAAACGGCCAAATTTAGGGCTCATTATTGGTAGAAATACGATAACATATTTGGGTGTGATATAAAAAACAAATGGCGTTTCAGTGCGCAGGCTTTCTCTTTAGGAGGTATTGATAGAGCCCCATCCGATTTTTTAAACTATAGTCCATCCAGTCTTAGTTTGCGCGAAAAAATGTGATGAACATTTCAATTATTATGTATTCTTTAATTTTTATTGGAACAATGTCCAACAATTGAAACAGCCATCACATTTCGCGCAAACTAAGGCTGGATGGACTATAGATTGATGGAATATTACTGAAGTAGTTGCAAATGTATTGTTGAATTGTATAATGTTGAAATTATTATTACTTTTTTATATTGTGGAGTCAATTTGAATTGATTTATTTTCTTAGCTAAAGTATTTCCGTTAGATTTTATAAATGAAGTTTTTTGAATAAGTTCACGCACGAATCACAAGAACTGAAACTATTTCGCATAAAAACGGATAAATACACATTCACATATGTGCCTACTACATTGGCCAGTGCTTGTGTACATTCGATTGATTATGTGGTTTTCCGTTCGTACAATGCATCTTTAATATAGAATGACTTCATCTGTACGATAGATAAAAATTTTTCTAGCAAATACAGTTCATCTTTCTTTTAGCTATTGAAATGCAGGAATCATTCAATCTTGATGCTTTTTTATATTTTGTCTGAGGGATTTAAAGGGAATGGAAAAAATCTTAATATGAAGAGAGAAACCTTAGACCCGTTGACATTAAGAATTTTTTCAAAAAAAGAAAAGTATATTACACGATGTAAATCAAATCCCTCCGGAAAAAATACATCTAGATACAATGTACCGGAAAGGCTACAGTGAAGTAGCATTAAAAAAAGAGAAGGAACGAAAGAAGATTCACTATTTAAGCTGCAAAGCGAAAAAAAAGTCGTCGTTGGTTATACGAAGAATGGAGCAAAGAGAGAGAGAGAGATAGGAAGGGTGGAGAGAGAAGAAAAAAGAAATTTGATAGATTCAGATAGAATGGCTCGAGGTGATGAGAAGGTAGTGAAAAAATTAGATCTCTTATGAAATTCCAAAAACACAAAAGGCAGAAGCGTGGCAACCGTGTGTGAAAATTTCTGCCGTCGAAATGTTCCTCGGGGATTTTCATTAGGGATCTAATTCTGGAGCTGGGCCGCAGTTGAGCTCCACGAGACTGCGGCTCAATTGGATCCGAACCGCGGCTCCAACAAGTGAATCAGTTGCTGAAAGCTTTTGATGGATGATGCAGTTAAGGACATTAAAGAATAAAAATATAAGAGACGAAGGAGAAGGGGAGGAGAGGGGTGGCGACGAGGGAAAAAAATGAGAATTTAAAATTAAAAATAAAAAAAGGAAGGAAAGGGGAAACGGGTCTTGTGGAGTGAGCGATTGGTAATAAGGAAAGGGAACAGGAAATCTAACCAGGAAAAAAATACTGTGATGAAAAGGAAAAGCAAATAAAAGGAGGCAGTGTAATTGTACATCAATTTGTTTGGCTATTTTCAGTTTCTTGGTTGGTAATTAACAAATAAAGGACAAAATTTTTTGCGTAGGTCATAGAAAACGTGAATGTTCTATTTGCTAATGCAAAATTCACGATCTTTTAATTAGAATGTTAAAGTTTGTTTGCTGCCGTGACTGGTAAAAGCAGTACATTTTCACGGAATAATTTTTAAAGTTATAAGTTTGAAGCACAGAAAACTTTAGAGAAAATATGAAAATGTGAAAATCTGAAATATACCGGGTTTTTGCGAATGCTGTGTACAAACTTTTAGGATAGGACCTTATTTTAAATATATTTTGCTAAAAAACTGGGGGCCGCAAATGAATCCTTGATACATAAAAAAAAATTGTCAAATACCATACGTACAAGACCTGTCTGAGACTTCCTCATAGTATTTCCAGAAAACTGAGAAATTAGAAAACTTGATACTGATAGTCACAGCGTTTTTAGTAACCAAATTACAAAAGGTGTTCAAGCTGTTGACCATGAGCTCTAAACCCTTTAGATTTCTTCTTCTGGGACAATTGAAGAGTGTGGTGTACGATGTTCGTATGGATTCGGAATAGGAGCTGGTAGCGCGAATTATGGCTGTAAGTGACCATGTAAAAGACTTTAGACTGCAGAGATTTATGGCCGTATCAGAAATTCAGTGCCAAGACTCTGTGAGGCATGCATTGCTCATCATGGTCAACAGTTTAAACACCTTTTGTAATTTTACAAACATGTTGCTATACACTGAGTTAGCAAAACTCATGGGATAGTTACTTAATATCTGGTCGGGCCACCTCTGGCCCTGTGGAGTGCAGCAATACGGCGTGGTAGTGAGTCTGCAAGTCCCTGGTACACTTCTGGAGGCAGTTGACACCAGATAGTCTGCAGAGCCGAAGATAGTTGCTGCCCGTTCGTGGGCGGATGATCCAGTGCCCGGAGCCTGACTTCAACAGATCCCAGATATGCTCGATGGGATTCATGTCAGGGCTCCGGGCTGGCCAGCTCAGTCGTTGGACCTCTCCTGCATGCTCCTCGAACCATTCGCGGACGACATTGGAGCGATGTGGTGGAGCATTGCCATCTTGAAAGACTGCTACGTCGTCAGGGTGTTGAAATGTCAAAAACGGGTGCAGATGGTCTCCGATGAGTTGACGATACCGTGGACCATTCAATGTTTGGTCCAGGATAACCAGAGGGCCCATTCCAAACCAGGAAAATGCACCCCAGACCATCACTGACGCCCCACCACCTGTTGGCATGCGGGATCCATCGTTTCGTGAGGTCTGCGCCACAAACGGTGCCTCCCATCAGCGTGGTATAGTTGATATCGTGACTCATCTGACTATATGATGTTACGCCACTGTTGCAGAGTCCAGCCAAGATGGTTGGTGGCAAATGCACGCCGGAGTGTCCGATGACGCTGGGTAAGCATTGGCACCCGTGTAGGGCGACGGCTGCCAAACCCGAGGGCATGAAGATTCCGACGGATTGTCCACCGAGAGACGTTTCTAGTGCGGCCAGTATTGAACTGGTCTGTGATTTGCTGCACTAGAAACGTCTATCTGAATCATTCGTCCTAGGTGTCGCCGGTCACGATCATTCAGGGCAGCTGGACGCCCGGTATGGTGCCTGTTGTGGACTGTGATGCCTTCATCCAACCATTCCCGATACACCCTGGAGACAGTTGAGCGGGGAAAGCCAAATTCCTGCACCACTGCCGAAATGGAACATCCCATACGTCGGGCACCTACTATCATACCCCGTTCAAAAGACGTCAACTCGCGACGACGTGCCATTTCTGATTAATCATTTATCCAAGCTCTTCCCACAACGTCTAATGGTCCATTCCCAGAATCCGTTACCCCTGTGAATTCGTGAGCCATGCCCATCAATCAATGTGCTTGCTATCCCATGAGTTTTTCTAACTCAGTGTACTTTAGGTTTGTAAACTATAAAATCTTGTATAAAGTAACTAATGAGAGCGGTTAAAAATCCTAGAAGTAAGATTTACAAATTTAAAAATCCAAATGGGTGGATTTACAGTTTCGTGCACCCTTTTTGCCAAACTTTCATAATTTTCACCGAAAGTCACCCAAATGGGTGGATTTACACTTTCGTGCACACTTTTTGCGAAACGTTCATGATTTTCACCGAAATGCACCCACATGGGTGGATTTACACTTTCGTGCACACTTTTTGACAAACTTTCATAATTTTCACCGAAAGTCACTCAGAAGATCATTACTTTCTAAGAAAAAGGGAGCACCAAGGCTGGCCTTAACAAATTACATATAGTTAAAAATCGCTATTTAATTAAATAAGAATATAAAATTACACACGGTAGGTAAACTCTTAAAAAATAAAATTGAAATAAATGAAAACTGATTGTTCAGTAAATAAATTATTAATTTAATTATTATTATTTATTTTGATTTATGATCCATATAAGTTTAATTACACATATCGGCTACAGACACACTATTACGTCACTTGAGTTATCTTAAGGCTTATCATTAAATGCGCCATTATACTAAATAACACCTTCGACGGACAATTACCTTTCATGGAATCGTCAGATCGAAAAGATATTTGAAAGGAAGTTAGTACCACCAACAAGAAATGATTAAACAATGAGCGTGGGTATGCTCAAAGTACCAAAATCATTACAACTCTCAATAAAATGTTGAGCTGCCCTTATTTCTAATGCATTTTGCCATACCTCGTGGAATGGAATTGTATAAGTTTTTAACATAGTCCTGACTCAGCCCATCCCATGCAGACTTGTAGGATTGTAGCTATTGCACATCTTGTGCCAGCGGTGGAGTCTTAACAGTACGTCCCATAGAATCTCATAGGTCTTCTATGGGTGCAACTTTCATTTTTTGAAGATGAGTGTAATTTCAAATTACCTACTAAATATTGTAAACATATCTAAGGTAGCTTTAAGATAGAGTAGCATTTGTGGGAGTGGTAAGTTGGAAAAAAGGGGAAATTCCTATCCCCAAAAGTTTTTGAGTAGAAAAGTACTCCTGAACACTCTTGCGTTGTCACGAATTTTTGTCCATTACAATTCGATTCCACTGATTTTGTGCGTAAGAGAGACCAAATTTAGAGTAATTCTTATAAATCTAGATGAACCTTTCAAATTAATGTGGGTATACATTGGACCAACGAGCGCCAACGAACGAGATTCGGCGTTGGCTGCCGAACGTTCTTTGGCCGTCGGACATTACGTCCATATGCATTCGTTGTTTCGATCAAATATTCGTTGGGCGTGAATCCGTTTTCGTTTGTATATTTTTTCAGTGGTGATGGACGACAACGAAGAAATTGTAATTGCGAGTTCCATATTCTTATATCTGAACGACACAGTAAGAAAAATGAAACGACAGCGGAGGTGATGGACAACGACATTTCTTTTTGTTTTAAATTTATAGTCCTTACTACTAGGATTCCAGAGGCGTGGCCTTTCTTAATATAAACTTATTAATGAAAACATTTTTTTCATTTGCCCAATCTCTGTTTTTATTTTCCATATTTTTATTTATGACTAGGATCCTGAAACTACAAATTCCAGTTTTACTACAATGCAAACTCGCTACAACAAAGCCACAATTTCTTCCATTGTGGTAAGCTATGCTCAGACTAAACATTCGTTCGTTGGCCTTCTGCGCCCCGTCCAAATCTCATTCCTTCGGATAGGTCTGATTCGCTCCTAAACCGACACGCTACGGATTGCCGGCGAACGCCAAGGAAGGTTCGTTGGTCTTCGGTAAACCGTCCACACCAAACCAACGAGTGCCATCGAAACCCGGTTGGCGCTCATTGGCCCTGTGTGTACCCACCCGTAAGCAAGCGGCATCAATTTTTCTTTTCAATAATCGCGTACCACCTCCACCATCCAAGCGAATCTTCCCAATAACTGGACGAACACGCGCAAACTAGAAAATTAAATGCACGTGGGAATGTTCTCTCCACTGCTGGAATTCATGCTAATAATTTGTGAAAACTAGGGTTTTTACAATATTTATTATCAATAAAACGATTTTTCTAGTAGAGAAAAGGAAACCGAAATATACATTCATGGTAATTATAAAATTTTCCTGTGGATTTGTGGCTTGTTTTCTTTGAACTTTTATAGTTTTTCTATTTGGACATCAGTATCAGGTCCACTATGATCGGTAATAGTAGGGTGTATTGGGCGCAAGGTAATATTTGAATATTTTGAATAGCACTTAAGACACTGACAAATGCAATGATCTTATACGGAGATGAATTCTTTTCATTACAATCGTGTTTTATTTCTGAGAGAATTTAATGGTTTACAATCGAGTTAAGGCTGACTGTGATCTCATGTGCAATCAATCGTATCGAATCGAGTCGCATACATGAAAAGCAGTTTCCTACTCCTCCGAAATTTAACTCTGATTTAAATAAGACGACTTTGATTTGTTCCAACTATTTATAAGGTCCAATAATATGGTTTAGATCATGTGAGTCGATGTAATTTAATTCGTAAATGTTTGTAAACTAACGCCACTTGTATTTCGATGATAAAATTATATAAACTAGGATCCCCCAATGATCGAAATTCGATCGCATTTCTGAGAAAAAAAATATATGTGTAATTGTTCTAGCCTCATTCTTGCTTATTAATAAACTTTGAAGAATGAAAAATAGATAACACAATAAATATCCAAAATGCTTTGCATGACATTTCTGACACTCCCGATTCATTTCACTGCAATGATAACTTTGAAAATTTCTCGGAATAATATTTAAAGCACATCTAAAGGTATCTTTTAATATATCTATCGAATTATTGTCTAAATATAACATTTATATTTAAGCTAACTTGTCCCTCCCTATCTCTGCGTCTCTCCCCCCGTCCCACTGTCGAAAATTACGGTTTGTTTCGGACCAAAAATCGATAACCTTTTTGTTCTAAAGAAAGAGTGTTAACAAAAATTTAAAAAAATAAATAAAAATCAAAAACTTCAAAATTGGTATTTATTTTATTTTTAACTAAAAAATATTACTTTCAAAATGTATGAACAAACCTTAAAATAGCTTAGAAAACGACGAAAAATACCTAAAATGTTTACCTACGAATTATAGAAATATTTTGAATAGTTGGTTAATAACAATTTTTAAGCAATTGTTTCTATGGAATAATGTATAGGTACATTAAAGGTACTTGGAAACCTTCAGGTTCTGAAATCAGTTCAAACGCTGCAGAATATTTGTTATACGATTTTCTAATGCTTTCAAATGAACATGAACAACACAACAATTAAAATTCTTTCAAATGAACACCAACAATGATTTGAGTTAATTTGATATTTATTATTTAAAAAAAAAACAATAAAAAAGGCAATGCTACATGCATTGACATATATGGTGCAAAACCTGTTCCTTAATACTACCTTTTTTGAAACGCTTTTTACATGTGTTAACGTGAACGAATACGCAAACAAAATATATTGTGCACATCTAGAGCACAGGAACTTTCCAACCATATAAGTTTCAGGCGTATTGTCCACGTTAACACAGGTAAAAGTGCATAACAAAAAATGTGTTGCCGTATTTATATATAGATATATGTTGGTATTTTGCTTGCTTATAACGCCGGTTTTTATTGCGCGTTTGCATTGATATTTTACAGATACTGTATATTCTCAGAATCATTACTTCTCTTTATGCGTCGAAAGTGGGAGTATCTTTATATTGTGCTTTAGCGGTGTTGTTAATTATGTTCATGTGAAAGAAACGGCTTTAACTGTGCAACGGAAAGCGAAATGTTATCTGGTATGCAAAATCTGAGAGTGTTATTGGAGTTCAGAGGGAATTTCAAAGTATGTACAAAACAAAGACCGGTCCCTGGAGGTCCGCCACCTTCTGAATACAGTGTGTAAGGTCAGTTAGTGCTGTGGAGAAGGATCCATAACATGGACTCCCAACTCCCGTCACATATCACATATCAAAGCATCACGTGGGTAGCAATATACGCCAGGCAAGCGTATATGAGTTTTGTTTGTTCGCATGTTGAAGTTTAAGAAAATTAATGAACCTGAGAATGTCTGTAAAATGTCAGTGCCATCGCGCAATAAAAACCGGAGTTATAGGCAAGCAAAATGCCGTCATACAGGGTGATTCAGTCAATTTCTGACCATTTCACTTGAATGACATGCATTAGGGATAAACAATTGAAAGAATATAAGCGCCATATCGAATCTCTAAATAGTTGAAGTTTGTATTGTTGCAACAGCGCTGCATGAAAATCGTATTGTTTAAAAATGGCGCCCGCTTTATCAACAGAGCAGAAATGCAAGGTTGTCGAATGGTATTTCGAGACAAAATCCCCTGTAACTGTGCAAAGAAAGTTTCGGAAGGAGTATAAGTGTCGAGACGCACCAGGCAGGCAAGCAATCATGGATTTTGTCAAGCAATTTCGTGCCACTGGATGTGTTAAAGGCAAGAAAAAAGGCGGGAGCGAAGCTCGTGTTCGAACGGCCGAAGTTGTCGAAAATGTTCGCACAAGGTTGGTCGATTCCCCTACCAAAAAATCTGTTCGCCGCCTATCCATTGAAGAAGGGCTGTCGTATACCAAGACGTGGCAAATTTTGAGAAAGGATTTACACCTGTTCCCGTATAAGATCCATGTTTATCAGGAGTTAACAGACACTGGAAGACAGAAGCGATAACAATTTGCGATGGTGTTTGGAGCAGAAATGGAAGCCAATCAGGACATTGTGGACAACCTGTGGGTGTCAGATGAGGCCTTCTTCCATCTGTCAGGTGACGTTAATAAACACAACGTTTGTTTTTGGGGTTCCCAGCACCCTCATGAGATCCATAAGTCACCTCTTCATCCACGAAAGGTTATGGCTTGGTGCGCGATTTCCAAAAGAGGCATCATTGGTCCGTTCTTTTTTGAGGGCACCGTAACGTTACAGGCTTTCCTTAACATGTTCGAAACCTTCTTCATCCCCAAGCTGCGAAGGAGGCGTATACCGCCTCGACATCAATGGTTTCAACAGGATGGGCTAGGCCTCACACCACTAATGAAGTGCTGGACTTTCTCAATCAGAAATTCGGAAATCGTGTCATTTCAAACAGGTTTCCAGATCGATTCGGGGGTGGCTTTCTTTGGCCCCCTACGAGTCCTGACCTAAACCCATGTGATTTTTATCTCTGGGGGTTCCTTAAAGACAGTGTGTTCATTACAGCACCAAGAACCCTAGACCAGCTGCGACAAAGCATCGTCGACTGCTGCACCCTTGTGGATGCAGAAATCCTGGATAGAGTTATGAACAACTTCACCATTCGGCTGCGAGCAGTTCAAAACGTTCGTGGTGGCCACATTGAGCATATCATCAAGACTTTTCCACGGGAATAAAAACTCCGAACTGCCTAAAATATCATACTGAAATGCTAAGTTTGTAAACATTAATGGGTCAATAAATCATAGTACTGAAATGGTCAGAAATTGACTGAATCACCCTGTACATTTGTAGACATTTTGTTTAACCATCATTTTCATGCTCACAAAGTATTGATAATTTAAATGATTAATTCATTTTATTTTTAAATGTTTATAAGAATGTATTTAGTATTTATATTGGCGCTATCAGATCTATCACGATAGTGAAGGTACGTCGAATCTTCAGCAGCGATTCAACGAATGCAGCCTTTGTGTTTTTCTTTAAGAATGTCAATTATATTATCATAGGAGAATTTAAACCATTTCCCTCATAATTATTCAGTGATTATGGCTAAAAAAAACTCTAAAAACGTGATGTGAAGACACCTATCGCTTATGTATATTCTATGTCATTATTACATTTTGAGCATGTGCCTTCCCAAATCTAATTGCTAATTGTGTTCATGGAACTGACTACTGCGCCGACTGTCAAGTACAACTCACAATATGCATATAAAGAATTGTAATGTTCCGTATATGCTCCACAATATTACTGTAATATTATATTCGTGGCACGAATTATATTATTAAGGCTATTTTATATTATTATTCTATATTTTCCCACACCGCAATCATTTCATTTTTATTAATTGCCTGTCAAAGGGCCAGTTTAAACTTAAGTTTTAAATAAAGGACGAATAAAAAGAAGAAAAACGACTCGAGTTGCCCGTGAGTTTTAGTTTTCAATTCTTCAGAGCAAAATCAATCGGGTAAATGAATATTTATTAATTTTTTTTGCACTTGCAACCATCGAATTAATAATTCATTGAGATTAAGAAGTTTAGCATCGCCGATAAGAATAAGCTTGGCCGCTGGGAATTCTCAAGTTGAGAACCGTCTTAGCATGGAGAAGGTGTAAAATTATATTAAAATTCAATTCCACGTTATTCTCTTTATGCATTTTTTGAACGAAAGAAGAAAACGTATGAATTTACATTTTAAGTTTTTTTTTATTTTTTGTATACTGTTGTTTAATGTGAATTTTTTTCAGATATACAATGAACTTATACGAAAGAGGACCCTTTCAAACTACCCATCGACAATTATCACGAAGCAACAGTTTGCGTCCTTTTTCAACTTGAATATTTTATGGAGTTTTACGTAATTCTCTTTAGTCTCTGCTTTTGGAATAACAAGACAGTTTCTTGACAACTGTACATTAAAAACGTTTTAATCAGTTCAATACACGTAATTTAATTAACGCTCTCGCTCGTGATGGCCAATCGCATTAAAGCCCTATATAGTGGCCGGCAAACGGATGGCGCTTCATTTGCTCCAGCCATTAATATCTAGACTTTGCACACAATTCCAGGAAAATAAACAGAAACTAATTTGACGTCGTGGAAGGCATTCAATCTTGGATTTAATCCAGTACGTTTAATCGAGCTCATTCCTTTGAATAACGAACGAGTGAGACAGAATAAAGTAAAGGGAAGTGAATAGTAGCTGGGCGGAGTGGAAGAAGTGTCGTTGGCTGGTATGGTTGTTAATTCTCCGGTTCGTATTCTGGCCTCGAATTCTGGCGTTGCGAAATGTGACACGGCACTGAGTCGGACGTGGCTGGGAGCAAATGGCGAAGCGTCCGCAACATCAGTTATCTGATGGACGTTATCGTTAAACTGGATGACTTCACATGAGCTCTGATAACACCCCGAGGGACCCGTTGGACATTTGCCTCATCGACTTGTTCATTCCACCTGAGTGACCTATAGGAATGCTGCTGTTGCACTATTGCCATGTACCTATAAAATCAACTGTAATGGAAAGAAAAATCTTTCCGCGTGTTATTTTGACGCATTTTAATTGCGCTAGGAGAAGTTGGAAAAGGTTGGAAAACGGGCACCGACATTTAATAAGCTATAATGTAAATTAATGAATGCATTAATTATGCATTTAATTATCTTCAAAGTCGTGAAATAACTGTTTTGTTGAAGGATGTATGACATCTGAGTTTTCGTAAGGCTTTTCAGAAATTACGGTTGGGCAACAGATGGTACCTTTTTTTATTTACTGCATTCCACTTCACTCTTACGCCAAATTAATTTTTTTTGAAAACTTTAAAAGAATCTCGAATGCGTCAAATTATCAAGTTTGAAAGATTCTTTCTGTGGCCCATGAAATAAATAGTCTCAAAAAATGTCAATTGTGCTCGGTGAAATAGCATCATCAAAACGTAATTTCCATCATCATTTGGAATGATAAAGAGACAGTGTTCTAAGTAATAAATTATATATGTTGAATTACAGTTGAAATATACGAATTGTACTAGTTTAATTTTCTTTTATGATAAAGAATACTGATTGGAACCAGCAATTCGATCGTCATTTATCTTTCAAATTCCGAGGGGGAAAATCCCCGAATACAAATCAATTATTCGTGGATGAAACATTCTCTTATTATTTTTGCTGAATATGGATATATGGATAAAATAAAAAAAGACTATGAAAAGACTGTAATTTATTAAAGTCATACAACCTTTATTTTCCGTTATATTTGCCAAAAATATAAAGATACCGTTTGGAAATTCGCTATGCAGAAACTTTATTTTATGCATAATAAATGGCGTTGTTAGTGAAGATACAATCACATGACATAATTCAACATGTAGTTTAGTGTACAAGGTTTTTCATTTGAAATGTTATTTGAAGAATAATTCATTCAAAAAAATCAGAAGGTGTTTCGCAAATAGTTTGCAACCCGAGATGTGCCCACTACTTGAATAATACACAGTTTATAAATTCAGGGGGAAAGGTAGTGATAATAATAATGTACGGCCAAGAAATGGTAGGCCTCTTCGAGCACCTGATCTAATCCACTAGATTTCTTTCCCTGGTGTCACGTCTGAACGCAGTGGAAGTATAATGAAGAGAACAGAAAGTGAGGGGGTTTAAATATTAGAAACATTATGTTTATTGACTTTACAAATATACACAAAAGTATACAAAGCAACCAATGCTATTAACAATGATATTGTTCACAACTCGTAGATGATAAACACAGTTAAAGTCCGTTGAAACTATGATGAGAAAGTTACGCACAAAAAATACGCTTTGCTCGTAAATAAATTTAAACGTCAGTTCGAGCGCTAAGGATTCCGTACTTGTCAAAATAAATAGTTGATACAGTCGCTAGACGTGTGTGTAAAAAAAATCACTCACGAAGTAGTCCGTTCCAATGATATTACCATCGACACATATGGTTGGCATCTCCTTGAAACATAGAGAAGGCTGAATGAGAATAAAAATCCGCAAGTCCGAATAAACAGATAGGAATCCGTGTAAACTTTCGCGCACGCAAGAAGCAATCAATTATGTGCGATGAAGTCACCCAGGCTGGATTCCCAGTATGCTTGAATACTCTACGGGAAAATTTCTAATATGCGGTTATTTGTCGTTGAGTTGATTTCAGGAAAACATGCACTAAAAAAGGAATCCCACTTAGTCTATCTGTGCACTTTTTTTTGCGCACAAGCACACCGTAGAAGCGATACCGTTGCGCGGCAGCGGAGCGCTCCGGAAATGCAGAGTTCAACGAACATGGTGGAAAGAGGGGAAGCAAACTTGTTAGCGGCGGTCGCCAAAGAATTGCAGTTAGAGCACTCTTATTAAGCATAAAACCTTAATTTTGCTGTACAATTATTCGTCTCGAAATAATTTATAAGATGAGGTAAGCATCCATTAACACTCTTTTTATTTAAAATTATAAAGCACCACGATACATACTCCCCTTACAAACGCAATATATTACTCCACGTTGCACATGAAGCCAGCCCCGTGTTTGATTACCGAATTACTTAATAAAATGAAATAATAAATTAAGGAAATGGTTATTAATTACTATACAAATTATTTACTGGAAGGCAATTAGCTAATTGTAATAATCTATTTTTGTCGTCTGCTGTCTAAATCCATTGATTTCATGTGAAGTGGATTCGTACTTATTGCTGACTAGTGGAAGAAAAAAGTCCGTTAAGCGTATTAATACACACAGACTGCTTTAACAATGAAGTCTTTGTATGGCCATGTGTGCTCAATTTTTTTCGTTTTCGCGGTTTATTTTAAAAGAAACAAAATTTCGCACTTTCTTATTTTGCAAGCATCTATAGCAGCTTCAGTCGAATAACATATTTCAATTTGGTGGAAATCTGTGACATACATGTTCGGGGCATCAAGATTTAACACACATTATTGGTGGCAGCAAAAGCAACAGTTCAATGTTGGAGGAATCCCGTTAGACAAAGATAATCCGTAGGCTTCGATAATTTTGACAGGGCTACTTTTTTTTCTTAGCTACAATAATGTTTCGTTCCTCATAAATCATACTGCGAGAGATAGCTGTCCATTCCTCCGAGTTTCGCTGAAAACTCATCAGGAGAAGCGTTTGCCTGCGACCGTTTTCTCTGAATTTCCAAAGTTTCAAACCGATCCCGTGACGTTTTCCGTTTTGTCATCACCTCATCCTCTTTCTTATTTTTCACTCTTCAGAGGACGAGGATGACGTTGCCGGTGATGACTTAGCGTGAAAATAACGCCGTTCGTCTTCTCTTTGGAATCCGTCGTGACACCTGGCCATGTCTTAAAGAACGTATATACGAAAACAATTCAAAGACCATCAACCCTGTAAAGAGTATTATTGCATCCATCCTGACCGACATGTTGGAACATGTCCGGTAGAGTTGGTTGGCACAAAATGGCTCTCATGACCATCATTACTGTTTCCTCTAATAAGTCTTTCCTTAGTAATAGCAGCATGATACTGCTGAGATAAGAAAGACTTACTTACAATAATGTCAATCTATTATTGTTAAGGATGTCTCAGTTGAGAAAGTTCCTATGATATGGCCCTCTTTTCAACATTTACTGTAAAGCTTGATGTGATGCTTACAGTGAAGTAATTTATATAGCGCCAATATTATATTATCTATCTTTGATCAAGAGATATAACAGGAAATTACACTGTTTAATATTTTATCTCTTTGTCCAAAGTGAGAACATGAGTGTGCAGTATCTTTTTGAGTTATCTCCTGCCATCAGATGTGGATAATAATTGACCATTTTCCTATTCTTAAATTTCAGGCAAATGTGATTCATTAAACTAAATCAGATTATTTTCTATACAGATTTTAACTAACATATAATCGTCAGTTCAAATACAATGCTGATAACGAATGTACAGGACGAATGTCTTTTTCATCCAGGCGCCATGCCAATTTTTTTCTTTGCAGGATATGTCAGTTTTCGACCAACTTCATAACACTCTAGGGAATGATTTGGAGATTTGATTGGCAACCTTGAATTCCCCGAGCTGACTAAGAAAATGGCATTCTACAGTGCTGAAAGAAAATTAGGTGCGCAATCCAATTTTTCCTATAAAAGGTGATGGGAATTCAATTGTTACTGTTGCTTGAACAGAAAGCAGAAAAAAGAGATTTTCGTTTTGTGCGTGTGTGAGAAAAACCACGTAAACGTTTTCTGAGTTCTTCTCAGTGATATTTCGCCATTTCAGATATTGTTCCTGGGTTTCTTATTGTTAGTCCAACTTCATCGCCGTTGTTTAGTGTGCTCTATATCTTATTTACCTTTCTCTAAAATTTATGAATTTGGCAAATAATTGAAACGAATCTTTGTATCGTCTCTTACATTAAAGGAAGACATTTTTTCGCATAATAAAGGAACCATAATCACGTATATAAGCAGGGGCGTTCTTTTTTTATTTTTTATTTTTTTTTTTAGAAATATATAGGCGAACGTTCATAATTATATAATCCCCTCTTTTCACCCAATTTTACCGTTCACTTTTATCACAGTTTCGAAATTAACCATCCCCACCCCGTCAAGCGAAAGTATTTTGTGAATGATCCCAAATGGTGTAAGATGTTATTCCGATAGTAGACCGAATTAATTTTGACATTTTTTCGAACCTTCTTATTCCTAATTTGCCTGTGAGAGTATCCTGCAAACACCATCAATCTTTTTTAAGAACTCTCGCGGCATTAGCATAGCCAATCGGAAGGTTTGATCGATTGATTTGTTTGGTATTAACGTCCTTTTCAACTGCCATGGTCATTTCAGGACGGCGTTATAGGGGCCGCAAATTTTGCCTCGCAAGGGTTCTTTAACGTGCAGCTGGCAAACGACTACACGGGACCAACGGCTTTACTTCCCTTCCAGTGCGTGATCTCAGGATTTTCCCCCTGAAAAAATCCTCGTCGTCCTCGGCCGGGGTCGAACCCACGTCCTCGGGCATCAGAGGCGATCACGCAACCACTGAGCCACCGAGGCCGATCCAATCTGAAGGAGACGTTTCTCCATTATGGCGATAATGCAGGATGATTCAAAACTCCGTTCCCGATTCCTAAGCACTATAACTACGCAACCGTTGAAGACACCTGAATGACGCGCCTACCATTAGAAAGAGGGGATCGACAAGTTTGTTTAGGTCGCCTGGTCTCAATTGTTTTCGATATGGCGACTCAGCAACAGAAACCGTCCTGCGTCCTCTGCTTCAACAAGGGCGAGTGCGAATTTCGTATAATATTCGGAACCAAAGCTCCGACTGCTAACAGCATTAGAAAATGGCATCAAACGTTATAAGAAACCGGCTGTTTGTGTAAGCGGAAACGCACAGGTCGGCCTTGTACCTCTGGTGATAACATCGAAATGCTTCCTGTACAGCCGGAGGAGACCATATTGAACACTTCTAAAATCGCCATTTCGAAACCTGATGATATAAGGTATATCTTGTACTTTAGATTACCTTAACAATAAATACGAGGGCATATTGAAAAGTAATGCCTCCATGGCTGTAACTTTTTTATTTTTTAACCGATTTTCAAAATTCTTTTTGTATCTGATACTTACATTTGTCCTCTATGTAATGCACTATTCATTTTTCGACATAGTCCCCATCCCTTTCCACGCATTGCGCCAACGCGTGACTAGTCGGGTGAACCCGTCGGACAGGAATTCCGAAGTTGTTGTCGACACCAGGACCGAACGGCAGTTTCACCTCGTCGTCAGAACGCAACTCAAGCCCCTTAAGGTGCTCTTTCCTCTTTGGGAAGTGGTGAAAGTCGCAAGGTGCAAAGTCTTTCATTTTTGAACTGCAGTTTTTCATCTTTGAACTGTAGGCGCTGCAACCCCCTCTGATGTGTAGCGATCGTGTGCGGACGGGCGTTATCGTGGTGCAGAAGAGGATCCAAAGCTGCCATTCAATCCTCGTGCCGACGACAACCCCGGAATTCCTCTCCGACGGGTTGACCCAACTAGTCCACGCGTTGGTGTAATGCGTGGAAAGGAATGGGGACTATGTTCGAAAAGTGAATAGTGCATTACATAGAGGACAAATGTAAGTATCAGATACAAAAAAATTTTACAGCTATGGAGGCATTACTTTTCAATATGCCCTCGTATATATTTTTGAATCGCCCTGTAAATTGCTCGTATTTTGTCCGTATATACGTGCCTCGTCTAACGTTACCATGCTTCCACTTGTTCCCTGAAAAAATTTTTTTTTATAAAACTTCCGCTCTGCTATGTGACGAGGGGGTAGGGTATGTACTGTCGGCTTATGGCGTTTTTCCAGTTGGATATTTTGGTGTATGTTTCTGTTAGATATTGCCTATGATACCCCTGTTCGTTGTTCAATTGACTCTACTTTGTTGGGTTTTCCTTCACTACCAGAGTCGTCAGTTTCCTTGCGGTTGAGAGTAGGCTGCTTCTTATGACAGCGGTTATAGTTTTTTTTTCTTACTTACATGCAGTTGTACATTTTTCTCGAAGCAATGACTTTCGGATACAAAAATTTCAACAGATTCACAACATTTTACGATGCACACAAAGGAATAACTTTCTTAGGAAAGGGCATATACCTTCATAACCATTCCACCACTGTTCCACTTTTGGTTTTTTGCCAAGGAATGTAATATTATAATTTCAGATACATAACACCTGTACCTTCTGCAATAGATGAAAGGACACGCTCCAAGCTTCCTCCGCTGTATATCCCAATATGCAACCTCTGGCCAATAATTTAAATAAATAAATAAATTTATATAAACAACCCGTGGGTTGTCCCCAACAGGCCGAAGGCCAACACGGGGTTTTCTTTTTATAATAAAGGACAATCACAAACATCCATGCCTCAAGCGGGATTCGAACCCGCTACTTTTTGGTTGTGAGAATGATAAGACCTGCGCCTCAGCGCTCTCGGGTAACAAGCCGGCAAATGTGAAAAACACTTTTTCATTATCATTGTGTTCAATGTATCTCTATAATGATGTACAAATTTCTCATTCTCCCACAACTACGATTTGCTGGAATATTAATCCTTCGGGTTGGAGCAATTTCAGTGTCAAGAATGTATGTTGGTATTTTACTATTGTGAATTCATAAAATATCTTATTAAATATAGAAGCTCATGCTTTGAAATTTGCGTCTTTTAACTTTCCAGTTCAACATATTGAAAAATGATTATCTCATAACGAAAATTATATGGACCATATACATACATGTATTGTGTTTTATGTAAATGTGTATTTGTGCTTATTTTTCTAAATAATACTAATGCAGTAACACATGACGGAAAACATTTCGATTCCATGATCACAGTTTTACTCAATAAATATGGCAATATCTATCCGTGGTTAAAAAGCCTTTTGTCCAGAGAGTGGAAAGTAGAGACTTTCCAGTTAGGTGTCAGGAAAATTCCTGATTGTCCGATTTGATAAACGCAGTTTTCTGTTCGTTGACTCCACTTATCGCCCAATGTCTTGATCTTTTGTGGTCTTCGATCTTCTTACAAAAGTTGTATTTGTGTCATGAACCTTCCTAAAGCTAATTCTTATTATTGGCATCAACGTGCCATTCTTAAAGTAGAAGAACATGTATGCCGTTAATTGATAATAATGAATTAACAGCAGCAAGTGAAAAATCTGACTGAACAGATGTTAATAAACTTACACTCGGAGGACAACATTAGCTGAGTATTATGTTTACTCTGCAAATTAACGGATAAAATATGAATGAGGTTGGATTGGAACTGAATGGTTAGGAGCAATTTGCCACCGTCTGAGAGAATTTGTTGGACAACATTTCACCGGCGTGTGTCATTTTCGGATGTTAGCACAACATTGACACCAAATCGGTAGTGTAAGGGATTATGCACATTTAACCCTTCCACTGGATGTTTCTCATGCAATATGCATTGCCCAGTGTCAACCAAATTACATCACTAAAACGGAATTGGTTTGTCAGACGAAGTGAGTGAAACACACGCAAATTAAGAGAATGAACCACCAATCATATGAGCGTTTAGGTTAATTCAAATTAATTTTAACATTTAATGGTTGAAAAAAGGATCTAGTTATTTTATCAGATGAGCGATATACCTGTCAGAAGCAACAGGTTTGGAATTACATTATCACAACTTGCGTGCAATTAAAGCTTCCTCTTTCTGCAACAGTTTAGAAATTGATTATAATTTTTCGCGATAACTTTTATTTATCTCTTGTTTCTTTCTTTTTTTTTTGAAAATGGCAATTTCTATGCGGTTAAAGAGCGATCAAAGGAACAAATATTAGATGCCAAATGATAACAAACATGGAAACAGTTCCAAACGATTTTTTTACACCTCAGTCAATTCTTCAGTGAGAGAAACAAATATTGAAACAGCTGCTTGATGAAGAAGTTTTCAAAACCCCAAAGGTGTTTATTTACTTATTCGGTTTTCAAAAGCGACGAAATTTTAATAAAAATTGTAGACCGCGATTATCAATTCAAAATTCTCTTTTCGGGGAAAAAATTCATTTTTAAAAAATCTTGAAATTTAACTTTAGATCTTCTCTGTGTTGACACGAAACTTGAATGTGAGTTGAAATTTACATAAGATAGCGAGAATCGATCGTCTTTAAGGTTTTTAAAAAAATTAATATTTTATGGGATCATTTCATTATTATTGATTGAATTATTCTATTTTGTTTTTTTGAAAGTGTTTTACTCAGCTCATTTAAAAACCAGCTTTTATGAAAGAGCATATTATCCTTTTTTCCCGCACCCTTTATATTTCCGTAAAACGTGATTTTTGAAACAAATCCAATGCTGTGAAGGAAAGAAAGAAAGTTTTTTTTTTTCCTCAAGATGTTGAACTTCTGACATTTCGCATTATTTTTTTCTGTAAGATTTCTTCATATTTTTTCTCCTTCTTTAAGTTGAAAAAATTTTTTCACTGTTTTCTTCCATATGTTTTATGTATCTATTTTTTTCCATACAAATCTCCTCTGTTTCTTCAAGCAACAGCCGGAAAAAGATTTTGTTTCCTTACTCTTGTCTACTTCGGTTTGTATCAAAATCCCGATCGTTTCCATGCGACTAGGAAGCCCTTTTCTAGCCTTT